>JAXOUE010000042.1:0-167120 GCA_036250105.1 Parasarocladium wereldwijsianum
CGGACTTTCCCCCCCCCCCCCCCCCCCCCCTTTCCCTCTCGTTATTATGGCTCGATAGAGGCGAAAAAAAAGTGAGGAAATGAAAAAGCAAAAGAAACTCTGCTAACAAGAGACAGTATCGCTGAGATGGCCGGCGGCTGGGGTAACCACATAATGCAGGATGAAATCTCCTTTTACATCCTCGACCCTACCCTCGTCCTCATCTGCGCCGCCCTACTCACCGCCTTCCACCCGGGCATCTTCTTCCCTCGCATGTGCAACGGCGAGAAAGGCAGGCAGGCGATCGAGAAGAATGAGGCCGTGGCCGGTGTTAGCGCCGAGTCGTCTGGTCCGGAAGGTAGCGTTGAGCCGAAGCCTTGAGTATGCCTCGTATGTAAATGGTAAGGGGGTGAAGGAAAAAGAAGCGGACGGGAGAAAATGGGGGACGATCGCATTATAGACTTTTCATGTTTCCTCTTCTATCCAAGATAATCTTATTGTTTGTATGTTCACGGCGTCAGCTTTACAAGATTTGTTATTCCGGCCTCATCGTGAAATGCCGTCATGACCTCACTAATCTATCATTCTCTCCGTCGTCATCCGACTCATCCTCTTCCTCCTCGCTACTTTCCTCTTCACTCTCTTCTTCACTTTCCTCTTCTTCCTCTTCGTCGTCCTCTTCTTCGTCGTCCGATTCCTCCTCACTCTCCTCAGCCAGCCAATCATCTAGTGTTTTCGCAGCCTGCGGCTCGCCCCCTCCAAACCCGTTCGACTTGCCGCTCGGCGCCGACCTGACCACATCGTCCAGTTTGGCACCTGCTGGCGAAGGCCCTCTGTCACTATCATACCTTGACTCCGCAGCCCCCTTTGTCTCCCCGTCGTCACGTAACCTCGGGTCCGGCTCCTGACCTGGCAGCACCCAGTCGGGAAGAGCGTCGTATCCCTGCAGGCCGTGGGCCCCCGTGCCTCCCGCAAGCACCAGCGTGGCGGATCCCAATGTGAAGCCCCGTCTTGATTCAGATGGTGAAGGCGCTTGAGGAGCCGGTTTCGGTGCTAGGAGCATCAACGTCGCGAGCTGAGGCACGGCCAAGAGGGCTTTGTACATGCGCGCTCGATCGCGCAGATCGTATGATGTATCGTATCGTACAAGCAAAAGCGTGTAGTCCCAGAGACGCGCGATCGTAGACGTGTCTGGTGGCGGCGGGGTTTTGGTCCCATCCTCTTCCTCTCCTGAGACGTCCTTCGGGGACTCACCCTGTATCTCGCTTTGGCGGTTCACATGGTGAAGGTAGACTTTAGCAGCAAGCAGCAAGATCTGACGCTTCGCCGGCTCCTCCTCGTTCGAGAAATCCTTCAACAAGATGCGCAAGACATCAGGCGCAATGTTGTCTTCGCCGTTAATTCCCGAAAACTCGCCCACCAACCATATGATCGTTGCCCGCGCCATCGGATCCGTAGCTGAATCGAGATTCTTCGCCAAGCGCACCACTGTCCCTACATGCTGCTCTGCATCCTGCTGAATGAGATGCCGGATCACCGTGAGAGATTCCGCAGCCAACGTGCCATCCAGACTGGTAATCTGTCCCAGCAACAATTTGAGGCACCTCGGCGCCGTGCTCGGATCAGACTGTGCGCATCGGCCAATAGCCCTCACGGACTCCTTCACCAACGTCTTATCAGGCCCCTGTGAAAAGTGCTCCAGTTCCTTCAGGATCAGGCTCTTTACATGAAGCGGGCTGTGTGGGAAGATGATCGTCAAAACCTCCAGCTTCAACTCCCAGACTTCTTCTGGGTCGGTTGACCTCACGAGAAAGTGACTGGCGTACCTGACGAAATCGGCAGGCCGTAAGAGACAGACGGACACAATGTTGTAGAGTGCCACTTGCTGAATATCCTGCGCGCCCCGCAGCAGGGCGATCAGCGGCCCAATTGCGAGCTTAACATAGTCGGGCGTTCCGACGTCAACGTAGCATCGTGTCACGGCCACGACTACGCCAGCATTGCGACTTTGAAGCAGTGGCTTGATGTTGTTGAGCAAGAGCGACAGATCTGGATCGATCGGCCCTATTGACTTTGCACGCGAAACTCCAGTTGACTCGCCGTAAAAGTCATCCATGTTGTCGCCTCTCTGGTCCAGCCCCTCCTGTTCCTTTACCAGTGATTGCGCTCGTCGAGGGAAGCATTTCCGTGCGTAGATTGTCATTAGCTTGATCGTCGCCAGCTGGCTCCATTCATCCATGTCCACCAACTTCTTTACCAGCCCGCGGTAATGCTGATGTATCAGGTCTATCCGCTCTGGGCAAATCTCCAAAAATGCCACCACGGCTGCGCCAGCAACGTAGTACTGTCGATCACCGAGCAATGTCGTCACATAGTCGACCAACTGCGGTTCCTGGCTCGGGTCCAGCCGATAACACTTTGGTATCGCCAGTGCAGCAGCCTTGCGTACGTGGGGGCTCATATCGGCGATTCCCTTTTTGATCGCGAGAGACACAATCTGGCTGATGACTGGCACACGGATGCCGGACATTGTTTTCAGCGCGATGGCGCGGACCTGTGGGTTCGTGTCGGAGAGGGACTTTTGGATCGTGTTGATGGAGAGGAGGGCGAGGTCGGGTTCTTGCTCGGCATGATGAATAAGGTAGATGTAGACGAGCTTCTTGATTTCGATATTCGGCGACGCGACATTCTTGACCACAGAGGAGAAGTATGGGAGGGTTTTGTGGTTTCGGTACATCATCTGGAGATTGAAGTTGGGTTAACGAGGTTGGAGTCGTTGGAGGGATAGACGTAACGAACCGACATGACGCGCCGCAGGCCTTCGAGGACTTCTCGATCATTGCGACTGTCGAGTAGCTTTCGCATCTGGTTTCTATCCAGGAACTTCGTGCTCGTCCTTGGGTTGCGCGCGGCCTGAGCCGCGTCGAGCGTCAGCTCCCTCGCTGGTCTGCTGTCAGTGCCTGAGCTTCGTAGGTGACGCCAAGATTTGGTTGCTTACCGGTCTCCATGAGACTCGTGATCTTGGAGATGGACTCCATGATGATCACAGGCAGTCAGGACACGCAGGTGGAGTATCAGGAGCAATGTCGAGCTCTAGGTAGTAGAGATGGGAAGGGCGAGCTGATTAGCACCCTCGGGGATGACGTGCGGGTCTCGTGTTGATCGAGGAAGGTCGAGGGGCAGTCGACCCTAACCCTTGAATCAGTGACTTGGTGGGGCGGGCGTCGTGGGCTTCGACCATCCGCTCTGTCCTTATTCCTTCTGTGACGATTCGCAACTTGTTCTGACTTGGATTCCTCCTCTTAAGGGGTTTAACGAGTCTATATCTACACACGATGTCGGAATACTCCAGAAACAACCCGTCTCCTTATCAGCCTTCGCGTCATCTCAGATCATGACGCCGAATCCTGTTGTGCTGTCACCAGCATCTCCGATACAAGCCATCACGTGGGCCATCAGGTCTTACAGATATCCAACGACAATCATCGTCAGTTCTTCCAAGGAAGAATTCATCAATGCTCTTACTTTAGAGACCCAGCCTCTACCAGAAACACGCAAGGTTGAAGCAGCAGAGGAAATCAGCGAGCCAGCCCTACAAGATCCTACCAGTGAACATGTAGCTCACCCGATCCTCAGAAAGTCCTTGCTGCAAACCGCGATATCTCGCCATATTCGGATCATATTCACACCATCCGCTACCCACCTCCGCGCATGGCTCGCCACATTTTCCCCTTCAAGCTCAAAGGTGAAGCCGCCACCCATTGCAAGTATTGCTACTCCAGCTCCGCCAGCGCTGTTAGTCTATGGTCTTGTTGAGCTGCACAAGGACAGCAGCGAGTGGTCTGCTCAAGGTATTGGCGAAACGGTCGCTACGTTGATAGATGCCTCAGCGAAACATGGGTTCCAGGCTGTTGTGATCGAACCCGCGCGTTATGACGAAGTCGAGGATTGGCTAGACGTCGACGTTCCGTTACTGAAGGGAGCCACGATGAAGGAGGATGGGACCTATGGCGGTAGACACGTCAAGCTCGAAGTGGTGCTGGGGAGGTGGTTCAACTTTGAACAGGGCCCATGGCAGCAGCATTAACACATGAAATTCAACCCCTTGAAAGCCACAGAGTAGATTGATTAATCCGAAACCCAACGCCAGACCCATGGTATCATTGTCCCCTACCGTCATCAACATCATAATCGTGCGCAGGCAAGCACATCTCAAGAAGAGATAGCTTGGTCCATCTCGGTGATGTAGAGCCTGATATGGGCCTCCATCTTAGCATACTCGGCTTTGGCAGCCTCGACCTCCTTATCCAGCTCTTCCTTCAGTTCAACCATCTGTTGACAATTAGTATTCTGATCGAGAGGCGGACGACATGGAGGCTTGCCTTTCTTTCCGTCTGTTCGATCCTGACTTTGCGCACCGAACTTTCCTCGTTCTGCTGCGTTTGCTCTGCCTGCAATTTCTTGTGCTCTGCTTGCAGCACAATCATCCTTTCCTTTGCCTCGTTCGTCTTCTCGGCCGCTTTCTCCTTCAGCTTATTCTGCCGATCAATCCACTTCTCCAACTGCCTTTGCTGCATCATTTGCGCTCTCTCAATCTCCCGAATGTTGGACTCTCTCTCTGTCAAAGATTCGCGCTGCTTGGTTGCCCTCTCAATTTCCTTTTCTTCTTTCGCCAATTCGGAAGCAATAGCCTCGAGCAAGTTGATGGAGGATGCGACTTCTGTTGACACGATACCAAAGGTGTCAGACGAGGTTTGGAGAGCTCGGGAACGGCGGTCAAGCGAATCGATTTGCGATTTGTGAGATGTCAGAACTTCGTGCAATTCGTTGAGATTTTCTTGGAGGACTGAAGGAGACGAGAGCATGTAGGGACGAAGCTTGCTGCTCTCCTGTTTCAGCGTCACTTTCTCCTGTGTCTTTTGCTCCAGCATTGCCGTCAAATCATTCTTCCGTTGCTTCGCTTCCTCCAGTCGCGCAGCCACTCTCTCTTGGTTCCGGCGCAACTCAAGGAGTTGTTTCTTGAGGTCGTCGTTTCGCATGTTCTTGTCGCGGACCTGGGCCTCCATTGCTTTTCGGTTGTGCTGCATGTCCTCCAATCGCCCCTCGTTCTCTTGATTTTCAGAGTACAGTGTCTCAATCCGTGACTTTGTGGACTCCGCCTTGTTGAAGTGCTCGTCGATCACCGCCGTTTGCGACTCCCTGAATCTCACAAAGTTGATCAGGTAGCTGAAGATCTTGACCAAGCGATCGTAGGTTGGTTTGTAGAGATCGTTGAAACTAAAGTCGTGCACACCGCACTCGACCAGAAGCTTTCGCAGTGACACAAAGAATCCCATCAGGTTACGCGTGTCCGGCGGGATCACGTCGCTGTATTCTCCGCACACATCTTCCGCTGCCGCTCGCATCGCCGGGTCGACGGTTTCTCTTGTGGCATTGAGAAGAAGTTCTGCAAACCACTCGAATATCTGCTGAATGTGCGCTGGATTTGGTTTCTGAAGGTCCGCGATCGCGAAAGGGATCCCGATGTCGGATATGCAGCCCACAATCTCACGGTCTGGCAGACGCATGAACGCATCGGCTTCCTCTTCTTTCTTGCGCGTCCGTGATTGTTGTTGTGACGTGGGTATAATGCTCATTCTTGAATTGTACGCCATGATGACGATTTGCTCGATGGTGCGGTTTGGCGGGTTTCGTCTTGAAGCTGAATGTATGAAGTGTTGGCGGCTTGGTGGGATGTCGAGTAAACAGTATTGACGGTGACTGGACGCGCTTCGCGTTGCCGTGCAACACCTTATCACGTGATCCTCATTTACCCGATACCTCGCTCTTCGTCGTTGTTTCGCACATCAAATGACTCTATGAACGGCATGGGCATAGACACAAAGAATCAAACTTCTGTCTAGCAGCAAACCTGACTGATTGTCTCGAAGTTAGTTCCGAAGATTGGAATCGACTGCTGTTTGGGCGCTGAGTGCTCACACAAACGTAGGCCCACCCACCCAGCATTTGTGGATCGTGATGACCGCCGTCCTAGTAGGCCGAAAATGTCGCACTATTCACGACAAACCCCCTCTTTCTTCCTTCATCATTTTCGACTCAAACTCCTTAACATTGGTCATTATTTTGGCGCCATTTCGATCCTTGCATCGAGGACTTCATTTCCAACCCCTGGCACTGCCCCTTTCGCTGCGATGCGTCTCTCACATCCGACGACGACTCTTGTGCGCTGGTCCGCTGGCGTCGTGTCCCTGAAGTGAGGCTGGACACGCTGTCAACAGCCCTCGACCACGTCCCCACGGGGCTCGACTTCCTTTACACCCTATCGACACAACTCTTGCTGCAGCAAGTCAATAGGTTTTATTCGAAATCAAGCGATCTCACGGTCGAGCAGGCCTTTGTTTGTAGAACAGACGTAGGCAACGTCGTCTTTTCACAACGCTATCCCTACCGACAACTCGCGACCGTTCGCCGACCACTGGCCAAATGCCTACGAATGTTGTCCTGTTCACTCCCATTCTCAGCCATTCTCGGCATCGTGCGCTTGGATTCTGTCCTTCCTCGGAGATACAGAACGTGGGAGTGCCGGGCCTGCTGTTGCGAGAGCATGAAGCTATCACATCGTTGATGGACGACGGACTGCTTCGGAATGACACTTGAAGAGCGCGGGCGTCTCGTGCTGAGTCCAGCACCCACACGCGAACAACACTTGAACAGAAGAGTCATGACTTGCGCGAGCACGATCCCTCCGTCTTCCTCTGATTATTGATGGCACTTGTCAATAGCCGGCTGCCACCAAAAAGACACGTACGACTTCTCAACTATCCGCAAATCTCCCGAACATCCCCAAGCACGCCCGAGCACTCCGCACGACGATTATGCGGCGCCACATCGATCACCGCATACCAGCCACGGTGTCCTCGATGCTGTCATCCCATTGCGCCCCCCGATGACATTAGACAAGCCTATATAAGGTCTGGTAGCCAACGGGCTAATAACAGCCTACGGGCCCGGCACCCTGAAAGACCCTTGTGGTCGAGTGGTCAGACCGCAGAACAGCATTGTCACACGCATCCATAAGTCGTACAGCAAGTCAGCTCAGTAACGGTCGAGTAGTAAAGAACTTGAACCTCTAAGTAACCACTTAGTAAGGGCAGCCATCTTTTTTGCCAATTTCCGCGGCACCACAACTTGGGTCATTATTTCGACTGCTGGATCAAATGACGCAGAATCGATAGGCGATTTCAGCCATATCTTTGGATTTCTCATACGACTGAGAATACTGTCTGCATCGCTGGTTGTTTGGAGTGCTTGTAAACGACCACAGAAACGCGCCGACGAGCGGCGTGGCGCTTTTTTGGGATTTTTTGCAACCGCAGTTGCGATCAGATTCGTACATGGTTGGTATGCCGAAAATTGCCGATCCTCAGAGAATCTGTACATATCATCAGATTCGCAGCAGGAGCGTGCTGCGTGCCTGCATGATGAGGTGGTTCGGAAGTGCGTGGCTGTTCTTTCCTCTCGCGATACCTCTCCCGCGCCTGCCAGTCACCCAGCCAGCCAGCTGCCTGCGCCGACCGCCGACCGCCTATCGCCAGGCCCTCAGCACCTCTATTCGAGCCCCATATCAGGCGTTCTATTAAGGCTTCCGTCAACTTGCCATGGCCCTGGGTTGGTGGTCGAACGGCACTGGGTAGCTCCCCTGATGCGCGCGATGTCCAAGGATGCTGATTCGAGGAGCCGGAACGCCATATCAGAGCGGTGCTGTTCGATTCCCTGTGCACACGCTCAGGATTCTTTTTGTCCTTTTGCTCTTCCCAGCTGACCCGTGATCTGTTCCTGCATGGCATGTGTGATATGATGTGAATCCGTCACTGGCCTTGTCTAGAGCCAATGCCTATATCCTCCAATTCCTTGTGTGGATATGCGGGTTGAACTCGTAGTCGTCTCAATCACGATGTGTCCCCATCATCACCAGCAGAGCACGTATATTTACGCGCAGGACCCGACAGCACCGTAGAGTATACTGCATGGCCCACGCATGCACCGTAAATTATAATAGCAGACAGCAATACACAGTCAAGTCAGCAATGCACAATAAGTTTTATCGTATATCTCTGATCATTCCACGCGTGAGTGCCATTACTAGTGCCCGATCTCACATCACCACTATTTGACTGCCAAAGGCTGCCAGTGAAAACCGGCGACATGCTTCCCTGTCGTGCAACGCGGGGATCGCGCGTAGACAGCAATCAATACATGGCCCGTGAGAGATATTATATCACGGCGTAGAGAAGGGCTACATGTGTCTCAAGTTTAGATACAGAAGAGAGAGATGGAAGGGGGGTTACGAAGCCGACAGCGCACAGAGCCCAAGAACCCCAGAGATGATCGCCAAGTTGCTACGGCGGGGCCGTGGACGAGAAAGAGTTTGTGTCCTGTGCACTCGCGCGAGGGTCAGATCGCGGGCTTTTTGAGTCGCGAGGATCCGATGGAGGCTTTCGCGGGGATGACTGGAGACGGAAGGGGAGTACTGACTCAAGTTGTGGATGAGGGAATGTGGTAGACGTCACGTTGGGCCACGTGTATGTGGTGTCGTGCCTGGGCTTCCAGTTTGACAGATTATACTTGTACAATTAGATTGTCTGTACTAGGGCAGAGCAATGTCAAATGAACTCACTCCTGCGTCGACCGTTGTACAGATTGTTCGAGCCGCAATTTACGATTGACGTGCTCGGGATACACCACTTCATGCACACCGCCAACGTTCGTCAAAATGCCAGGCCGAGCTGTCTTGCCAGTAGCGTCTCCATAAAAGACTCATGACACAGTGCCATTGCGTCCTTACCTTTCCCAAGATGGTCAAATTCAAAGAGGAGAAAAAAAAAAACTGCACTCGCTTGATCAACAAGCTTTTGACGAAGATCCGCCCGCGGAGTCAGGTCAGAGCCTCACGCGATTCAATAGACCTCACGGCAAGTCGGTGAGCTGCCCACGCATTCTTACTGAGCAACGTAAATCCCCTTGGCGGTTGGCCGTTGAAGGATACCGGTATAGTTTGCGGACCATCACCCGTGTTTGCTTCGTCGCCGCGCTATTACAACCACGTAAACCAGTTGCGGAATAATCACTGTCAGACCCTTCACCACCGTCGGTCTCGGTCTGGAATGCGGCCGGCCTTTCCTGCCTCGTGGCATTTCGCGTAAAAATGGGGGTTGGATGAATACGAGGGAGCAATCCCGTGTCGGGCGGGGGCTGTGGTGACCGGGCATCAACGCAAGTTTGCGTGCCCGGGCCTGAATTTGCCAAGCGTCAGTATTGGGTGCTGTCCAGTCCCGGTTTTGTGTGTTTACTACAGGAAGGGGCCCAAGCAAAGGAGGAGCTATTATCAAGCGGACAGTATGTGTATGCAAGCTTGGATCGTGACTCCATGCTCGTGACAAGGGAAAAGACTGCTTCACACACAACTGTACGCCAGAAAACTCTCGTTCCATCCCTGCCCGAACACCATCAGCTCTTCCCTCTTCGGCAGTGAGCTCTGGTCAAGCGTCCTGCAAGGGGAACGCCATCTTCGGCTACGGCATTGACCAAAGAGGCGCCGCGCATGGACTTGCACTGCCAGAACCGTCAAAGCCTGTTGCATGTGCACGTATTTTCAGGTCGAGAAGCGGTGACACGGGTCAGGGCACGGAGCTTTTGCAGCAGGAGAGCGGGGGGAGAGTGGTGCCTGTTGGGTGTCGGTATTCCTTTGCATCAGCGGAAGCAAATAGCGGCGTGTGGCACAGAGCACATGGCGACGGACTGCAGGAGGAGAAGGATGTAATAAGTCTCTCCACAGCATGCAGGCGGCTGTGCAATGCCGCAAGGGCACATGTATCTGATTTGGCGATGCGTCCCCAGGAAGAAGCCCGTGAAACCAAGACAGTCGGGAGGCTCGCTCGACCAGGCAGGGAATCGGTTGGTTCCTGGTCAAAGTTGAGCGTCATCGAACATCCCTGCCCTTCGGTACATGCTTTGCTTTGATTTGTTTGACCGGCAATGCCTGCTGGTGCTTCTGTTCTCTGCGGTTCGGAGCCATTAACCAGGCCGCGGTCGATGGTGGCGACCCCGAAAGCTGGGAAACTTGATTTCTGGATGATCGTCCGAGTTGGCTGTTGGCTGCCTGAGTGAGGCTAGTGCGCTCGCTCTTCATGATTCAGCTGCGTGGCTGGAGGTGTGGATCGTGGATCGTGGATGGATTGTGGCTCTGGCAGCGGCACGAACTCGCTTTTATCGACTGCTAATTGTTTACCTAGCAGTTTACTTGGTATGTACAACTGCTATGGGTCCGCATCTCGTCTCTTCCTTCAGTGAGCGCGAGACCTGGAGTGGTGGCTGCTCAGTGCTCGGGGGGGGGGGGGGGACCAAGATCCTGCAGCTAGTTGTACGCACAACTAGATAATACTAAATCGTTACGAACCAACCACAATAAATGTATGTGTGTAATAGCATTTGTGGCTGAACAGACGCACCATCTCCAACCTGTGGCGTGCACGGGACCTTTGTACGACTTGTTGGCACTGTGGTGAATGACGGCAGCACAAATCCCATGCCAGCGGGCTCTGGCTGCGTTGCGAGAGTGCGCGCGCGCCAATGAGTTCCTTCCCCGATCGCTGGCGGTCCGTAATAGCTTCGCTTCGCTGGAGGATCTGCCGGAGGGCCTAACTAATCGTGGAGGGAGCGCGGCTCCTGTCCTGGACGGCGCTGCCACCGCCCATTTTTAGCTGCCCTTGGCCGGCAGGGCTGGTTTTTTTTGTCATGCAAGTTAGCGGGCATGAGGATAAAAGCATCACACTCTGAAGGGTACCACGAAAGTACGCAGCAGTGGACGTTGTCGTGTGTACTTGTATGCACGTCTGCTTCCCTACTGCCATCTGATTTGCTCGCCATGCAATGATCGCTGATGAAATCAGCATGCAGAGGCAATGAGAAACACTATCTGACACTCGCTCGCAGCCCCCGTACAAGCCAAGACGAACCGGAAACACCAGCTGCAGCACAGCAGAGACCCGTAGCAGACCATGTACCCAGCAGGTACCCACCCAAGCCCTGAAAGCCTGACGTCGGTGGCCCTCTCGCTATGGAGTCGGAACCGCCCGGTGAGCTCATGCATCTGCAATAGCTGTGCTTGTAGGTCTGTCACCTGCTGAAAATGAGCCCAAGCCGCTCCCTCTCTCTCGCTTCTGCCCTTCGCCATCCACCCTTCAGCACTCAGGCTCTGCCCATCATCCCATCCCATCCACCACAGGAAGACCAGAGCTCGCCCTCGTAGCATCCTCTGCTCTACTCTCTCACACACTCGCCTGCCACCACGAAACAGCCGACCGGAGCGGTATCATTCCTTCACACGGTTGCGATCTATTCTGAATTTTGTTATAGCCGTTCTTCTGTACAGCTCTCGACGCTAGTCATCTTGTCTCGCCTTGGATCGACTGTTTCAGGAACCCGATCTGCTCATTCAACCTGCATACCTTCCGTCGCGAACCGCGTCTTTAAAGCAGCTTGGCTTTCGACACAAACAAGCAATATACAATACACGCTGCTGTCGCGACATTACCACCACGCGCCTTCTGGTCTCCCATTCTCATCTTCGACTCGATTCATTCACCTCTTTCGCCTCGATGTACACCTGCAGCGTCCACGTAACCTTCTAAGAACACCACCGAGATTTCTCAACCATGACATACAACACTGTATCGAATCCCGACCGAAAGCTCATATACGCAACGACGAGGCAATAGTGGCATATAAAGCAGACAGACTGGCAAGTGCCCCTTTACGTGGACGACATGCCGATATGGCCTTTTCGCCGCAGGAGCGGCCGAAAGCGCCCCCGCAGCGGCGCTGCTCTTTCAGATGCCGAAGGTCCTTCACTTCCAAGCGCCACAGAAGGCGTTGTGTCAATTCAGAGGGCCGGATCCATCAAGAAACAACGGACTGAGCCCGTGAGACTCCAGCGACGAGCTCGAGACCCTAGCTATTCCCCCAATCGACGGGACGTGCTTCAGGTCGATCGAAGCGGACGACAAACAAGAGACATAGGGCAGGACATGCAAGAATTACACAGAGCATGGGATCGGACGCCAACGCTTCACGCTACCAAAGATGGCGGACGAAGACCAAACAGGAGGATGAGCAGCAGGAAGCAAAGGAAAGACCCGAATCGGGAGGCAGAAATCAGGGCCATGTCTCAATTCGCACCTGTACGACCAGCGGCCGACTGGGACTCTGCCGGGCGACCCATGCGCAAAGAGAGTCGCCGCACCAGGCGAGGCTTGGGCGGCCGGCACTGGGAACACGATCCTGCCTCTGACGTATCTCTGCCTCTGCCAGGCTCAATTCATTCCACAATGTCATCCGACTCTGAAAGTCCTGCTTTTCGAATATCCGCTCTCGACTCCTTGGCGCCACGACCGACGCTGAGGTACTCTTCTGGAGTACGAGCGTCAGCACCTGCACGAACACATTCCCAACGGAAAACGCTGGCTGAGAAGGGCGCCATTGCTGAAGAAACACTAAGACAGCACAAGCGCGTGGACGACTTGGCTGATGATCTCGATGCACGGGATCTGAGAGAGCTCATGGAAAGAGAAGATCGACGACGCCAAAAGCAGCGCCAAAAGGAACAGAGAAGAATGGAAGACCGGCTCTCTCGACGTGCTCAGAAACAGCGAGCTGATGCGGCGGAAGCCAGAAAGTCTGGAAGTTCGCCTCCACAGAACCTTGAGCGAGGTGTCTTGGGCAGAGACCTGGTCGGATTGGGCATCGAGCCCGAATCTGCGGTCATCACTTCGTCTCGCGTTCGTGACACTGATCGCGCCGAGCCTATGCAAGATATTCAGCACAACCAAACGGCAGAGCAGTCAGAACCCAAGCAGAAACCATCAGACTCGTTCCAACCGCTGGATCCCCCAGCGGAGGAGAATCCTCAAGCTAACAGTCTCGCCGCCCCGCCGGTCCCCGAGGAGCTTCCTCTAGAGGAACTGCGACATTTGAGTGACGCAGAGACAGAAGAAAGGGTTGCCTCTCTACCTTCGGGGTCCGTCTTTGCCACACTGTTGCGTAGAAACAAGTCGCGCTCCAAATCGACACTCAATTCCGAAAGAGAAAAGACGGCGACTCCCCAATCTGGTCGTTGTGATGAAGACGAGCAAATGCGCAAGGACTCGGACACGAGCTACAGCAAATCTGCCCGATTCTCACTGTCATCGCTCTGGCGTAAAAGTGGCAAGAACCGTCGTGGTTCCGTCAGTCCTCCTTCCTTTTCCAATACATCAAGGGAAGAGATGCAGGCTGTCGCTTATGCTCATGCTCAGGCCGTGCATCAGTCGAGACAACTTCCAGCGCAGAGCTCACACGAGCAACTCAGCTCTTCCCAAATGGCTCAGGCGCAAGCTCTAGCAAAGCTTGAGGGCAAAGACGTGGCCCAGGTAGGTGCGGGACGCTATGTCGCCAAGAACAATGCAGCCGTGCCCAAGAGGACAAGATCAAGGTTTAAGGAAGACCTTCCGGAATTCCCGCTCTCGCCGCCAGCTTCACGAGTCCATTCGCCGGAAGCCGAACCCCCGCTGCCATCATTAACTGAGGGCAGATATGCCGCCAAATCACATCCTATCCCGATTCCCTCTACATCGAGGTACGGCTCAATAACCCCAGACAACAGGACTGCTGATGTCATGAGGACAACGCCAATTTCCCCTGAGCCTCACCAATCCATTTCTTTGGCTTCAATCGACTCAGAGGGCTCATGGCTTTCCGGCCGAATGAAAGCGCGCCGTACCTCCGCAATGCATGAAAGTCTCACGCATTCTGCTCTTCGCGAGCCTATTCATTCCAGTGAATCCTCGACAAACACCACGCGAGAAGACCTTGCCATTATGGATGACGAGTACATGTCTCAGCTCGCATCTGACCGACGATACTCTGCTGCACCTTCTAGCCACATGCTCGCCGAGGGACGACCCAGCAGTGACGAAGAGCAATTCATGGATGAGGGCGATCTCAAGTGGGGATCTACCGCAGGTGGACACGCCCGCATGGTCAATCGAGACACAATGCGCTCACGTCAGGGTATGTTGGAGGTGGTTGATGCCGACGAGGAGCAAGAAGAGAGTTCCTCCAACGAATCCGCTCAGGCTGCCCAAGAAAATGCCAGCGTGGGTCGTGCAAAGAGCGTCGACCTCGCGAAGCGTGGCCATGCTCGCAACTTTAGCGCTGGAAGCGCAAGGCTCCTCGACATTGCCCCCCGCGCCTCCGCTGACGACAAACGGAGTCGCAGGGCAAGTGCACCTTTACTTTGAGATGGATGCAGTGCGATGAAGGTAAATGTGATGTCTGATGTTGATGATAATGACGAGAGCCTGCAACGACACGTCGTCGACGACAATTCGACAACCTTTTCCTTACTGTCAAATTCAACAACTCGCCCAAGTCGATCGTTACATCTACAATACTTTTCCTTACAAAAACACAAAAACACTTGGAAAATCTCACCAAATCCGAAGAAAAAAAGCAAAAAAGCAAAAAAAAAAAAAAAAAAAAAAACAGAACAAGAAGAAAAACCAAAACCAAAATCACTGTCGGCTCTCATCATCTTACATCATCACATCACTACTCTCATCCCATGATCTACTCATCATAAGGTCACGCAGGTCCTGGATGCTGTCATCTGTTCATACTGGCAGTAACTTGCCAACGATGTTACGATTTCCAATACCAGAGTTGACTGCTCTGTTTCTTTCTACGTTACACATTTGATACCCCCAGCTCAGCTCTTCGAACCTCTCTTATGGGGTACCACCAACTCGGCGTTGATTGGCGGGACTCGTCACCCGAAGCACTTGTAGCTCTCGTGTTCCAGAGCGGTTGTCATCCTTTTTTCAGAAAAATCGCAGGCGTTTCGAGGAAGGAAAACTTACTGCCAAGAGCAGGAAGACATCCCATGTTTGCGCCTCCATCACTGTTTCTTCAGTCGCGCTGCGTGCGGGAGAGGAATGGATAGATAAGGACGGCGTTGTTTGACACAAAACCGGAGCGTTGAGGGAGGGCAGAAATGACGAAGAGCTCTTGTGCTACTCTCGCGAGGATGTCGATCTTTTTCGTGGTACGCTGTGTCCCTTACGCTTCGCGTATCAATTACCGTTAGCTCGATGCGAAGATTTCGAGGAGAAATATCCCATTTCCGAAATCCGAAGTACCACGTTCACGAAATCCGCGAGAGGGAAAGTTCACGGGTTGCTTTGCGACCAGTAGCAGGAGTCTCCGCAGTGAATACCATCTCTCAACTTCATTTCACTGTTCCTCTTGATTCCTTCCTGTTTGCGCCTTGAAGTGGTAAGCTGACCTGTAGATTCGTCAGATTCATTCTTGTCTTCTTTTCTCCAAGTTCATGAAAGTGAATCGTGCTCTATGAGTATGTGTCTATCATGATCTACTAGGCTGACATTTATCTATGTTCGTTCGCTCTATGATCCATCCCACTGTACGTTTGTCTATGTCGCTTGACCGTTCTTTATCCTCTTTTGTCCCTTTTCTATGATGCCACTTTCAGATATCCAAGAAAAAGTGGAAATACACGAGATTACTCATGAATGCGGCCCTTGGCGGCGTCCTGCACCGTCAACGTGCCGGCAGCAATGTCTTTGCAGGTCTGGGTGATGCTGGTCCAGTCGCGGAAGGTCACGAACGGGACTTTTTCCTTTTCGCACCAGGTTACGAGATCTAGTTTTCGTTTTTTGTCAGCACTCAATATTCGTTTTTCGTGTTTCGCGAGCGACTTATCAGCCCGAAGAAGAGAGACGAAACATGTCATGAAGTGGGAAAGTAAGGAAGGAAAGAAGAAGCACGCAAAACTCACCCTTGCCGGCCTTGGCAAACAGCAGATCCGTCTCCTTGGCCGCCGAAAGATCAGAAACGCCATCGCCAGCGTAGAACAGGGTCGGCCGGCCTTCGAGCGAGGAGTACTTGCGGATCTCGAGGCTCTTGTCGTGACCGTGCACGCTGTCATCGTGAAACTTGATGTTCCAGCCGCCCTCCTCATTGATATCCTTGCCGTCGCGGCTCTGCACGTCGTTGGACACGATCTGAATCTCCCAGGCGCCCTCGCCGAGCAGGCGGTCGAGCAGGGCGCGGATGATGGGCTCCATGCCACCGCTGAGGATGACGATGGGGACGTTGCTCTCGCGCGACCAGTCGTAGAACTCCTTGAAGCCCGGGTCGAGCTTGATGTTCTTGCAGAGGAGGTCGATGCACTGGTCGAAGGGGGTTGTGATGGAGTCCATCATGGACTGGAAGCTGTCGCGGAAGTGGGCGCGGCCGTGGAGCACGTCCTGGTTGCCGGCCTCGCGGAGGGCTTTGCCGTAGCCGATGTTGTCGGTCATGTGGTCGTTGGAGTCGGCGGTTGTGATGGTGCCGTCAAAGTCGGTGAAGAAGATGAACTTGGGCGAGGTGGCGAGGGCAGGGGTGTCGGAGGAGGCCATGTTGGGCGGTTGGTTCTGGTTTCGTGAGGAGGTTCGTGAGAAGGGGAAGGGTGTGTATGTGGTGGTTGAATTCAAACAGGCTAGGAAAGGGGGAGAAAGGTTGTATTCAAGAGAAGAAAAGATGGTGCAAGGCAGAAGGGTGGCCGGTTGGTGGGGTGAGAGATTATCGCAAAGGAAGGAGGGGTGGATTCTGAGCAGACATAATTGGCGAGGGACACTTGGCGATCCCTTGGTTCACGGCCGGCAATCGTTACAATTTCTAGATTATTGAGAGAGCAATGTTGATGATGCTATCTTTTAACACGTGCGTAGTTAATTGGGACCCAATTCAATGCACGTCCAAATTTTTCGTAGACTATTGGTACCTGAATAGCCGGACTTCAAAGTTGATCCAGCCATGACGTCGGGTCGGAATTGGCTTTTGACGAACGGAAATCATGCTCAGGGTTGGGGTTATATCCCTCTAGGGTTAGTCGCTTAACCCTGAACATGATTCCTCCGTTCAGCAGCACCACGTCTAACGATGCAGCTCTTCATTTGTTAAAGCTGCAGCCCACGCCGCATCACCGCGCCAGATCCCTCAATTCGAGGCCAGGATTTTGCGATGCCGTCCGTGAAGGTTGAACGAAGAGGGCAAAGCTCCAGATCCTTGGACCCTTTGCAGCTGGCTTTCAACCTCCTTCGCGGCCACCATGCCTACTCCTTTCTCATCCCAATCGCGCTATGGGTCTTTGACGCCGTTCTCTGCGTACTGATCATTTGGAAGATTCCTTGTACGTTACGACATCCAGACCTCTCATTCCACGGGTCGAGAGCTCGTATTATGAACCGGACTTACATAATTCAGATACTGAAATTGATTGGACTGCCTACATGGAGCAAGTCCGCCAAGTCGTGAACGGCGAGAGAGACTACACTCTCATCAAGGGGGGAACCGGCCCTCTGGTGTACCCCGGTGCGCACGTTTACATGTACACCGGCCTCTACTATCTCACAGATGAGGGCCGCAACATTCTTTTGGCGCAGGAGATCTTTGCGGTGCTGTACATGCTCACGCTCGGCGTCGTCATGCTCTGCTACTGGAAGGCAAAGGTATGCTCATCATAATCATTTCATATTCTTGATTTGAACTCGTCAAGCTGATCATTGCACAGGTCCCTCCCTACATCTTCCCCCTCTTGGTCCTCTCCAAACGCCTTCACTCCATCTTCCTCCTCCGCTGCTTCAACGACGGCCTCGCCACCCTCTTCCTCTTCACCACCATCCTCTCACTCCAAACTCGCAACTGGACGCTCGCCGCCATCTGCTTTACCTGGGGACTCGCTACCAAGATGACTCTGCTCATTGTTGCGCCAGCTCTGCTCGTCATCCTCTTCCTCGGCCGCGGCCTTCACGGCGCACTCCGTCTGACCTGGCTGATGACGCAGGTGCAGCTCCTCGTCGGACTGCCGTTCCTGGCGGTCAACTGGCGAGGTTACCTGGGCAGAGCGTTTGAACTGAGCCGGGAATTCAAGTTTACGTGGACGGTGAACTGGAGGATGCTCGGCGAAGAGAGGTTCCTGAGCAAGGAGCTTGCGGTTGGGTTGCTCCTCGGCCACGTGACCGTGCTTCTTGTCTTCATCCTCAATAGATGGCTGCAACCAGCGGGGAGACCACTGCTGACCCTGCTGCGACCCATTTTGACCAGACTGCAGTCCCCGTACACTCAGCTCGAGGAGCTGCAGATCTCCAGCAAGGTCACGCCCCGCTTCGTCATGACCACGATGCTGAGCGCCAACGTCATCGGCCTGCTCTTTGCACGGTCCCTGCACTACCAGTTCTACGCGTACCTGGCCTGGGCGACACCCTACCTTCTCTGGCGAGCTTCGCCTGTTTTGGTTCTCCCACTGTGGGCGGCACAGGAGTGGGCGTGGAATACTTTTCCCAGCACAGATGCAAGCTCGACGGTCGTAGTGGCTGTTCTGGCGGTCACGGTCGCCGCCTCGTATTTCGGCGCGACCGAGGAGATGAGTATCGAAGAGCCAGCAAAAGCTTAGCGAGGTCTGGTTCCAGTAGTCCGTTTGGTGCAGGCGAATTTGAGAACATTATTCTGATTCGGAATCGCTCGGGGGCATCTTGCCAGTCGTGTCATCCTCGTCTTCGCTGTCCTCATACGTGATCTTTGCAAATTCCTTTGGCCTGGACTTTGTCAGCTCGTGTTCCCAGTGTGCGGTCCACCACCTGACCAAGACACGTACCAGTAAGGCTGCTTCCTCCACACCTTCTCGTCCCTCACCACGTTCACAATCTCTCCCTGCGCCGTTTTCTCCTCTGATTCCGCAGGATATCTTTCTGCGAGCACGTAACCACCCCTACGAATCCAAATTGTGTTTCTGAAACGCTCGGCGAGCTCCAGCTTGATCGTCTTCTTGTTGGGCAGCTCGCAGAGGTAGTAGTTGTTGCCCTCGGGCTTGATGACCTTGACGAGTGTCTGCGCTTCGGTGAGCTCGTGGGGAGGTGTGAGAGATTCTTCGGCGGCGGCCTGAACGGCGCGACGTGGCTTGCCCATTGTTGCGTCTGATTTGGTCTGGTGATAGTTGGCTTGTAGAATGTTTGAAGTTTGGTTAATGTCTTTTCGAAAAAAGAGTTGGTGGGGGCGGGGTTTATAATGGTGATTTCAAGGGTTAGGGTCCCTAATGCATTCATCGTAATGAGGCATCTATCAACAACATCCTGCTGCAAGCCAGAGTGAAGTGTTTGTTTCCCCAGCGACAGGTATAATTGACAGGCTCGAGCCGGAGGGATCTGGGAGATATGAAATGCCCTCAATAAACACTCCCCGTGTTCTGTCCCTTAGACGCAACCAATATCAGTCCACCGCTTCCCTCAAGCTCTACACACGCGCGACCGGAGGGATAGCAAGCTCAACGAAAAAGCTACTACCGTATTCCTCTATCTAGTATACAGAAAGTTCTCTTCCTCCCCATCTCCCCTCTTCTCACTCCACTTACTGCCCCTCTCTCAACTTCCCAACAAGCTTGCCCAGCATCCCCGGATCCGCCCCCATCATCTGCTGCACCTTCTGGCCGTCCTTGAAGAAGAAGAACGTCGGCATCGCGCGGACACCCAGCTCCTGCGCCACCTCGGGAGATTCGTCGACGTCGAGCTTGATAAAGTGGACGCCCTTGTTGGCTTCCTGGTTGGAGAGTCTGGGGGCGCAACGTCAGTACAAGTCCAAAACCGAGGGTAAGAGAGGACAGCGTAGAAAAAAGGACGACAGAGAGTGTGATAAAGGGGGAAAAGGGGGGGAGACGTACGATTCCACCAAAGGTGCAATGGCTTTGCAAGGCGCGCACCACTCCGCGAAACAATCGAGCACGACAAGCGGCTTCTTCACCGCGTCATCAAATTCCGCTTTTCTAAACAATCGATTTGTATCAGCACCTGCAAATAAGCAAAGACTTGCGTCATCTCAAGGCCTCTTCTATCGACATGTACCCTGCCGTCGAACTCAACGTGCCATTGGCGCACTCGTCACGTCGAGCGCAAGTTTCATCAGAGGCAGAATGTAAGGGGGGTTTCTCACGTCTTGACGAGGTGCACGTCCATTCGCATCCCCGTCGTGCTGAACCCCCGCGTCGCCGTCGAAATCGCGTGGCGACCGGCGCCCATCGCCGGGCGGAGGAAGCGCGTGGCGGACATGATGTAAGCTCGAGCTGGCGTGTTTGCTCTCGAAGGCAAAAAGTGCTACTTTTCGAGATTCGCGTGTTGTTTGACAAAAATGATCAATACGACGGGGGAATTTCGTTGGAAAGCCGCGAATTCGATGTCGATACTGCTAGTTAGGTCGTGGTGAGAGATAGAAAGACGACAGATGGGGGTGAGTTTCGTCTACGATCTTGACGTTGACGTTCTGTCCCCAGATTTTGTCAGCAACTTTTGGGTCCCCAACTCCGAAAACCGGCCGTGCTCGGGTTTAGCTGTCCTCCCCAAACTCAAGCGTGGAAGAGGACAGAAATGTCATTAATTCAATCAATCGGCTGGACATCTGTGGTCTAACGGCGTCCTATAGCTTTTAATATGTTTCCAGCCTCTTAGTACAGAGTTCGCTCGCGGCAAGACCCATCACACAGGTCAACGCAAAGTAACAGCAGTAACGCTTGCACTTCGTATTAAATCATCATCTATAAGAAAATCGAAACGTTTGCAGAATGCTTTTCGAAAGACTCGCTATCTCTCCATTCTGCGAAACATTCGCTTGGCAACCACAGCAACCATTTTCCGGCACATCACCCAGAATCGCCCCTTGCAGACTCCTTGGACGCGACAAAGTCATCACACAGTCATGCCATGACGACTTGGTAGTCGACCCGAAAGTCCGCCGTCAACGATGATTGTTCGTCCGCGTTCTCTGAGCCCTGTGCAGCTGTCATTGGGACCAGGGGATCCCATCGGATCAGAAAGAGTCCCGTCTGCCCATTCGTCCCTTTCGAGCAGCGGTCTTGAGTCGTAGCTTTCTGTGTCGCTGAGAAAAGAGCTCCTCGACTTGAGAGAAGCTGGTGAGCCATTCTTCGCATTATAGCATGTGGACAACCAATGGTCTCTCATGGCAGCAGCCAAGCTTCTCTCGTAAGAGTTGTG
This sequence comes from Parasarocladium wereldwijsianum, assembly GCA_036250105.1. Taxonomy (NCBI): domain Eukaryota; kingdom Fungi; phylum Ascomycota; class Sordariomycetes; order Hypocreales; family Sarocladiaceae; genus Parasarocladium; species Parasarocladium wereldwijsianum. The sequence continues at coordinate 21,114 of JAXOUE010000042.1, forward strand.
AAGCTCGGTTCCCACCACGCTGCCTGAGTCGTCTGCTCCAGCACCAAAGACAACCCCTTCTCGTCTTGGTGATGGGGTCGGGGCGCTATTTTTCAAGACGGCGTGTCTGTTGCGGACCGTATTGAGTTTGATCTTTAGTGAATCCGGAGTGCTGCGTCCACTGAAAGAAAACCTTCGCTCTTCGCGGCCTCTTGACGATCTGTCTACCTCCGAGATCTGGTCGCTGGAGTGGCGGATACTGAGACTTCTCTCACCATCCTCGGTGCGGCTCCTGCAAAGGACCTCGACGATATCGGACGGTCCATCCAATTCATATTCATGCGATGACATCTGCAAAGGGTCGCCACGGCTCGTTCCTAATCTGCCTCGAATGCTGTCACTCTTGGCGGCATTGATTTTGCGATACCCTCCTTCTGGGCCGGTCTCGTTACCACTCGGTTCTTGCAAGTGCTCCCAGCCTTTCTGCCCCACGTTTATGATCCCCTCATCTGGCTCTGCGTCCTTCATGTATATGACTTCATCCTGCTCTAGCCGTTCCTAACTTACTTTCTCTGACAACAGCCTCATAACCCGCTTTTGCCCCTTCACAGCTCTGGCTCGACTCGCTCCTATTTTCAATCGATTTTTCATGACCTACTCGAAATCGGCAGTGTAGGAGAAGCCGCGGAACTCTTCCTGCATAGCTTGAGACAGCACTAGAAAACAGTCAGTAATCGAGGAACCACGCGTGACGTAATCTATAAACATACCAGACTGGACAGGAGTCAAGACAGGGGTGACGCTAGTGAACTCAGAGTCGAAGTTGCTGGTGTCTGTGGCGCTCTTGATTTGCGGAAGGAAGGGCGGCTGCACGCGCTTGTGGTAAATGTCATCCCAGTTGATGTTTCTGAAGAATGGCTGGCTCATTACTTCTTGCGCATCAGTAGGACCGCTACCCAATCGTTGATCGGGTTCACGAGTGAGCAGCTTCTGGAGAATAGACACCGAATCACGCGGCATGTGAATTGGGTAGAGCGGTTCATCGGCGAGAATAGCGTCGTAGATCTCGTCCTCATCTTCACCTCGAAAGGGCGATTGCTGGAGCAGCATTTGGTAGATAAGAACACCAAAAGCCCACCAATCGACCGAGCGAGAATACTTCTTGTCGAGCAGAATCTATTGACTAGTTAGCGCGACACTTGATCATCTACTCAGGGACGATTCGTACCTCGGGTGCCATAAATTCGGGTGTACCACAGAACGTGCTTGTCGTGGATCCGTACCACATGTCTTCCTTGCACAGACCGTAATCGGCAATCTTGATGTGTCCATCGAGGGTGAGGAGAATGTTGTCAAGCTTCAGATCACGGTAGATGACACCGTTCTCATGGAAGTACTTGAGAGCCAGGCACACTTCGGCAGCGTAGAATTGGGCCCTCTTGGTACCGAATTGTCCGCGCTGGATGTGGAGCATTAGATCACCACCGCTAACATACTCCATCACAAAGTAGACCCTTGTCTCGGTTTGGAAACAGGCGTGGAGGTTCGTCAAGAAGGGGTGCCTCTCCTTGTTCGCAATCAAAAAGACACGCTTCTCGGATCTCATACTCTCCACCTCGTCGTTCTCAATGATAAACTCCTTCTTAAGCACTTTGATGGCGTAAAGCTTGCGAGATCTCTTGGTCTCTGCGAGCATGACCTTACCAAAGTTACCCTTACCCAGGACGGCAAGGAAATTGAAATGGTCAAGACCAATACGCATACCCGTGCCGGGGTCCGTGGCGAGAGGTAAGGTTTTTCGTTGAGCTACGGCTTGGCCACCACCAGACGCCGGGGGAGCAGGTTCCTGAACCTGGGGTTTGGGGGGAGGCGCTTGCTGCTGGTATGATGGCTGTTGCGGCGGTTGCGCCGGCCGAGGCTGCTGGGGAGGCGGCATTTGTTGTTGCGGCGGTTGTTGCGGCTGCGATGCCTGTTGGTGGTAGGCCGAAGGCGGTGATTGTGCGGCCATTTGCTGTTGCTGATACTGCTGTTGCGGTGGCTGGCTCTGGTACGACACGTTGGCATAGTCTGCCGGATTGTATTTCTTTTGTTGAGCTTGAGCGTGTTGCGCGTACGGGTCATGCGACGGCGTTGGCTGATCCTGACCTCCATAACCACCGTATGCACTCTGACGACCTGCGCCCATGGCAGCCGATGCAGCTGCTGCCGCTGTTGAGCTGGAAGACGTCCTATCAGGAGCAGGTGGTCGTTGCGCTGGCCGTTGCTCGGTGCCGTACATGGCCTTTGCGGCGTCGGTGGCTTCTTGGGAACTCGCCCCGAACGCAGCGTTGATGGAACCAGAAAAGGACGGCGAGGGGGAATGCGCGGACGTCGGGCTAGCCTTTCCAGGTCTCAACGACTTGTCTGAGAGTGGCAGTGACATGGCCTTGGCTTGTCTCTGTTTCTGCGTCCGCATGCCCTCCAGAATCTGGTTGGCAACAGCCATAGACATGCCACAAAAGTCGGGGACCAAATGGACACAGTGAGCGTGGCAAGTTTGCGAACATTCTGCGCACTTTCTGCAATTCTTCTTGCCAAGCGGGAGAAGGTAGCCGCAGTGACAGCACCAGTTGGCGCTGACATTCGACCAAGGCTGGAATCTGTGAGGAATGCGATGGTTGATCTTCTCTTCGTCGGGGTCTGTTTCGGCGTTGCTCTTGCTGATACACTTTGTAACGACACTGGTGTAGCACTTTGTATGACAGAGGTACTTGCAGTCTTCGCATTGCATACCAGCCGAGTACTTGAGAAACTCCTCGCACAGAGCACAGCGCATGACGTTGTAGAACTGGTGCTGGACAAACTTGTGGCCGTACATCTCGTGGACTTCCTCTTTGCGCTGACGAACGGCACCTTTTCGTCCAAGACCAAGGTCGACTACTCTCTTGTCGTGATTATCCTTGTTGAAGCTCATCTCAAGCTGGATCATACCGGTGGGCTCGAGGTTGAACCAACCATCGATAGGTCCGGTGGAAACTTGTGATTGAGGTTGATCCGACGCACCCAAACCTCCTGACGGCGGGTTTGGTGACGTGGGAGAGGTGACCTGGCCGGACGAAGGGCTCATCGGAAACTGTGAGGGCGCCTGAGATCCCATCCTATCGGCTGAGACCCAGCCAGAGCTGCTCATCTCAGCTTCAATCCTCTTGCGACGCATCTCTTCCACGATGTCGGAGATGCGAATCCACAGCATACCGATTGGCATCGGGTGCTGGTCCGGCTTGTCGTAGATGGTGAGCTCGATTTCGTTGGCCTTGTCAACGCTGATATTGTGGAACTCAGCCTCCCAGCGGTCGTTACGGGATGAGCGTGTGCGGGCAACGACCGTGTCTTCGACCTTGACGGCCACAAAAGTTTCCGGCCCACGGGTGAATCGACCGGTGGTGGCGTGGTCGACATCTTTGACAGCGAGCACTCGCATAGTAAGTTGTCCACTGAGGGGCTTGCGCAGGTTCGGCATATTGATGGAATCATCTGCGTCCGTTAGCACGTGGGTGAATGCCACCAAGAAAAGAATGACGAACCGTCTTGGTTATCCGTTGAGTCAACATCGATGTGCAGCTCCTCGTATCTCTTCAATGCCTGCTTGAGAAGAACGATTTTCTGCTTGCTCTCGACACGTCTGGCGGCTGCGTCGGCTTTGCTCTTCTTGTCGCCCTCCATACCGTAGAGCTGAACCATCTTTTCGATACCCTTGAGATACTGCTCCTCCACGTTCAACTTGAATTGAATTTGGGAAAGCATCAGTTGAATACGGGGGCCGAGATGCGGGGTATCGTATTTGATGAGATCTATTGAGCAAATTAGTTTTAGTTGTCCAAATTCAAGTGTCGCCGAACATACCGAGCTTGGTGAAGTTTGGCCTGCTTTTGGGGATGCCAGAGCCTGGAGGCTGGGGCGCGTACGGGTTCCGGGGAGGCATGAGGTCGCCGTGGCCACCGATCTGGCTGTACTGCTTTGTCCCATATCCGGGGCTGTCGCCGTGCGCCCAACCATCGGCGTCCTTGGGCGGGGGAGGAGGAGGGCCGTCAGAACCATCGCCGACGCTCATATCGCCCATGCCCTGGTTGACCTTACGCATCTGCAGCTCTCGCAGCTTCTCCTCGAAGAACTGTAGGTTTCGGCGTCCATCTCTCATCTGGCCATCGAGACGGGATCTGACGGCCTCATTGTTTGTCTGCGAGCGCATGGCATTTGCAGCATTGATCAGAGCCTTCTCACGCTCGATCTTCTTGTAGATATTCTGAATCGCTTCATCGTCGTTCATGTTGGGCGGTTTGCGTGCGGCCGGGGGGCTCGGGCGACGAGGTCTTCGCGCGCGCCGAAGTCAGATCAGGGGGGGGATCGGCGATCCGTCTCGCGGTAGGCTCTCGATGAGTCGCTCCAGGGGAGGAGGTGGCACGGCCAAACAAGAGATGGGAAACGATTTCTTTGTCGCGGCCAAATGGCAAAGCTGCGTTGCTTGGGGGGGTGAAGGCCTACTGTTGAGCACAAAAGGTTTGGGTTAGCGGGGCTGCTCTGGAAAGGCGCGCAGAAACAGCGATGACGAAGCACCGACGTGAAAAGCGTTGCAGGGCGCGTAATTAGTAGGTGAATGGCGAGGGCCACAAAGCCAGCAATAGCGGCAGGATGAGCGAGGGCTCTTGAGGCAGGTAGCGAGACAGCTTGCCAGGAAACTCTCGAGTTTGAAAGGAAGAATAAACAGAGGTGGGAAGCAAGCAGCGTGGCGGGGCTTGTGGCCGCGTGGTGGTGTCTGTGTGGTGTGATGATGGAGCTTGTGCATGGGATGGGACAGCAAAGGAGAGGGCCGGAAGGAATCCGGAGAATGTGACAGCCCAGCGATAAGCCTTACCTAGAGTTGCTCCCGTCCTTGGGTCTGACGCTCTGGCCGTCGAGACAAGGCTGGTGAGACAATGACACGAGGCACAAGAACCGGCCTGGTAAGGTAGAAGAGGGGCTTTGCGGATCGGCGAAAGCGGTTTGGTTTCATGTGCGATTGCGAAAAGGCAAATGCGACGTCAATGAGCTCTGAGTGGCCGCGAGAAACCAAGCAAGCACAGCCAGCGGTGAGCTGTGAGAACGCAGCCTGGAGGGGATGATGGTGGTGATGCTGCTGCTGATGTTGATGATGATGATGATGATAGTGGTGGTGATGCTGCTGCTGAAGGTAGGTATCGGACCCAACAGGTAGGGTTCGTGCGTGGGAGCGCGGATGTGTGCTGAGGTGCAGTGCGAGTACCTCAACAGCAACGCATCAGGCACAGGTACAGGTACAGGTGCAGGTACAGGCACAGGCACAAACACGGGCACAGGCACAGAAGGGTCCGAGGACAATGGGGAGAAATAGGTAGGTAGAGGAGAGCAGGAAGAGGAGCAGCGGCTGGGGCGTGCGCTTTTCACCTAGTCTGCCTTGCGATGGTCGAACCAAAGTCAAAGAAGGGTCAAGTCAAGTTGGAGGAGGGGGAGGGGAGGGGAGGGGGGGGGGAAGTGAACGGAACAGGCACGAACTACCTAATGGCGGGGCCAATTGTGCTGTAGCTGCCGCTGCTGATGTTTGCTGATGTTCATCTCTCAATGGGATGCGTAGATCCGGACGGACGGACATGTATATTCACGGCCCACGTTGTATTAACTGCCTTACCCTGGACCTTGTCCTGTGTTCGTCCATCCACGTCTCCTGCAGCAATAAACATACATTTGTGATGCCGTGCAATCCTGCAAAGGTTTTTGAACACTCCCAGAAAAACATATTGTCTCTCTGTTCTTTAAGCCTTTTCCATAGTGCCAACATTGTGTCCAAGACAAAGCTGCTGTCAGAAAAAAGCTATGATGCAATTACGTAGCTCCTGTTCCAAACTGGCAGGCGGTCGGCAGAATTATCCCAATTCCACCCTCGGTTTCCCCAACATTCGTCAAACAGCAAATCTGTGTTGCTCCCCGTCCGTCTCCAGTTCGGTATGCAGTTTTCCCTCCCATCGATACGGCAGAAGCAAACTCATGCATGCCTTCATTCGGCCGGTGGCACGGGTCGCCTGGAGCCGGCCATCGCCCTGCGCCATAGCGTCGCCAGCTTGGAAAAGATTCGTGGCGGACCCTCCGAGGCCAGCATACGGAGCATGTAGGTTTGGGCAGGTTGGGAGCAGCTTGACGAGGAGGTTCGCGACCCATAGAACAAACGATGAGAGCCAGCCACACGGGCAGAAGGAGCCTGAGAGGCAGAAGACCGATGCAGAGAGCTCGACGATCGAGTTGGGGCCCCCTCCACCTGCTGCCGAGCAGGCTTCGTCAACAGCTACCCAACAAGACGGCACGCGAGACCAAGCTTCGGCCTCTTCACGACCTTCGGCGGAAAACAGCTCGAGCTCGAACTCTACCTCGACAGAATCGACAGAATCATCATCAAAACCCCGTCATTCTTTCGAGCTTCCACCATCCCTCGAGAAACGCCGCTCCGAGCTCCAAGAAAGGTTCTCCCGCACCATGGACCACCTACAGACCCGTCTCCTCACCGCCGGCAAGACCCTCAACGACGTGACCGGCTACTCCTCCATCGAAACCATCAAAAACGCAAACGCCCAGCTCGAGCTCGACCTCGCGGCCGCGCACGAGCGTGTCCGCGCCGCGCGCCAGGCCTACAAGACGTCAAACACAAAGCGGGCGGCTACCCAGCGTGAGGTTACGACACTGCTGGCGCGCAAGGACGCGTGGTCACCAACCGACCTGGAGAGGTTCACAGAGCTCTATCGCACGGATCACGTGCTAGAGGGGGAGGTGTCCAGCGCGACGGCCTCGCTGACGGAGGCCGAAGCGGAGGAGCAGAGCTTGAATCAGAGGCTGAACGCGGGCATCTTGAAGCGGTACCATGAGGAACAGATTTGGAGCGATAGGATCAGGAGAGCCAGTACCTGGGGTACGTGGGGTCTCATGGGGATGAACTTTCTGCTCTTTGTGGTGCTTCAGTTTGTGGCGGAACCGTGGAAGCGAAAGAGGTTGGTCAAGGGTGTTGTGGAGGAGGAGAAGGGGGTCCTTGAGGAAGTGAGGAGGGAGTTGGCTTCTGTGAAGGAGGCTCTGCTGGCAAGGGAAGAGGTCGTGGCACCCGTGATGGAAGCAGCAGGAATACCGGCCGCCGAAGTCACAGAGGACGCGCCTCCGGAGCCTCATGGTGAGGTGGAAGAGGTTGTCGTCGGCGATATCGCTATTGTGGAGGGCGAAGACATCGAGCCCAAGGTAGACATCAAGGAATCTCCGGTGACATGGCAGGAATATCTGTCGAACCCGGGGCATTGGCGCGCTTCGGCGGAGGATGTCAAGGCCCTGGCAGAGGACCTCGCCAGTGAGAGGGTCGTGCAGTTGACGATGAGGGAGGCGTCAATCTTGGCCTTGGAGGGCGCTGCTGCCGGCATTGCGTTGGCCGTAGCTGTTGGCATGGTGTTTGTAAGAGGATAGCGAGCGATGGATGATTTAAGGGCCTTGCATACTGTAGATTAGACATGTTGTGTACCATATTTGTATATATATGCATAGACATCTTGAATATCACAGCCAAATGGCTGTCGCATTTGTGTCTTACAGATGAATCTCTCTCTCGTCCACGTTCTTCCAAGAACTTTAAACGTATTTTAATTGCTGCACTATCTAATTGAGTCTTTGCTACACATGTCGCCTTATGTTCAACCCTTCTACGACGTGTACTCCTTCTGCAACAGCTTCGCAATGGTGTTGAGCCTGCAAGATAGTTAGCATCGGTTGCCTTTTCAGCCGAGAGTGTACCGGTCACTTACTGGATGTTGCTCGTTCCCTCGTAGATGGCACCAATCTTGCTGTCCCTCCAGAACTTCTCGGCCAACCCCTCCCTCACAAAGCCCATGCCTCCCATCCACTCAATGGCCAGCCCGCTGACCTTGCCGGCCACCTGACTGGCGTACAGCTTTGCCATCGCCGCATCCTTGACAAAGTCCTCACCCGCCTCCTTCTTGCGGCTCGCATTGTAGACGAGCGCGCGCGCGGCCGCGATCTCCGTGTACGCCTGCGCGATCTGGTGCTGCATGCCCTGGAACTCGCCCACGAGGGAGCCGAACTGCTTGCGGTCGTTCCAAACGTACTTGGCCGCGTTCTCGAAGGCGCCGAGGGCGAGACCGGTCATCTGGGCGGCGATACCGATGCGGCCCTCGTTGAGGAGGGAGATGGCGTATTTGTAGCCTTGGCCGCGCTCGCCGAGGAGGTTCTCCTTGGGAATCTTGACGTCGTCAAAGGTGATGACGCAGGTGCTTGAGGCCTTGATACCCAGCTTCTTCTCCTTCTTGGCGATCGCAAAGCCAGGGGTACCCTTCTCGACGATAAAGGCCGTGATGCCCTTGTAGCCCTTGCTCGGGTCGAGGTTGGCAAAGACGATAAACACCTCAGCCTCCATCGAGTTTGTGATCCACATCTTGCCACCCGTGATGCTGAACCCGTCCGCCGTCTCCGTGGCCTTGGTCGCCATCGCAAAGGCGTCGGAGCCCGAGACCGGCTCGGAGAGACAGAACGACGCAACAGTGTCGGTGGCCAGCTTGGGCAGCCACGTCTTCTTGAGGTGCTCGCTGCCGTACTTGATGATCGCGGTGTTGCAGAGCGTGTTGTGCACGTCGACCATGACAGACACACTGGGGTCGACGCGCGCCAGCTCCTCGATGCCGACGATGGCGGAGGTGAAGTTCATGCCCGCACCGCCGTACTCCTCGGGGATCTCCACGCCCATGAGGCCCTGCTCGAAAAGCTGCTTCACGATGGCGGGGTCCATCTTCTCGGCCTCGTCCATCTCGCGGGCGACGGGGAGGATCACGTCGTTGGCAAACTTGGACACAGCGTCGGCCATGGCGGCCTCGGTGTCTGACAGGTGCGAGATCGGGGTGGGCGGGATCTCGGAGATGTCGATGGGCGTGTCGTTCCTGCGCGCAGTGGTAGTCGAAAGAGGGCGAGCTCTTTATTTTTTCCACCGTCGTTAGCATGGGCTTCTCGACAACGTACAGTGGCAAGCAGGACGAAGGGGAAGACGATGCACTTACACGTGAACAGCAGCTGAAGAGCGAAGAAGAGAAGGGTTGGAGGACTTGGCTGCGCGGGCAGCGAGACCACGGCCACTCCTGACCGCAGGCCTCAAGACTCTACCGAGTGAAGACGACATGATTGCTGGTGTTGTGTTGGTTTGTTTATGCTGAACAAGGAGAATGTAGACAATAAGAAGCAGCCAGAGGCACTCAAGAGTCAACGCACTGCCCACTCTTCTGTGATTGTTCCTTTGATCCGTTGATCCTTTCCGAGGCTTTCCTGAGTCGTGACGGTGCTACGTTCGAAAAGGCAAGCAAAAAAAGAAAGCAAGCAAAAGGAAGATCGTCAGAAACCACGAAAGGGAATGAGGGCGTAATAGCGGGCACCTGCTCAAGCCGAGGGTAACCAGCTTAACCGGGGAAAGGCGACAGAACGCGGACTGCGGGTTAGTGGTTCTGGGGTCCGCCCCACCGGATCCGATGGGCATGTGATCATGATCACTCTGGGCCAGATGCCAGATCGAGTCACGTGGGATATCACGTGACATGAATTCAAGCATCGTGACCCGGGAGATTTTGATACAGCTATCACCGCGCATCATCATCACGACCAATCCTTTCCCAGCGACCGCCCACCACGAATCCGCCCACTATGGCCTCAACACTCTTTTCCCGTCTTCTGACGCCTCTGAGATCCTCACCCCCAGCAATCTCAACACCACTCAAGCCCCTCACCGCCGCCTTCCGACCCGCCCTCACCGCCGCCTTCCGACCCGCCCTCACCACAGCCTCCTCCCCCATCCTCTCGACAACAACCACCTCCCGCGCCTTCACGACCACAACACCAGCCCTCGCCACCCTCAACCAGGTCCTCCGCGGGAAGCGCGCGCCCCGCCGCGCCCGCCACGCCGTCTCGCCCGCCCTCTCCGCCAAAAACTGCCCGGCCATGAAGGGCGTCTGCCTCCGCGTCGGTGTCGTCCGCCCCAAGAAGCCCAACTCGGGCGAGCGCAAGACCGCGCGTGTCAAGCTCTCCAGCGGCGCCGTGATCACGGCCTACATCCCCGGCGAGGGCCACAATATCCAGCAGCACAGCGTCGTGCTGGTGAGGGGCGGTAGGGCGCAGGATTGTCCTGGTGTGAGGTACAGGCTTGTCAGGGGTGCTCTGGATTTGGTACGTTCTCGGCCGCCATTTTTTGAGTAGAATCGAGAGAGGACAGAGTTCTGTCTTTCTGTCGTTCTATTTTTCTCGTTCCGTTACGGTATCAGGTGCTAACAGTGTTTCAGGGTGGTGTCGCCAGCAGGACGACGAGTCGAAGCAAGTTTGGTACCAAGAAGCCAAAGACAGCCACTGTCGGTTAAGCCTTGGGACAGAATTGGGTGGTTCGGACGACGATACCATGCAGAGGAAGTTGTACGAGCAAGCTGCGAGCGCAGAGGAGATGTGCAAACGATAGATCGACTTGATCTGAGAAAGATCAGCTCATCCTGGTGCTGACCAGTTTCCTACATGTATAAAACCAAATGAGTAGACCGCTATTGTAATACCACGCTGAAGTTGTATGATCAATCATCAAAGTCTCCGCCATACAAACTTCACCGAGTCACTGTGTTACGTGGCCAGAACGAGGACAAGGTGGACGTTCATTTCACGCGTTTGCAACTCGATCTAAACAATTGGATTCGTACACAACAGTCTGTTCAAAGAACGGGATGTGACCACAATCCGAAGACCTGCTTACTCCCCTGAAAGCGAAAATAGCATCCCAAACGCCCGTGTCGATCTCCGCTATTTCGGAGACCGCTAGCCTTTTTAATCAAGAAGGTGTCGTCACCTTCGATAGGATAAGAGATCTTTCCATGATGCGAGGCTTTCCGCAACCCACTCGCTGCGGCGAACCATATTTCCCTGCCGTGATCCCCTGTCTATAGTGGTGTGCCAAGTCGTGAGAGAAATCAAGCAAGAAATAAGAAGAAATTGTCCGAAACAGGATTAAAAATTGAATATTGGCGATTTGAGTCAACGATGAAAAAGGCCGAGCTTAGTGAGACTCGGCTTCCCAGCCCTCAGGCTTCATCATATGGTTGGCTTCAAAAAATTTGGAAGTGCCTGGATTGGGTTAGTGATGCGTGGCAAAAGATCAAGGGCGAACATCGTGAACGTACAAGAATAGCCCTTCCAGTCAAAGTTGTCTTTGGGGTCACAGTGACAGCGGCGGTCGATGCGAGTCTGCAGACCAGTCGGACAGTGGGTAAAGGGGTTGTGAAAGTAGGCAATGTCGTTGAAAAAGTGAATCTCGCTCTTGTCGAGGAGCAGACCTGCGGCGATGGAGTGAACGGGGGCATCACCCCACCGCTCATAGAAGAAACCGCCATCTTGGTCGAGCGTGTTGAAAAAGTCAATGTAGGCCGGGCTACGGAGCCATTCGAGGCTACCGATCTCAAAGTTGGACCACTGATCGATGTTAGACAGAATGCAGAGCATCGGACTCAAAGGGACGACTCACAAAGTGGCACAGGTTGTAGGTGTCACCACCATCGTTGCTCAGGAAACTCATCGTGTTGTCCTTGGCAATGTGCTCAGGGTGGTTCTTCATGAACTTCTTGGTACTGTCCCAGAGTGTGGGGATAGTCTCGACGTACTCAAAGAGACTGAGCGTGAAACTGTACTTCTTCTTCTTTTCAGCCATGAGACGGAAGGGGTCGTAGTGAACATCGCAGTGCAGTTCGATGGAAGGCTCTACGCGCCAGTAGTATTCGTAGTTCATCATGAGCTCCTGTCGGAAGAAGAAGCCGGACTCGAAACGGCACATGTGACGGTAGCTGATGGAATCACCATAGATGATGTTGCGAGCCTTCATGTCCTCGCGCACCTTCTTGGCGCGCTCCTGGTCGATCCATTCGGGGAAAGACCAGTGCTCCTCTGGGATCAGGCCGTAGTGTGTCTTGCCGGAAACCAGACTGGAGGTGACCTTCTTGAAGGTGTCGTCAAAGGGCTGGTCGTTGAGGAAGACCCAATCGTAGTTGTAACGCTTGTTGAAACGATCCTCGACCTGACGGATGGAACGAGCAATCTGCCAGACATCGCTGTTGCGGGCCAGAGTGACAAAGGTCGCGTTCATGCGAGGACCGGGAGCGATGCTCATCATGTCGTCTTGCCATCCGGGCTCGTTGGGCATCAAACCAAGGGGAGCCATCTTGGAGCTGTCGTCGACATGGGAGATCTTGGTGAGCTGATCATCGGCGGCGGGCTTGGCCTTGGGGTCGTTCTCGACACCATTGCCGGCTCCGCCCTGTCCCTCGGGGGGCGAGGGGGGCATCTCAGGCTGAAGAACCTCAGCTGGGTCTCCTTCGGCCTTGGGGTCGGAGTCTTTGGTGACGGGCGGGTTGGGATCGGCGGGAGGCCATGCTTCGCCCTTTGTCACGGACGTGGACGGAATAGCGACTCCATCGTAGCGGGAGTGGGAGACGAAGTAGAAGACGACCAGGGTCTAGAGCCAACAATACGTCAGTCGCTGTGGATGTCGTCGGTTGGATGGATAGATGGATAGACGGAGGGACGGGACGGACGAGTCTGGGATGATGGGAGGCTGATGGGGATTATACTCACAAAGACGGCGATGATCAGATAGCGCACAATGCGAGCGTTGCCTGATGCCCACATGACGGGCAAAGCTGGACTGGCTTCTGAGGTGCAACGATCTCTTAAGCTGCAGCACGAAGATGGCAGAGCTGGAGAAACATGAAAGGGGACGACTCGTGAAAAGGAAGCGACGGGAAAGTAGAGGGTGGATTGACGACATGCCGGGGAAAAGAGTACAGAAAGCCACTTTGCTGCGACTTTCGCCAGACTGACGTGGCGCGTCGCTTCCCTGAAGAATCCGGCCCCTGATGGGCTGCTGGGAGGGGCCTCTACAGGGGGGTGGTAGGGAGGATCGGCCCCTTGAAGCCACAGCATTTGGGCCAAAGCAACTCTACTCACAGCGGTATTTGCGCTACAGGAACGCAGTTTGCGAGCATATGTATTGCATCAGGGTTTATTATTAGCTTGATATCTAGGCTGTCTTGACAGGGGCTTGCGGACGGTGTTTCAAGCAAGGGGTGCAGGACTTGGTATCTAATTGATCCCTCATTACGGTATCTACGGGCGCATTCTCGTCGACGTACGTACTTGTGTTACTTTCGCTCTGTAGGTAAGCAGGTACGTACGCAATACAACTTCGTATTGCTCCACCAGTCTTGTTCGACAAAATAGCTCTACAGTAGTTCAGCATGTTTAGTGTACTTTTGCACCCGTTTTGTTGGCAGCACACTATCCTCCTGGATTACCTGCACATTGACCGTCCCAAGTGGCAGTGTTGGGGTCGCAAACCCTCGCGCCCCTGGTCCCTACTGAACCATTCCACCTACAATGAGAATACGGAGTCTCCCTTCCGAAAGGAGTGACAGCGTGGTCCGTCTGACTCCAGTCTGGAATGCACCAGCTACTTGGAGATGCGCCCATACACGTTGCGAGACCCCTACTCGGCTCTCAGCATTCCTCATGGGCACCTATTCTGGTCAAGTTGGACAAATCGGCATGTTGTCTTGCGGGCATTGGTGAGCATTCGGACAATAATCGCCGGCGGCATTACTGCAGGGAATGCCCTGGAGTGCCACCCAGGCTTTGCTCTTTTGTTTTCACCACCGCAGGTCAGCGTTATCTGGTTGAATCAAAAAGCATGCGGGATATTGTTGCACGGGCTATATTGATCGACCAGGGCCAAACTTTTATTAAAATCAGGTCAGCTTTCGGATAGTCATCAGTCGTAAGGTTTCACAGTGTTTCCCGGCACATCAAGCCATCAACAATTTGGCTACCCTGGATCTTTAGAACTCCCAAATCTCACGTCCAAACTCAGCGGTTCTGAAACTTGATTGATGTAAAATTGATTTAAGGACATAGAACTCAACTTTGCTCGTAGAGAAGAGTCGAGCCGATCCCAAAAGGACATGCCGCGTACACTACGTCAGTTGCGCGATGATGCTGTCATAGACTAGCATCAGCCGATTTGCTTCTGGCGTTGTTGACTATAAGACAACCAAAGAACGGCAGGCCAGTCTTTGAAGCAAGATTCGGAAACTACATGTGCCCTTCTTCAGATATCCCAGACGTGCAATCCTCCACACGCCCTTCCAGCGCTTCACCACTGCCATATCCTTCAGAATGCCGTCCAGTAAGGGAAAGCCCACAGATCCGGAGTTGAGAGAGGAGCTCAAGGAAGGTTCGTCCGCACCGTGTCCCTTAAGGATGGAACATGTGCCGTTTTTCTGATATGTACGCGCATCTGTCCAGAAATTAAGCAGGAGCCCAACAAGAGTGGCGGCGGTGAGGGTCAGTGGTCTGCCTGGAAAGTGAGTTCTGCGCTTATAAACTGGTGACGGACACTGTGGTGATCCAGGCCGCAATTGACACGCGTGACCAGGCCTCTAAGCTGGCAAAGGAGTATGAGAAACATGGGGGTGGCTACGAGAACGAGCCTGGCTCCAAAAACGAGCCTAAGAAAGGCGAGCCTGAGCCGAAGAGCGAGAGCAAGAAGAAGAGGGAGACAGAATAGGGGCGCACTAGATCTGGGTAATTGATACCGTCAATGAGGACGAATGAGGCTCTTTCACAGCCAATGATCCGCTCACAAAGAAAGTGACAATGTCGTTTGATGCAGTCCCTGCTCATGCTGTATTGCCTGCCATGAGCTGCCAAATCCTCAGCGAAGACTCGTCGAGAACCCTTCTTTCAGGATTCGCGTCCTTCTCGCTTTCTGGATATGACCAACCGCCCGAACACGTTGCCAGCACCGAACCACTTGAGTGTAATGCCGTGGATCCGACAGGTGCTTCATGAGCCTGAAAACTCCATCCCGGCTTCACATCCCCCTGAGTTTCGCCGACGCCATCCCACATGATGACCTCTCCAGTCTCTGTCCCTGCCCAGACCTCATACGACCCATTCTCGCCCGGGAAGATATCACACGTCAATCTCTGCTGTGTTGACGTTTGCCTGCCGCCAAGAATGCTCAAGAGCTTCCCGGTGCCTCTGATATCATAGACAAGCACGCCGTCCGCGTGGCGTTCGTTGACGAGGAGGTACCTCTCGCACGGACTCCAGCAGACCTGCACCACGCCTTTACCTCCCGTGTCGTGTGCCGCGTCGAGCCCACCGGTACCGGCAATGGCCCAGTTCGCAATAGCTTTTTCGGTGCGGTGAATGTCATACATACCCAACCATCGCGTCCTCGTCCCGGCTGCGAGGATGGAGCTCCCGTTCGAGTCGGGTTGCGTGGAGGCAAGAGCGGAAATATCACCCTTCATACCGATGCCGTACCCACGAGACATGTGCTTCTTCGACGCAACAGTAGGGACAGTGACCAAGGGACCGTCTGAACCGTACCGGTGGATGTCGAAGTAGTCGATGCGATTCATGGAGCCACAGATGAAGTGTGTCCCTGGCTGCGGCCACAGGAGCGAAGTAGACGCAATGTACGCCTCTGTCTCGTGCTTGATGAGTTTGTACATAGCCAGAGGCTCAGCGTGCCCATCTTGGTCGCCCCCCTCAAGGGCGTGGTACAGATGAAGGGGATGGTCCCGACATGCTGTCAGGATGTTCTGGCTGGCTGGCTCGCTCAAGGCAAAGTAAGGCGCCCCGACGATCGCCTGAGACGGCTCAGGGAGACGGAAACTTGCCCGAGGTGTGACAGCTCGCGACGAATCAGGCTCCTCAAGGAGGTCGGTAGGCAGAACAAAGGTTGCTACCGTCTGGTCCGAAGAGGTAGTGATGAGACAGGTGCCGTCTGCTGTCCACTGAGCTGAATTGTAAAAGGCGTGCCCAATGGGACTGTCTGGTGTACGAGCAGCCTTACACTCAGCTAAAAGCTGGGTTGTCGGCCCTTGGGGAGGAAATGTGGCAGACAAGGGCACGTTTGGCTGTGTGGATGTCTCTTCCATCCTGTAATGACAGGTGTTGATGGTTCGAGGGAATTCAGACTAGGTCCATTGTGAGTGGTCGCAGGAAATTCGACCACAATCGTGATCGCTCAGACAGAGACCCTTGGGGCTCAAGGTTTGCGATTCGAGATGTCGCTTGGGAATCTTGGTGGTTGCCTTGCCAGCTCTATGGCCATACAAGTGAGCCATCAGTCGAGATTGCGGATGCGAGACAATGTATGTGCAAGCACGTGATCTTGCAGACACCTTCATGAAAGGTACCCACCACCTCCCTTGCTCAAGCTAGCTACGAAGCCAAGCTGCCTCGCAAAACAAGAAAGATAAGGTCTCGTGATCTGCAGCAGTATTGGTAAAGAAGCAGGAGGCACAGACGGCCGAAGACCGGAAATTAAGGTCTCGTATGGATGCCCAGCCGTGCAAACCCTTATTTTCGTTTAGCTTCGAGCTCACGACCTGGAGACTCAGGCTGCTCAGAACACGAGGTCGACGTGTCGGAGCTACGAAGAGGACGTCCCCTGCAACCCTTGGCGCTAGCGCAGCATGGCGTCATAATCTCCTGGCCCTGAGGCAGCAGCAGCAAGCGATGTTATCGCCAAAGCTGCCAGATCAAGTCGCACCAACCGTCCAGGTTCGAAAAGAATCCAGGACTAATACTAAGCAATGGCACCACAGTCTTTCTTCGTCAGATGACTGCCACCATGCAGAGCAGGGTCCAATCCAGGGTAACAGGCGTTACCCTCATTAGCCGTTGCCGGTACATGCATCTGCGAGATGGAGCCCTGGCCCGGTGCCAAGCGGATACCCTAATCCCCTCTTGGTTAGCGCTCTGGCTGTGGCCTGGCGCAGTCAAACATCACGTCTCCGTACCCCATCACGCCCTCACTTCACCTTACCTTACCTTGCTTCACCTCATCTCACCTCGACTCATCTCATTCACCCTTATTCCGTCCGGTATATCATCAGCTCCGGCTCGATCCTGAACTCGCCTTCCTGCTTACGACCCGTGTTCACCCGGCTTTGCCGCTTTTTGGATACACACGCCGCTTCGCTCTTGACGCCTTGACGCCCGTCTCGGTGCAGCCAGTCGACGGCAGGCAAACGGCATTCTACGCGCCTGACCCATCTCCGTTTGTTTGCTGCAACTGGGCCTGAGTCTGTCAGCCGTCAGAGTCCCCTGAAGTCGTGGGAGTTGTATTCTGAGCGTTTATGCTCGTTCCATTTTTCAACTTGTCGGTAGCAATTTTGGCGCAATGGTCGCATGATAGAGTGCCCATCGGCTTTCCATTCTGCACGCGAACGACGAGCAACACTTGAACACTGGGTTGCCTACAAATGCCACACTGAAAACATCGATAAACCGACACAACAGAACGGGGTTCACATTCTCATTGGGTGAACATAAATCAGGAAGCTAAACATGCATCACAATATGGATATCTTTGATCTGCCACACTCGCAGTGCGAGAAACTCAAGACACCAAATTATCTAGAGCTGACCGTTTCGGTGTGAGCCAGCCTGTTCTTTTCTCTTTCCTCCCCTTCATGTCAGCTGACACAGCCCAGAATCATCCTCATCGGCCTTTTCATCTCTTACCTTCCTCAGCATTACCGCATCATTTCCAGGGGCACGTCTGAGGGTATCTCGCCGTACTTTGTCCTCTTGGGCACCACTTCCGCGACAGCCGGACTGGGCAACATTCTGGCAGCGGAGAACTCACGAGCTGCTATCTCGTGCTGCAGAGAGCTGAACACATTCGAGTGCTCGGCTGGCCTCCTGGGTGTTGCCCAGCTGGGGGCTCAATGGCTCTGCTTTGGTCTCATGTGCGTGCTTTCCTCTTGTCGCTGCTCACTGTTCTCGCTGACCAATCAGATTTGTGCTCTTTCTGGTGTTCTTCCGCTATCAAGATGCCAGTGTCCCTGAAGAAGAGCTTCATGGCGAAGCGCCGCGATGGCAGACAGCTGTCGCAGTCGGTTCGCTCTGTGTCCTGCACGGCTTGGTGGTGATCGTGATCACGGGCTACTTCTTCATCGCTCAGCCATCTCACCTGACTGGCTGGGCCAACTTCCTCGGCATCATGGCCGCCGTGCTTGCCGCCATTCAGTACCTCCCCCAGATCTGGACGACGTACCACCTCAAACATGCTGGCAGTCTCAGCATCCCCATGATGTGCATTCAGACGCCCGGCGGCTTTCTCTTTGCGGCGAGCCTGTTTGCGAGGCTGGGTGCCAGCGGATGGAGCACGTGGGGAATCTATCTCCTGACCGCTCTCATGCAGGGGTGCTTGCTCGTGATGGCCGTTTATTTCGAGCTCTCCACAAGGCGACTGGACCAGCAACACCAGCAGCAACATCTTGAATCGCCCGAGTCGCCAGTGCAGCGAAGCCTCCGCAGACCAACAACAAGTCGGACCTACTCTGAAGGATGGGAGCGGGGATACCCAGGGGCCTTTACTGGTCATCCCGAGAGGTATGTGGAGACGGAAGAGGATCTGGATGCTATTCAGGATCGCGAGGAGCGTGCGATTGAACGGGAGAACCAGCCCCTATTGAAGCCTGGCGGCATTGGGAATCCTCGAAAGAAGTACTCGGGGGCGGACTGAAGTGAAGGAAGGGCAGAGAGATGGCGTTGCATTGCTTGGGATTTCTGTACATAGCTGCTTTGGCTGCTGGACCTTGTCGATTTGACATTGTCGCTGAACAATCCAGACATCATACTTGTCTACATAGCATCGTCCTCCCACTTCATTTTCTCACACTTATGTCTTGAACCTGGATCTTTGGCAACAGTCGACAACCATATCCCCAAGCGCATCTTATATCGCCATGAGGGAAGCCCTTTACTACAGGCGAAAGCCCTCAATCCCTGTAACCCGTCAGACACCACCATCACCAGCACCGCGGTGACTCATCATGCAACATTTCGCTTCACTGCATCATGTAGCACCTCGTCTAACCACAATCGCGTTCACATGTTATCATCCTTTGGCTGTTCAGTTCCATAATGATTGATGACTCGAAGGGGACCGACCACCTGACGAGGGCTAGGGCGGGGCCGCAGGGAACGGGTTTCCCCTGTGCCGTGCGCTCGCACGCTGATTGGTCTACTTGTCGTGGCGTTGTCTCCGGGCCCGGAGAGTCGTTGATGATGCCTTCTTCTGTGCTTTTGCCTCTTTCAACGTTATCCTACGTTGCTTTCCATCGACGACGATTGACTTTGTCTGCGCCAAATTGTCCTCGTCAACAGTCGGAGAGACCCTCATTCTTGTTTCAGAAACCCTGAGAAACTTCATCTCCCCACAATCCGGATATCATGGCTATCTACAGCGCCGTTCCCCCCCCACCGGATCAAGCATCCCCGACGCCGCCACCACGAGCGCGTACACCGCCATCGCTCGCCCGACCGCAGCAGCACACTCCTCGCCGAGAGTCCCCAGCGGCAGCAGCGTTCACGCCTCCTACCGTCCGCCAGCCCATCGACATTGACGCATGGACGATCAACGCCCTCGAGGCGCTCTCCGTCTCGCCCGTCGCGCGGGGCACGCGGAGTCCCCTGGCGATCAGGCTGGACGACCACGAGGATCCCGAGATTGCGAGGGCGCGAGCGGAGAAAGCGGAGCGAAAGGCGCTCAAGACTCGGGTCTCTGAGGGGACTGAGGAGGGGACTGGTCATGGCAAGGTCAGAGCTACGCTGGTGGAGCATGCGGGGGAGCAGGAGGTGCTGGGACAGTCGATCAAGCGGCCGTTGAGCAGGAGGGATAGCCAGAGGACGAGGGAGATGCTTCTCAAGGGTAAGGAGGGGAGTCGACAGAGGCGGCGCTGGGAGAACGGTAAGCTTTAACTTTCCTGCCATTGTCATACCCCAATCAGCCCATATGAAAACATGAGATAAAGGCAAGAGCTGACACTTCACAGACCGGCTCGTGGGTGTCCCCAACGCACAGCCTCCTCTCCCCTCCGACTATCACCCCCATCCCACCCATCCCGTCCACCACACCCCCTACGCTCTCGCCACATACTGGGACGCCTCCCTCGCAAAGCTCTCCCTCAAGCGCGTCTCCAACTCCCAGACCGCCCGCAAGACCATCCAGCGCGAGCGCGGCACCGCGACGGGCGTGTGCGCGGGCGAGGTGCCCCGCGATCTACGCGAACAGGTCAAGAGGAGCGAGGTCGTGAGGAGCTGGGTGCGGGCGCTGGAGGAGCCCATCAGGGGATACATGAGCCAGGCGGCGCCCGTTCAGCGCCCGAGCGCGGATGACGAGCAGGGCGGTAGCGATGACGACGACGAGGAGATTGTGTTTAGCGGCAGAGGTGTGAAGCCGGCCGTCAAGAGTGCGGACTGGAAGATGGCGAGACGCGAAGTGCACAACCGGACGGTGGACTCGGGAATGGTACTGGACTCGTTTGGAGATGAGGACGGCTCGGCTTTCAAGTATGTCTCTCGCGAAATGCTTTCTCTGACGGTTTGGATGGTGTCGAGAAGAGGACTAACTAGGGAGCAGACGCTGGCTTACACACTCCATCTCGCACTACTATGGCCTCGAGAGTCGTTCGGTCATGATACCCAACCCTTCGCGTAAAGTCGTATATGTTGGGTGCAAACAAGGCACACATCTGCTTTCGCGTTTACCCAGGCCGTTGTGGGAAGTCTGTTGATTTTGTACGAGGCACTCGATCAGTCATGGGGAGAGTTCACGAATGTCAAGATGGTACATTATGTTGAACGATTTTCGCGCACATGGCTCGGCATATGCTTCCACATCCGCGTGACAGATACTCTTGCTGCCATGACCGCTTATAGATCACTCCCACCAACCTTTCGCTAGCGGCTTATGACCATCGACGATCTAGGACTTGACTGACCCTCACTAAAGTCTTGGACCCTCCCAGAAGACCTGCAAACTCATTGACTTTCTGCTGCGTGGTCATGGCCAGAAAATGAGCGAGCCCGCCCGGTCCCGTCTCATATAGTCGACCGGCCAGGACGAGAGATGCCATGACATTCATACCCGTCCGCCTGAAGAAGAGCTCCCATGGTAGCTCGCTATCGGTGATATATTTCCTACATGGCAGGGCCTGGGCCGAATATTGGCACATGAGCGAGAGTATCCTGTTGGCCAAGGTCTCTGTGCTACCAGGCACATAAAGACAGACACAATCTGTTTTCAAAGTTGAAGTGAACTGTACAATTGCTGCGTACGCGCTCGCACTGGAGGTGGTAAGAGCTGTCTCATATTCTCCTGCTTTGTTGTCCTCGGAGACAAGGACGAAGAGAGTCTCGTATTTTGCTGACGAAACTATAATGCGGTGCTGCAGTGTTGTCAACTCATTGCCTGGTTGGGCGGCGTTGCAGAGAGTGGTTACAACTACACCAACCGTTGGTGTCAGTGATAAATCAGCATCATAGTCCGCTGAAGGCGCGCCGTTCGGCAGTACGGCGGTTGGGTGGGAAGATAAATCGCGATCGAAGAGTCGTTCCTTTGGCCAATGTTTTTCGAGAAGCCGGATCACAGACCTGTGGAGATTCAGCGATACTACAAAGGTCGCCTTCTCTTGAGGAAGCTCGAGCTGAGCTTGAGTAGCCTGAATAAGGTTACGGTTTTGCGCCGATACGGAGTGAGGATCACTCTGCGAGGTATCTAAAAGCTGGACGACACCAGCGATGTCGTTCGTGCCCCTATGTGCCTTGAGAGAAGCCATGTGACGGGATATGCGGTCTTGTCCTCTCAAATGCATAAAGCTCATGAGCAAGTCTCCTGTCATCGCTCCAGTATCCTTGAGCAAAGAGGATTGCTTGAATGGTTCCTTTCTTGCTTCCCGTTCAAGACTTTTCTTCCCTACCGATATGGAAAATTCCGCACACTTAGGCTTTGAAATACGGGTCAATACAGGCCAATCTCTTGATGTATCAAGCTGAATGGACCTGTCTGGGCTTGTTTGGACAGTTGAGGTGGTAGAGCCACAGAACAGGCCGGCAACGTCCCCTTCGCTGGCAGTTGTGACGCGCAGGGCTGAGACTGTCTGGTCAGAAAAATATGGCGATTCACCGCTCATCCTACCCGTCATGTCTGCGTTATCAACTTCCATGAGGCACTGCTCGCGTTGCGCAACGGCGGAATAGGGCGATTGTGCCATGTCTTGCGGAGCCATAGAGCAAGGCTCGCCATCATGGCCGGTCTCATCTTGTTCATCTTGAGCTTGAAAATAACGTAGAGCGGCACAGTTCGAGATTCCGGAGGGAAGCGCCGTATCTAGCCACTCACGCAAGCGGTTGGTCATTGGTATTGCGGTTTCGGCCGAGTAGAAGGGGCGAATCGTGCTGGGGAGAGGATTCCATCTCACAGAAGGATCTGGCATGCGCATAGCGGTGTGCGTCTTATCAGACTCAAAGATCTTGGGTGCTTGAGAGCGCAAAAAAGCAAAATGATCAAACGCGCTTGACACATGGTGCGACCGCTCGAGCTCAGGTTGAGCTGAGGTCAGCTTGGGGACTGATAGACGCAAGAGACTATCTATTGCACTCAGGCACTCATTCTCGACTAAAAGCCTGACCCGGTCTCGTTTCGTTTTGAGGTCTTCTGAGAGCTCTTCCAGTTCGTTCTCAAGAGTGTCAGCAACGGCCCGAGCGGGCTTAAGCAAGGCTGACTCTTTAGCATGCCCTTCAACCCTAAGCGGCCATTCCTCCTCGTTGTTGATGGCGGAGCTCAGCGGCAATTCTGGGGGATCCAGCTTGAGGTCAGATATTGTCTCATTGTCGCGAAGCTCCCGCGGACTGCCCGTTACCGCGTCGCGCTCATGAGTCCACTGAGGCTCTTCTATACTGTCAATGGGCATCGACAAATGCTTGGTCATGTGCGGAGTATCTGGCTCTGACGTCAAGTCAATGTGGGATGCCTCTGCATTTGGCACAAAGGGATCACCACCTTCCGACGAAGCCATAGGTGACAGAGGTGGTGTGAGTTCACCGCGATCAAAAACCTTCACTCCCAATTTGGTCAGCGCAAGCCTGGCAATGTCATCTCAAGGTTGGTACCTCATCGTGCACTGATACTCGATGCGAACGAGTTTGTGCTACATCGTGTCTAGCCAAGTCCCTCAGCATCCAGCGAGCAGCCGTTCCGGCGTGAGGTGATTCGCGGTCAATCTCTCGGAGAAGGAGCTGACGCCTCCTCTCGTGATCAGGGGAGAATTCCGTGCGATCATCTTTCATGGAGCATGTGCTTGACAGGGGCAGCCATGAACGAGCCAAGTCGATGATGCGACTGGCCTCAACCTGCAGCTTCAGGGCCTCCAGGTCAGCAACTGGGTCTGAGCCAAGATCAATATCTCTGCAGGAAATTCGCAGGCCCCCGGCCACCTGCAGCCGCCCTGATGGAGAAGGGACGTGTTGGTCAACATCATCTTGGCTGCTTAAAAGGTGAGTGTCATGAGTCTCGGCATTCCCCAAGGTTTCGGACAACCCAACGTATATGGCTGGGAATTGGATGGCTCGAACATCATCTGTCAGCCCTGGGGAGACGAGATCGACGCTCTGTGTCCAGGGGATACCTGAGCGAATGTGATCAACGAGCCTGAAGGGGGGCCCCCTGTAGTCCACAAAGCAACCCTTGCGTCGGGCATACTCGTCCACGGCTTCGTCGGAAGACATGACCTCGTTAAACGACACTGTCGATGGGATGATGAGGCCAAGAGTGACCATTCAGGTAGGAAAATAATGTGATTTATTCACGTTGGCATATCGCGTGCGTAATCCGGTGTGGCCTCAGGCTCCAAGGCAGCATCTTCAACGGGGACGGCAGGAGCAAATGATGGGTTCACTGTCGTGCTGATCAGGGCAGGTGCGCCCCGACGGTCACCTCCATCTCGCCTTGACATGGCCCTTTCTTTGCCAGATTTTTCACGCTCAACACCTCATGCCCGACGTCTGCGCTGCTGGTTGCGTCCACAATAACATTTCATGCATGGTTTTTCTGTCCTGCCGCATTACCCTTGCGGCGAATCGCGATCTTATGGAACGTCGAAACCCGGATCGTCTTCAGCCCTAGCTGAGCCAACGGCCCTCGCCAAGGCGTTCGATATCCTTGAACAAGACAATCTCCCATTTCGTCAGGACCCCTACATTGATGCCCAAGATCCACTTGCACACCCTGTTGATGCATTCGCAACGTCTCAACAACGAGATTGGCGATTCTGGAGCAGAGATTTGTGGGACGAACGTCGAGACGAGGTTGCATCACGTTCTCAAGGAACGGACGGGTCGCTTGCCCCGAGATTGATCGTTCCCAGATCAGTGGGGGATAATCGGCGAAGTGTCGCGAGTTCCCCCACTCACTCATGGACAACCTTGCTATTCCTTGCTCGACCTAGGGTCCCATGTCTCTGGCGGGGCCAGACAATGAACTTGGCCGTGGGATGTCAGACGCGGAGAGCGCAAGGAATGGGTCAACGGCGGTGGCACAGACTACGCAGTCTGGGTTTTCCAAAGCATTTCGCCAACAGCAAGCGCCGACACCAAGTTTGCTAGCACCGTGCTTAGCACGGCCAACTGTCAGGCTAACAACGGCCTGGTCCCACGTATCCATCAGTGTTTGACGCGACAGCACATCGGACAGCACATGGACAGTGGTCGTGATCGTCATTCGAATCTTGGTCTCGGGATCGAATGAGCATCGAAACCGCGTACCCCGAATCTGTCTTTCGCAGAACAATAGATTGATTGTCTTCCCATCTCTTAGCTGAGCCCTCAGTTCCCGCTCATTTTTTGGGATATTCAAGGGCCGCAATCTGTCTTCCCCACATGGTCAAGGCTTCCGGGTCTCGCGAATATCCCAGTCTAGTCTCTCAATTCAGCCAATGTGCATTCGCCTACCGATGATGCATCGCGTTCTAGATAGATATCTCTCCGTACATATGCACTCGATCTCGCCCTAGTCCAGCGCAAATCCTGTTTCAGTTTCCACCGATTCTAAACAACACCAGTCAGCGTGCGTGTCCCCTACCTGCAGCGCTTGCTTTTTCGTGGCGGCAGCCATTCGGCCCCGACATCTGACTAGGATTGGCCAACTCCTTTTTCAAAGGCTGCTCACATTCCCCACAAGCACCTCTCCTTCTCAACAACGGTCCTCTCCTCACATCTTCGTCATCGGCAATTCTCACCGCGTCTCGCCGCTGATCACACACCAGCTTCCGTTTCTCACAATCTCTCAATCTGTGTCACGGTAGGCTGTCATTTTCGACATGAACGGCAGCACTGGACTCAACAGCGCTGGCGCTCCCGAGTCGTCGCATTATCACCGACAGGCTTGCACAGAATGTCAACGCAGGAAACAAAAGGTCTCGCCCCAGAGCAGCGCGCGATCCTTACAATTACTGACGCTTTTCAACAGTGCAGTCGTGAGTGGCCTTGCAACCACTGTCAAAAGCGCAAGGTAGCCGATCAGTGTACCTTCAGCACGTGGGCGCCGACTTTGGACCGTGCTTCGACCGGCCCTGTGCGCCAGCATTTGTTGAATGTCGAACTAGGCAACAGGAAGCCATCTCCTCAGCCTCTCCGGGATGACACCGACTTGAAGGCACTGAGCTGGAGGGCTAGTGAGCTACTGAGCAATCTAGGTTTGGATCAGCCGGTATGAAGCCAGTGGCATCATCTTCGTGGAGACACCAGCTGACATTTCGCCAGCATGAGCCTGGCGAATATCTTGATGATGCCGAAACGTGTCCGCAACTTGACCATGCTTTGAGTGTGCTGCCTACGCGTCAGCAACTAGGTGCGCTACCGGAGTCGTCATGATGACGCTGCAGTTGACTTACTTCTCGCAGACCATATCGTGGACAGCTTCTTCATGACGGTAAACTTGCATTATCGCATCATTAACGAAGGAAAGTTCTGTGCCGACTACCAAGCTTGGTGGACTATTCGCCCAACCCGACGCGGCCTGAGCCTGCCGTGGACCTGTCTCTTGTTGATGGTATGTGCTTGCACTATCCAGCAACTCGACGCACCTTCTCAGCAGAGCATAGAGCACACGATGGGCGAATCTGTGGAAAAGTTGTGCGATAACTTTCACAATGCTGCTCGCGAACTGGGCAGTGCCATTCCTGCCGGACGATATCATATTAATAATGTGCTATGGAGACTACACTCAGCGTACTGGTTCAAGGCCGAGGCTAAGTTTCTGGAGGCGTGGCATGTTCTTGGCGATGCCGTTCGGGAAGGTCAAGAGCTTGGTAGGTTTGGTTCTTGTCCGTACGTCGCCTGTCGTGTCTAACTAAAGTCCAGAACTGCACAAGGAATCATCCGACAGATCGGTCTCAGGTGAGGAGTCAGAGATCCGCCGACGGACGTGGTGTGTGTTGGATACGTGGGACTGGTAAGTTGATTATGTTGATTGCTCCAGCATTTACACCCAAACTGATCCTTTTAGGCAAATGTCGTCTGGCTTGGGCCGTCCGACAAACATCGACCGGTCAGAGGTAGACGTGGCACTACCAAACCTCGCTAACGAAGAGCAACCTTCGCCGTTTTTGCATATGAAGTTGCAAGCCAAGCTGATTCGGGACATTGCGGCGCAGTTTGGTGCACCCAAATATATTACGGAGCCCGAAGACGTGCAGGAGTATCAAAAGATGATCGAGGCTTGGATGAACGACTTTCCCGACTACTTTAAGCTCAGGCCGACGGGCAAAAGCTGGGGAGAGCCCCCAAGCTGGTTGCGTTACCATCGATACTACCTCTGGACGATGGCCTACCTCATGATACTGAACCCCATGCGACCATATATGGCGAAGCCAAAAGATCATACGTCGTCAAAGATCGAGCTGGATATCTTTGCTGCTGGGCTTCGATATACACGCGACCTTACCAATGCACTTGGTGGCTGGGTTAACATTACCAATCATCGCGACGGATGGTTCCATTTCCAGATTTTCTCCATCTTCGATGTCGCGAGCATGCTGTGTGCAGCTGTCATGCAAGACGAGCACGATCTGATTCCCGAGAAGGATTTCGTGCTCGACGCCATTGACACTGGTCTGATCATGCTGAAGAGACTGAATCAATTATCGGACACGGTAACCATGTGGACCGACATGCTGGCCCGTCAAATAAAGCAACTACCACGTCCTGTCGAGTCAGTGGACGAGGCTCAACTGAAGAGAGCCAGGTTAAGAAACAGCTCCCCTACGCGACCCAGCAATTCGATCGGCTCACCCCGCTTCACCAAGTCGGAGAAAACTTCACAGAGACGGACGGCGCCGATGCAAAACGAGCACGTGCCTGCTGAAAACGATAACCCAGGGCTTGATGGGCACACCTCTGTATCCATTTCTCCGAGCAGCGAGAACACAGGAGATATCAACCTGCAATCATTACAGTCCGTTCAGTATGTCAACGATCTCCAGCCGCAGCTGGCAGCCTTCACGCAGGATCTCGATTGGAGTTTCTTCGAGAATCTCGCAGACGGATTTGGAACAGAGAATGACTGGGTGAATTTCCCTATCATGGAAGTGAACACACATTTGCCACCACCACCACCACAGTAGATCAATCGTCAGATTCTGGCAGCGTGGGTCAGACGTGGTGTTTCCATCGGAAAACACCAAGACACTGGGTGTTCGGTTGGTATGCACGTATATTGAAGACAGGTACCATATTGTAATCTTGAAACTCTCTGAACGACCTGGCCTGATGAAAGAATGTACGTAATCTGTGAGTCCGGTTTAGTTGTTGACAGCCTCTTCAATATTTGAAACTTACAACAGTGCATGTTGATCAAGTCTTTGATCGTACTTCTAGCTCCGCAGATAGCTAGAGGTCAACAGCGAGCAGTTTAGACGCATGGGTATCCGGTATCTTGGGGTAATTGCATATAGTTACAGGGTAGGCTAGTTAAAGACGCCATGGGTTTCGTGTGAATATCCCCACAGCGGGATCTAGGAACGGAGGTCTGACGTTGCTAACTCCGATGGAAGTGACCGCATCATCTGCATGCCATACTGGTCCTCCGCAAACTGTCCAATTTCAACTTGACTCTTTCTTTGAGGATGTCAACTGTTTTCTGAGTTATTGAACTGCGCGAAGAATCTCCGCAATGTCTTATATCGCGCCTATTCATCACCCTACAAGCATCCGGCATGCTGTGAGGGCAGAGCTGGTTCCTGATGAAGAGCACCTGGTCTTAGCGTACGGTTTCCCCAACATGAACGTTGTGCATATTGCTGATATCTGGGATACAGGAAAGCGAACCGGCTCGAGGTCTGGCAGCTTCAAAATGAAGGACTTTCTTGTATCCAGACAAAGGTGATCTTCGGCACAATCACCATGCTTCAACGCATACGACCGACGACCGAAGATCGCGATCTCATCTTCATCGGCACCGATCGCTTCGTATACTTCACACTGGAATGGGTGAATGAACAGAATGGGTTCGTGCAGAGGGGTCAAGTGATGAACGACATTGCGGAACCCTACATGCGCCAGTCACAGAGCCAGAACAAGTGCTTGGTCGATCCGACGGCGTCCTGGATGATCATGAACCTCTGGGAGGGCATTCTCAACGTTTACCGGATGCCGACACAAAAGAATAAGGCCAAGTGGCTTGAGCCGAAAGAGCAGGTTCGGCTGACGGAGATGTGGATGAAGAGCTCAACGTTCTTGCACAGTCGCGATCGGCATCCGTTGCTAGCGTTCCTGTACAAGAGCCAACTCGACCACGAGGAAGCGCAGCTCGCCATCTACCGCCTGACAAAGGATGAGAAGGGCAACGAGATATCAGAGTTCAAGCCGGAGAGGAGGGAGAGGCTGCAGCATTGGGTTCTGAGCGACCCCTATGCGAGCATGCTCATCCCAGTCCCAATTTACGAGGAGAAGCGTTATCACAAGCGGCACGCCGAGAACGAACCCGCTCAGTTGGGCGGGTTGTTGGTGGTTGGCGAGACGCTGATGACCTATTTCGATTCCCTGAACTGGACAAAGGTGCAAAACCAGCTCCAGGAGCCGCGGATCTATGTTGCTTGGGAAATGGTCGACACTACACATTACCTTCTGGCCGATGATTTTGGCAGGTTGGATCTCTTGACGATTGATACACTTGCGGAGCAGGGACGGACTGTGGTGACGAGCTTGACGGTCGAGCCGATGACATTTGCTGACGGGAGTGTGTACACATCCAGAGCTGCAAGTCTGACGCTACTTGGAGAAAATGTCTTGTTCTTAGCGTCTCATCATGGCGATACCCAGGTCTTGAATCTCAACATTGACAGACGGTCGTTGAGCTTGGTCCAGACGATGGACAATAATGCTCCCATCATGGACTTTACGATCATGGACATGGGGAACCGAGAAGGAGAGCAGCAAGCCGGCAACGCTTTCTCATCAGGACAAGCTAGGATCGTGGCAGGCTGCGGTGTCTGGAAAGATGGCAGCTTGCGCAGCATCCGCAGTGGCGTTGGAACGGAAGACTCGGGCATCTTGGACGAATTGAAAGGCACACGCGGCCTGTTCCCTTTACGGTCTGCTGGATCAGCGACCACTGATTACTTGGCAATTTCGTTCATCGGCGACACAAGACTCCTCCATTTTGACGCTGAGAGTGGCATTGAGGAGGTTTACGAGTTCGCGGGGCTATCGCTCGAGTCGGAAACGCTGTTAGCCGTGAATCTCCCCCCCAACAGGCTGTTGCAGATCACCCCATCAACCGTGGCGATTCAGGACACCGAAAGCGGAATGAGAGATTGCTCGTGGTCAGCACCGGAGGGTCGAACGATTACAACCGCCAGTGCCAACGATCGGTGGATCTTGCTATCTCTGGATGGCCGAACGGTCGTGTCTCTGGACGCGAACAATGGTCTCTCATCACGGGAATTCGACGTTCACCAAAATGATCAAATCTCGTGTCTTCACGTTGCCAAGGAACCTCAAGACCTCGGCATTATCGGACGTTGGGAATCTGGCGATATATCCATCATTCGGCCCTCCAACCTGCAACAGATACATACTGAGTCTCTCAAGAGGTCAGAATACAGCGCCTCTGTTCCGCGAGGCCTGGCATTGTCACAGCTACATTTGCCCGAGCGTGGAGGGCCTACGCTGCTCGTTGCCCTCGCTGACGGAAACGTTGTCACCTTTGATGTGACTATCGGGCCCGGATCCTTCGCGCTGTCGGGGCGAAAGACAGTCACTCTCGGTAATAGCCCAGCTAGGTTGCACATCCTGCCAAAAGCCGATGGCACGAACAGCGTATTCGCTACTACAGAGCACGCGAGCTTGATCTACAGCGCGGATGGCCGACTTATCTACTCTGCCACGACAGCCGAGGATGCTACTTTTGTGGCGCCTTTCAACTCCGCGGCATTCCCCGACACTGTCGTTATGTCGACTGAAGACCACATCAAGTTCTCCCGACTCGATAACGAGCGTCTCACCCACGTCAAAACACTCCCAATGGAGACCACCGTTCGCCGCGTGGCGTACTCACCGGCACTCAAAGCCTTTGGCCTCGGCTGTATCAAGCGAGAGCTGATCAACAAGGAAGAGATTGTTGCGAGTCAAATTAAGCTTGTTGACGAAATCATCTTTAAGGAACTCGGCAAACCCCTCATGTTGGAGTCGAATGGGTCTTTGGAGATGGTAGGATGCATCATTCGCGCGCAATTGCCAGACAGTACGGGCGAGCCGGTCGAGCGATTCGTTGTGGGCACGCACTTTGCTGATGACGACCCTGCATCGACGGATGGCAGGGACATTAATGGGAGAATTCTGGTGCTCGGCGTTGACCAGGACAGACAGCTCTACGAAATTGTCTCCCATAACCTGAGAGGAGGTTGTCGGTGCCTGGGTACGGTCGGCGACAAGATTGTTGCTGGTCTCAGCAAGACTGTCGTCGTATATGATTACATTGAGTCCACCACGGTTTCGGGCTCACTCAGCAAGCTTGCAACATATCGACCTTCCTCGTTCCCTATCGAGCTTGACGTGTCGGGCAACATGATCGGCGTCATCGACCTAATGCAGTCTCTCTCACTTGTTGAGTTCATCCCCGCGAACGAAGACAAGCCCGCCAGGCTGGAGGAAAAAGCGAGGCACTACGAAGCTAGCTCGGCCACAGCTGTCGCTCATCTGGATGGCGAGAGATGGCTTGAAGCGGACGCGAGATGCAACCTTGCCGTGCTCGAGCGGAATGTTGAAGCCGAGATTGAATATGATCAACGGCGCCTGCAGGTGACGAGCGAATTCAACCTAGGGGAGCAGATCAACAGGATACGAAGGCTGTACGTCCCCAAGGCGGAGCATGCTGTTGTCGTCCCCAAAGCATTGCTCGGATCGGTGAGATGATCCCCAAAGCCTACGGCTAACTCATGGACCCATTACTGACGTTATCCAGGTCGAAGGGTCTCTTTACCTTTATGGAGATATCGAGCCTCAGTATCGCAACCAGCTGTTGCAGCTTCAGGAGCGCCTGCCCAACTACGTGACACCACCGGGGGAGACGGACTTTATGTCGTGGCGTGCATTCCGCAGTGAGGTGCGTACGGCAGAGAAGCCCGAGAGGTTCATCGATGGTGAGTTGCTGGAAGAATTCCTGTTCTTGAGCGAGGAAGTCCAGGCAGCGCTTTGTGAAGGATTGGGACCTTCAGTAGAGGATATGAGGAACGTGGTCGAGGAGTTGAGACGAATGCACTAGGGGGCCATAGACCATCATATAGATGCAAAAGCAGAAAATTTCAGTGCCTTTGCTTGACTATAGAATTAGAAATGGGTTTGCAAACCAGTCGCAGGTCACGAGAAGAAGATAAAGAATATCCCAAACTGCTTGCGTTTTCATCCGTGGTCCGATCCGATAACGTTATGTGGTTTCGGCTAACCCGCAGAAAAACAGCCCCCACATTCATGATGCCTGTCCAATCACATCCTTCATAATTCCTGTCACCACGTTTGATTTTGTGGCAGCCTCAGGCACCACGCTTGCCTCCCAAAACTTTCCGGCATCATCACATCCTCGGAGTTCCCAATTGCCTCACAATCCTCGAGCATCGAAACCCCGATCCCCCTCCACGCGACCTTCGACGGATACGCCTCTCGCTGTCGACTCTCTCTCTCATCGAAGTTTTCTCTCTCCGCCCGATCGCAAATCAC
Organism: Parasarocladium wereldwijsianum; assembly: GCA_036250105.1. NCBI lineage: Eukaryota > Fungi > Ascomycota > Sordariomycetes > Hypocreales > Sarocladiaceae > Parasarocladium > Parasarocladium wereldwijsianum. Next base: position 53,265 of record JAXOUE010000042.1, read on the forward strand.
TCCGACCCCCCCCCCAACGATGGCGTCCCTCGCGACCTCGGCCACCCGCATGGCCCTGCGCAGCTCTTGCTCCAAGACTGCTGTTCGCGCTCTCAGCTCCACGGCTGTGGCCCGCGCCGATGCTGCTGGCTCCTCCTACTCCAGCCCCTTCAAGGGCACGGAGCAGAAGGGCAGCAAGATTCCCGACTTCTCGAAGTACATGAGCGGTGGTGAGGGGGGCAACAAGACCTTCCAGTACTTTATGGTTGGAAGCATGGGTGCTATCACGGCTGCTGGTGCGAAGAGCACTGTTCAGGGTGGGTTTTCTTCCCTGCTGTGCACAAGCGTTTCTATGCGATTGGTTCCAGGCGACAAACCACAATGGGGGACGAAATCGCGATGGATGCTGGATGAAGGGAGACACATGGGGCTAACGATGGGCTTGCAGAATTCCTCGTCAACATGTCCGCGTCCGCCGATGTTCTGGCCATGGCCAAGGTCGAGGTTGACCTGAACACCATCCCCGAGGGCAAGAACGTACGTCGATCCGAAGAATATCACGGAGATTGCCGTGAAGAGCTGGAAGGCTTGCTGACACCTGGATAGGTCATCATCAAGTGGCGTGGAAAGCCCGTCTTCATCCGTCACCGCACCCAGTCCGAGATCGACCAGGCCAACAAGGTCAACGTCTCCGCCCTCCGTGACCCCCAGACCGACGATGAGCGTGTTAAGGAGGGTAAGCCCGAGTGGCTTGTTATGCTGGGTACGTTCCCCTTCCTGCGTCGCTGCCGGACCATAACGCGCATGTTGGAACACGAAGAAAATACGTTCAGAATACTAACTTGACCAAAAGGTGTCTGCACTCACTTGGGTTGTGTCCCGATCGGCGAGGCCGGTGACTTTGGCGGCTGGTTCTGCCCCTGCCACGGTTCCCACTACGATATTTCCGGCAGGATAAGGAAGGGGCCTGCTCCTCTCAACCTCGAGGTTCCCGAGTACGACTTCCCCGAGGAGGGCAAGCTTGTCATCGGTTAAATCGATCTTGATCATCTACCAACCAAAAAACCCAAATCGAACAGCAAGAACAAAGACACCCCTCCGTCCGCAACGTGTTAGCTTGGGGATTCAGACGAAGGAGGAAGGGACCGAGGGTGGAGAGCGCTTCAATTTGTGATGTACGAATAAGCGGCACGTCAGTCAGACCAGATGATAGAAGGAGGAGGTGTGTTGGATTGTAGAGCGAGGCGAGAATCATGACGGGACCTGGGGCTGGATTCGGCTGCTGGGCTCGTTGTATTTCCTTTAGACGTGGGGCTTTTTTGCTTTGTTAATTGTACAAACAATACCTGAATGTATGTTGCAACAAAGATAATTAGTGAATGATTGCGTGTGATAGCGAGCAGCACAGCTTGGATATGCAGAACTTGCAAGGAGAGAGACACGGAAAGAGCATCAAATGTCTGAGAGCTTGTACGGTCGTCTGGTACACGGCTTTATAGATTTACACAAGAAGCGTTTCGAGAGTTCCCATCTATCTTTCTTTTTTTCTGCTGCTATCATTCCAGATACTCTAGTGACCGTGACCATCGTCCGCCCTCTCCTCAGGGTCCAGCTTGATCAGCGTGTCGATGCGCATGATACTGATACACGCCTCCACCGCTGACTTGAGCTGCCTCACTTTGCTGATGCTCGGCTCCAGCACACCCAGCTTGATCTCGTCGACGACCTTGCCCTTCATGAGGTCGAGGCCGTAGTTCTTGTAGTTCTTCTTGCGGGCGATCGTCTTCTCGTCCTCGCTGCCGTCACCCTCGGAGGTGCGCTGGGAGAGCGCGTGGCGGGAGCGCAGCTGAGCGACAAGCTCTGTCGCGTCCTTTGCGGCGTTGACAGCCAAAGTCTTGGGAATGACGAGAAGGGACTGAGCAAACTCGGCAATAGCGAGCTGCTCACGGGAGCCGACGGTACCGGCGAATTCCTCGAGGTAGATGTGAAGGGCCGTCTCGACGGCACCGCCGCCGGGAACAATGGCGCCCGACTCAAGGGTGCGCTTGACAGCGCAGAGAGAGTCGTGCACGGAGCGTTCCATCTCGTCGAGAGAGAACTCGTTCGGCCCACGGAGAATGATGGAGGCGGAGGAATGCGTCTTCGTACCGTTGACGAGAATGCACTCGTCCTCGGAAATGCGGGTTTGCTCAACGGAATCGGCGTGGCCGAGGTAGGAAGTCTCAAACTTCTCGTCGCCGTTGAGGTCGGAGAGCGTGGAGAGGAGAGTGCCGCCAGTGGCACGGGCGATACGGCGAAGATCCTCCTTCTTGCAGCGACGGACACCCATGACGCCGTTCTCGATGAGCATCTTGAGGCAGAGGTCGTCGATACCCTTGGTGGTGAGGATGACGTTGGCTCCGGCCTTGAGAATCAGCTGGACACGCTCGAGGACCATGCCGGACTCGCGAGCACGGATCTGCTCAAGCTGCTGGGGGTCGTCGATGGTAATGTGGACACCGAGCTTCATGCGCTCCTTCTGGAGGTTCATGTCCAGAAGAGCAATCTTGGCGTCCTTGATGTAGGTGGGCATGGCCTGGGAAGCGACCGTGCAGTTGAGAGCGTAGCCCTTGACGAGCATGGACTCGAGAGTGCTCTTGCCGTGAGCCTTGAGGATATTGACGGCCTTGACGGGGTACTTTGTCTCGTTTCTCGGGTTGGTTGTCTTGACGGCCTGCATGGCGTCGACGACCATGTCGGCGAAGAAGGCATCGTCGGCGCCGATGATTTTACTGGACATGGAGGTTTTGGCGATCTGGATGAGGGAGTCACGGCCGAGGTTCTCGACCTTGACGCTGACGTTCTCGTTGAGGTACTTGATGGCCTCACGGAGGGCTAGCCTGTAGCCGGTGATGATGGTTGTGGGGTGGATGCGGTTCTTCATGAGCTCGTTACCGCGACGGAGAAGCTCAGCGGCGATGAGGACGACGGACGTTGTGCCGTCTCCAACCTCCTTGTCTTGTTGTTGGGCGAGGTCGACGAGGATCTTGCCAGCGGGGTCCTCGACGTCGAGAAGGCTGAGAATGGTGGCACCGTCATTTGTGACAGTGACATCCTGCTCTTGTCAGTACTCTGTGCTCTGGTGAATACGTCTAAATCGTGGGGGGTTCGAGTTTCGTACACCGATATCGTCGACCATCATCTTATCGAGGCCACTGGGGCCGAAGGAGCTCTTGACGACATTTGCGATCGCCTGCGTTGCGAGGACTAGTTCTGTCAGCTTTGATTCCCACCTGCTATGCCATTTGGACTCCCAGAGAAGCCATCGAACATACCATTTTGATCGCGAATATCAGATCCTGAGATCTTCTGACCACCCAGGAAAAGGGTGCCGTTGCGGGGCTGCTCAAACATGGACGCCATGGCGGGCGTGCGAGCTCAGTCGAAGATTGAAATTGGTCCCTTCGGTCGGAAAGCAGTCGAAGCCAGCTATTTGTCGTCGACTGGAAGCAGATTGTGAGGTGGTCGTAGTAGTGGATGCTTGGGGTCTGAAGCTTCAAAATGGCAGCTTGGGGGACCGATCACTATGATTCTGCCCCTCGATGATTTGGCGGTGGTCGCTACACTTTTTTCGCTGGAGCTGTGTTCTAGGGACCGGGGATCGCTCAGTGGCTGCTGCAGCGCTGGAGCGCCCCCCGAGCAACCCATCACGCGCTGGTGGCTCTAGGCTGCTGAAGGTTGGGACCCTACAGGGGGGGCAGGCTGCTGACGGTCAGGGGGAGGGCCGGCCAGCCGTGGAATCTTCCAGCTTTGGCTACACGGCCTACCCGGTAACGAATGGCTTATCGCATCTCCCGAAGCCTCTTCGGGGTTAGCGCGCTGCCCCTCACTAACAACCCTCAGACCTAACCCTGTTCGTCGGCCCTGCCCAGGGGACGCGCTCCGACTGCGGGGCATCTGGTTTCCTTCAGAAAAAGAATTGGGCGCCGTCAACCACAACGAAAGATTGGCCTGAGCACTACACCACGACGTTATCTCTCCCTCTTCTCGTCGCCTGCTCGTCTCACCGCTCGCGCTCTCTGCTGTCTCGCCTGTAGGACGTGCTCGTTGTTTCTTCCATTTTCCGACTCTTCACTTCGGAATCTGCGGTGGCACGGGACCAGATTTGCCCCTCCATTATCTACCCTGCACGCAAGACACTTGAGAAGTGGCCCTCGACTGACTCACCCCGCTCAGCAACAACGTTGTCACGGATTGCAATCTTCAGGTGAAAACGTATCAAGAGTTGAAGCTCGTCAATCTCACTTCACCTCACTCAAGAACTCAAAGAAACCACCTCAATCCAAACGCCACCGCACATAGCCAGCAGCATGGACGCCGCCGCCGAGCAGGCTCAGGCTGCTCCTGAGGTGTCCAAGAGCGCCCTCAAGAAGGCTGAGAAGCAGGCCAAAATGGCCGCAGAGAAGGCTGCAAAGGCTGCTAAGCAAGCCTCGCTTCCTGTCGGTCAGGGCAAGAAGGGTGGCGACAAGAAGGGTGGCGACAGCGATATGGTCGGTATCACCGTCCCCAAGGCCGAGAACTTCTCAGCCTGGTACCAGGAGGTTGTACTCAAGGCCGGTATGGTCGAGTACTACAACGAGATTGCCGGTTTCTTCGTGCTCCGCCCGCTGAGCATGCACATCTGGACCACGCTGAGGAAATGGTTCTCAGAGCACATTGAGGAGATGGGCGTTGAGGAGGCCAGTTTCCCGCTATTCCTGTCATCCAAGTCTCTGGAGAAGGAAAAGGACCACGTCGAGGGTTTTGCCCCTGAGCTCGCATGGGTCACCAAGGCGTAGGTCGTCATCATCACATTGAAAGCGTTGGATCTGAACTAACATAACGCAGAGGAGACAAGGATCTTGAGGTTCCCGTCGCCATTCGTCCGACCTCCGAAGCCGTCATGTACCCCTACTACGCCAAGTGGATTCGCTCTCACCGTGATCTTCCCCTCCGTCTCAACCAGTGGAACTCTGTCGTCAGGTGGGAGGCCAAGCAGACAACTCCCTTCCTGCGCACTCGTGAGTTCCTCTGGCAAGAGGGCCACACTGCTCACCTGACCAAGGAGCTCGCTGGCAAGGAGGTCCTCGAGATCCTCGAGCTCTACGCTGGTGTCTACGAGAAGCTCCTCGCCGTCCCCGTCGTCCGCGGCAGAAAGACCGAAAACGAAAAGTTTGCCGGCTGTGACTACACCACCACTGTCGAGGGTTACATTCCCTCCAACGGCCGTGGTATCCAGGGAGCCACCTCTCACTGCCTAGGCCAGAACTTCTCCAAGATGTTCGACATCACCGTTGAGGACCCCGCCAACAAGGGATCCAAGATCCATGTCTGGCAGAACTCTTGGGGTCTCTCCACCCGTGTCATCGGTGTCATGGTCATGATTCACGGAGATGACAAGGGTCTGGTGCTCCCTCCCAAGGTCGCCAAGACTCAGGTCGTGCTGATCCCCGTCGGTATCAACAAGAACACCACCCCCGAGGCCCGCCAGAAGCACGAGGAACAGATGGATGAGTTCCGTGCTCGCCTCAAGAAGGTCGGCGTCCGCTCCGAGGTCGACTGGAGGGAGGGCTACACCCCTGCCTGGAAGTTCAACGACTGGGAGCTCAAGGGTGTCCCGCTCCGTCTCGAGTATGGTCCCAAGGACGCCGAGAAGGAGGTGGTCAGCTTCGCCCGCCGTGACAACGGTGAGAAGGGCACTGTCCCTGTCGCTGAGCTTGACACCAAGATCCCTGAGCTTCTGGAGACTATCCAGAGCGATATGTACAACAAGGCTGAGAAGTCTTTCCGTGAGCACCGTATCCAGGTTACCAACTGGGACGATGTCCTCCCCTCTCTGGATGCCAAGAACGTTCTCCTCGTTCCCTTCTGCGGTGGCATGAAGTGCGAGGACCGTATCAAAGATCTCACCACGCGCGTCGACGACCAGCCTGACGTTCCTGAGAACCAGAAGGCTCCTACCATGGGCATGAAGAGTCTGTGTATTCCCTTCGAGCAGCCCGAGGGTGTCGTGGCTGGCGAGACTGCTTGCATCAACCCCGAGTGCAAGGACAAGGCCAAGCACTGGACCATGTTCGGCCGCAGCTACTGAGCGGGATCTGAAATGCCGCTTTCGGAGTTGTGAGGAGTTGGGTAATGGCATAGTGGGGGGAAGGCGCCCTTCAAACAGGTTTGGGATGTTAGGGCGTCTGGTGTATGTAGCTGGCATGAATAAACGTCAATCAACTCTGACAATGGGTCTGCGTGCTGTTCATGTTTGTGCGGGAGATGCTCGGAGCAGCGGTGAAAAGACCGGGACACTTTGAACTTTGTCTTTGAAGGTGGTATATTGGTATCTTGATTGTTGATCAACCGTGTACGCTGATCATGCTGCAGTAATGTGAATCTGCGCCCCTCCACACGCTTACAGCCCCATTTCATCGTCACTTTGAGGGCCTTCGTACTGATCCTCGGCCTCCTCCTCCTCATCTCGCCTGGCAGCCTCTGCACTGGCGCCCAGATTCCTCACGCCTTCCACGACCCCCGTGACGAAGCCCCTGCTCTCTGCCAGCTCCATTGCGCCCACACCGCGTAAACTCATGACTCCATCCACACCACCCTCCAGCTGCGCCGTACTCGATCTCATCTTCGCCGCCCTCACCTCCTGCAGATCTCGCAGCAGTCCCCTGACCTCTGACGCACCCTGAATGTCATCCCCCGCGTGTGCCAGTAGCATCTCGGACAGCTCGAACCAGTGAAACGGCAATGCGCCGCTGGGGGAATCGGCCGTGCAGGACGGCAGGAAAGGTGGCGACAGAGGCATTGAGGAACCGCCGTCTGTGTTGTACATCGAGTCCACTCTGCGGACGTTGCCCCGTCCATCCGCTCGCGTCGGTGGCGGCGGAGGCGGCGCCCATCCCTTGGGATCTCGGATCGTTTCCTGCGTAATCACATCGCGCAGCGAATCGGGGTGCAGCCACGGCGGGGGCAGGATGTTTGCGCGGCGCTGCTTTTTGAGAAGGAGGGCGAGCCAGAGCGGAATGTCGCACCTGTGAGGCGGTCGCAAGGTCGGTGATCTGCCCTATATTCCTCCCAATTCGGTGTCAGGAAATGGCGTCGAGTCGAGATGAAGGGACGGAGGGCAAGGTGCTCACTGCGAGGAGGTCGATGCTTTCGAGTCTTTGGCGGGGGATGACGGAGACGAGCTCCATTTCGCAGAGGAAGGCGACCTCGCTGGGCACGAGGCCTGAGGGTAGCGGCAATGCCATGATTATTTTGTGTCTGCGGGTATGAGGTTCAGATCTCCGAGACCAGCTCGAAAGGTCGCGTCGCGTTAATCCGTGGTGGAAGGGCCATGAGCCAAGCGCGTGGTGGAAGAGTCGCGAGAATGGCAGCACAGCGCTAAGAAACTGCGGGCCCGACTGTTCATGCACCGCAGATCCCCCTTGTGTATCGCCGCGTTTTCAAACAAAAGCATGGCCATATTACAACGTAATGACGACCTGATGTCATGCCGTCTATGATTTCAAAACAAATTTGGACGGCCCTGGTGAAAGGGTAAATGGAGACGTTGTCAAGTCAGGGACAGCACAACGAAGCTCCCAGGCCAGTGCTTCCCACGTAATCACTCAGCTTCTATCAGTTTGACGGATGGTCTGATACAGAAGGCTTACTGCGTAATGCTCAATCTTTTCTGAAAACAATGTTGCCATGATGGCAATCGATGAAAACCTCGGTGGCTGGCAGCGCATCACTGCGAAGAACAGTATGTCATCGACAGCAGGGGACCCGAGGACCAGACGTTCTTTTAGAAGCTTTTGGTGTGGGTGCAGAGCTGCAATGTAAAGGCGACCGAATAGGTTCTCAAGGAAGCTCGTTGTACAGATAGATTTCGGAATTGACGATCGTCCGACTCACGATGAGTGGTCGACCCTGGGGCGTCCCGTCTTGCGTGACATTGAGGGAATGGCTCTAATCCCGAGCGAGTCAGCATAACTACAATCAGACTGACATTCGAAGCGGTCACTGTTCACAAACCGAAGATATAGAACCGGTCATGCGAAAACAAACGAGAAACAGCCCTGGACATGTATGAATTTCCTCGATTACTGTCTCCCGTAACACAGGTGCCTTACGCCAAGATAGGGCACATAAGTATGCCTTTCTCGGTCTACTATCGGATTCTTGAACTGAATAACGGTGCTAGAAAACGCATGCACCAGGTTGTGCGACTACAGGCGAGTCGTCTCTGGCGGTCCTAAATAAATCGGCTTAACGCCACCATGAGTGTTGAGCACAATCTTCTCAAGGTAGATCTCTGGTGAGTTCATAGCCCATTTCAGAGGATATTCTCCGGCCTCCACTGGTCCCAAATTCACCTCAATAGTCCATATTTGGTCCATGACCTGGCCGACCCAATTGGGGGGCACATCACCAATGTACGGCGTGGAGACATAGTCACCAAGAACTCGGGTCATGTTCGCGGGAGCATCATCCATCGTCAAAGAGTACTTTTGCTTCCACTCACGGTCCGTTTCCAGTCCCGAGGTCAGATAGACAGTGGCGGTTGTGCTCTCCGAGTCGGTAAATAGGTAAATATTGTACTCTGCCCAGGCGTCCAACGTTGCGTTGCTGCGGTGAGCGCGACGGAACGGGCGGGCTGCGACAGATCCAGACTCGCTTCGGCTGCCAAGATACGGCATGGCCTCCACGGAGACCGGATTCTCACAGCTGGAACGTCTTTGGAAGTGAGGCGCCTCGATGGAGACGTAGCCCGCTGTCTCGGGGAAACCCTTGAACCCCTTAGGAACCTTGGTCTTGACCACGGGCACGCGAACCAGATCAAAGTATGGGTACTCAGCAGGGGTTGCTCGGATGCCGACTTCCACTGTGTCGTTGAATCCTTTCACAACCTTGTCCCAGTCGATGGTAACGTTGAGCCGCTCGACCATTCGATCGTCACTCAGCGTGCCCGACATGGGTCTGATAGAGAGCCAAGATTGGGGAGACTCATCCAGCTCCCAGTCAATGGGTATGCGATGATCGCCGCGATGGAAAAGCTCCACGCGACGAACCGAGGGTCCGTAAGGATTCATTGATGGCAATAATGCTGGGTAATTGACGGTAGGCATGGAGCAGTCGACCGACTCAGCCCAGCACGCCTGCTGAATGGGACTGTCAGACTGCTCGCAAAAGATGCACAGATTACCTTGAGAGTACTGCATGTTTTGGCGCAGCTGCACAAAGGAGATATTGGCCAGCATGTCGCGCGATAGATTCGCCCAGAGCTTGGGTTGCTGAGGCACCGCATCGTATACGGCCTGCGACATCATCTTCTCCCACTTGCCGCCTAGCATGGCGTTCCAGCCCTCCACAAAGTCGTCGCTCTCCTCCAAATGGTCTAGGATCTCGTAAGCAAGCTTGTTGGCAGCGTTGCGACGCTCCTGGGCCCACTGGTAGTTCATGCCCACGCCCAACACGACCGAATGAAATATGGCACCTGTTGCCGCTGGATAGTATGCCAATTGGTAGAACGCCGGTCGCAGCTCTGACGGGAGAGCCTCCCAAACGGCTTTAGAGCGCGCCGCTAGCGATTGCCATCGACCAAGTATTTTCTCGGCTTCGCGATAGTTGACGACTGAGTACGTGCCTGGTGCAACATGCTCGAATCGTCTAAAGCCGTTTAGATGACTGAACTCCATGAGGATCTCGGCCGTTTCGGTGGCGACCTCTGCACCGAAATCCCGTTTGGCGAACGCTTTGAGGAAATGAGGAATATAGCGAGGAGAAAACTTGTCCATATTCCAGGCCATCTCCATGATCATGTTGAGAGGCGTCTCCATGGGCTTGATGTCACCCACGTTAATGACCCAAAGTCGGTCGGCGCCTCTCATGTAAGACTGTGATAGTTCTTTGTAGACTTTGGCCTACGATATGTAAGTGGTTAACGGTCGTTTTCTCGTGGTTCTTCTTTTCCTCATAGGCCCTCATGAGTGAGCTTTATCTTCCTGGAGGGCATTTGACTTGCGAGGTTGTTGCTGTTTTGCCATTTGTATGACCGTGGAAGACCGACGTATTCCAAGTGATAATCGACAAGAAAATACCCGTCAGCTGATAAGCCTCGAAAAACACTCTCTCATTGTGGCTGCACTTACCCCAGAGCCGCCTTTACGTTCTGTCTCGTTTCCGATGGACAGACGGAGGACGTTGCCAAAGTTGTCATCAGGGACAAAGATCGTGATATCCTCGGCTGGGTTCAGGCCGGCATTATAATAGGCAACAAACTCTTTGTAAATTGCCCAGACCTCTGCACAAAGTCTGTCAGCTTCAGGATGGTTACGTTGCGACATTATACGCAGTTCAAACTGGGGCTGAGTGAGTGTATCAAGGACTTACGAGGGACAGCGTCCTCTGCGCCGTAGTAATTCTTGATCATGCCGCGTTGAACCTCAAAGACCTCACTCAAAACTTGGGCGGCATCGCTTGCCTCCATGGCTTCATCTCCAAGACCCCTCATGTCAAGTGTGAAGTAGGACTCATTCATGCCTGCCCGCTCGACACCCGTCTCCATGAAGCTTGTCATGTTGTCTTTGTTCTCGAGCCAGTTCCATGGTCCCATTTCAGTGACATTCGATTCGTTTGTTGCCCTTTGCATCGGCTCGTGATGACTAGTGCCGATCACGATGCCGTAGTCATCGGCCGTCTGCTGATTCTTTGGGTCATCTGTGAAGAAGATTTTTCCTGGAGCAGGCGTAGAAGAAGCCCACATGGCGGGCCATAGGTAATTGGCTTTGAGCCGTAGGAGCAGATCGAAGACGTGGGCATAAAAATCCGCGTCGAGCGCATGCTTTGTCTGGTTCCGGTACTTGGTCCACCGGCCATTGAGAGATGGCTCTTCATCGTTGATGAATATGCCGCGATACTTCACACTTGGTTCGCCGTGAATGACGGTTCTGTTGAGGGCGCAGATGTGTTCACGCTGCTTGGCCGGCACGTCCGCCCAAAAGTGATAACTATCCACCATTAGCCTTGATTGCGTATAAGATGAAACCGGAGATACTGGAAGCAGTTCGTACGGCGGTTGTCTAGCCTGTTCGGCCAAAGTGTATACCCCGGAATGATTGCTGTCTTGAGACGGGGCGTGTCGCCAACTCCATCAAGCTGTATCACAGATCTGGTCGAACCTGTAATCTGTTCTAAGTCCCGGGCAAGGCTCTCGTTTGCGATATGAATGCCAATCGGATTGTTTGATGAGCTCAGAACTTCCGCAGATGTGATGTCAATACATGAGTCTGAGGGCTGTGTTGACACGATTGGCTCCTCCAGAAGGGCCAACGAATATACAGGCAAAAGGGCAAAGACCCTCAAGGCCGTATACAATGTTGTGCGCATGATTTTGACTGGCTCCAGACGAGGCGTATGCTGTGAGGATCTTCCTCCATCTTGCTACATGCAGAGGCAACCGCGGTGGTTCTTGTACTCAGACGGCGGCGATACTTCTCAACGGCAGGGAGAACGTTGTAGCCCTGCTCATGTCAGTGCAGATCGCCAAATAGGCTGAATAGCGAGAAGCAGGTAGAGTTGCGGTCGGGAAACTGCGGTATTATTATGACAGGGACGTGTGGGTGACAGGGGGACAACTGCCGCTTTGACAGCGAGCACCGTCAACCCGGTCATATTCTGTGTGCCACGATCCCGAAGGGCTAAAGTTTTGCCCTGTCGACTGGTTCACGCCCATCTAGTGATTTTACCCAAGACTAGCCTCTGTCAGGTTTTGGTGAATTTGCGAAAAGACATTCTTACACGTCGGTTGCATCAGAATGATGACCAAAGATGAATCAAGGCGCAGGACCAAGTCCTAGCATCGTGATGTGCGTACCACAGCAAAGCTATACTGACCGGCGCCTCAATGAACCAGACCCTGTGCAGACAGCAAGCTAAACCAAATAATTTCGGCGCTATACCCGGATTCTGGGGAGAACTGTCGATCCCATGTATACTTTCCATTTTGCCGTCGACCCTGCGATCTACTCGAGCGTGGGGTAAACTTGTTACCATGATCCTGGCCTGGCTGTAAACAAGTTGAAGGTTTCTGCGTCGAGAGGTTTGCCTCTTCGTGTCCTCCTTGGGGAACTTTAACCAGCGTCTGGCCCTTCACAGTAACATCGAGCGAATATGCCAGTTTCCAACCCGACGGTCCTGATGGAAAACGTCCTCCATCTTCTTGGTAGCTGCGTGGCAAACCACCCATGTAAAGTCAACAGAACCTTTCAGCCCATCCCCCACCTCTTTTCCGCTCTCTCACAATCAACTCTACTTTCACTTATCCTTTTCCATACACTTTTGTCCTTACAGAATGGAGGCTGATGTATTGGGGAAATGAGATCCTCTATTTAACGAACCCCAAATAAAAAATGTCGTCTACTCATTGACTAGATCCCTTATCTTGTCGAAAGGGATCCTTGCAGTCATTGGGATAATCGTCCACTCCATCAACGGCGTCTCTGTCCAGGTCTTCTCGTCCAGCCACTTCTTACCGAGCCATTGACTCCCATACCGGTCGAAGCCGTCTCGCCATCGTTCAATGCTGCCTGATTTCTCTTGCGACTTGCAAAAGTTGAGGACATTGTGGAGATCCCAACTCAAGCATTTGCGCACTCGGCGTACAACCGCCGGGCAGTCGACTTTCATCAGCTCATTTGCCATCCTCTGCCCGCCGAGAAAGTGAGACTCTGCGGCTCTATTGTCCTTGTTCAGGATCTCAAAGCACGTGCAGAATAAGCTGCAGAGAATAGCGTTTTGAAGATCGCTCCGTGAACCACGGGCGCGCCCGATGCATCGTAGCGCTATACCGTAGTACTGGAACGCTCGCGTTTTGGCATCTTCCATGTTGAATGCGCGCCCAAATAAACGAGGATTCGGACGCTGACAAAGGCCGATCGTCTGGACGGCGAGGTTTGCATACAGAACGCACGGGCTTTCTTGGATAACGTCGTGTAGGGCTTCTGTCCAGAAATCTCCTGTGAACAATCCGTCCACAGTGTTGAAACTAATTGGGGCTTTACAAAGCTCCATCAAGTCGGCGGCATAAAGCTGCTTGAAGTAGCTTTCCTTGAACACGGGCTGTGGAGGCGCTGGTACTATGTCGTAGTGTTTCTGTTCAGTCGATGATGCCGCATATCCAAGAGCTTCCCCATCGAGGGCTTCCAAACTGCGGCGTGGAAGGCCTTGGTCACCTTCCGAGTCTGAAGAATAAGAGAAAGTCATACTGCCGCTGTAACCGCCGCAGTAGCCCTTCCAGCGTAGGCATCGGTCACATGAGGGTTTGATTTCATCGCACTTGACATGTCGTTTCCTACAAGGCAAGGTTAGAGCGGTGATGAGGATAAACCATGCGTTCGACACCTACTTGCCTACTCGCGTTGGTCAGCCACAACGCCTCCAGTCAAGTGGCACTCGGGAATCACTCACATGTGATGCAACCTGTGCGAACCTTTGGAAGACTGGCACGCTTGGCCTTGGGTTGTTTCTCCAGCGCGAAGCTCAGGATTTGGGGTCCGTTGATTTTCGAACTGGTTTAACTGCATGAGAATAGGCCTTCAAGACCACCCATAGAGACTTGCACCACTCACTTGGTAGAGCTCCTTCTTCTCTGCGATCGCGGTCTTGTATCTGTCATGGTCAAGGCACAATTGTTGTGAGTTTGCTTCGTGATTGTCGCGAAAATAGCAGTGCTGAAGGCTGGGACCACGCCGTTGTCTTTATACTACCAAAGATCCACGCACATCCCAAAGCAACCTTGTCAAATAAATGACCAGGTCATACTAGTTAGGACCCTGCTGTTTGTGCAGAGATACGGCGATAGGCAACGACGGTCCTCCGTTTGCTCTCTTGCAGGCAACTCGCTGCTGGGGCAATCTAGCACCCGAATCATCGCAGACATCGTCCGGAATGCCCGCGCGAGCAACCAGTTTGTCGATTGAAAGTCTCAACTTTCGGCGGACATGCCCACGTCAGCTTGCGGACGGATTCCCGTCTCTTACAGGGCTTATGCGAATATTTTATGGGCCCTCATTTTGCTCAGCCCTACCATGCAACTTGATATAATAGGAGGAGTGTGGTGTGAATTGCTCGAGTAAGCGGCTCCCCTGGGCCTACTCTACTGTCACACCAGTTCTCTATCACTGGAAACGTCACCCCCCTGCGCCACGATAGGTCTCGCTACGCAAAGAGGACAGAATTAAGTGACTGAATCATCTTGGCCTTTAGAGGTGCGTGCCGGTCAACAAATGCTTGGACTGGCGGACAACGACACGAGGCTTCTCAGCGTCACCACCACCTTTTGGTAGCGACGAAACATGGGCTTTGTGCGCGTGATACGTCGATCATTGCATGTGCACTGTTGACGGCGCTGGGCTACTGTTTGCCGAGCGCCAATGAACATTATTTACGCGGATGACCAGGGATATTGCCGTCTCCAAATTCCGGGTGCTGCACAATTTCTTACGTACGCCATCAGATATAGGTGCTTTAATGAATACAGGGGGACTACGCAGCCTGGGACGCTTGGAATTGACAGCCTCCCTCTCCCGAGGGAGGCATCAATCTAGGATCCCTGTCCTCGGCCCGCCCAACTTCGCAGGCCTCCGACCTCCCTACTGGCTTGTCAAATCCTATTCTATTTCTTGGCACGCCATGTCGAGCCAGCATCGCCTCACTGCTTTCAAAATCTATAGCAGCCCATCAAGGGATGTAAAACACTGACTGCCGAGGCAGTGGATTTGGTACTGCTGCGCGATTACTTTAAACAACTTCAGATGTCCGCGTGAAGCAAGTCAAGTTTTTAGCATCCTGTTACCTGTCGACCATGTTTCTCGATTTCATTATCCCAATGCAGTAGGCCTAATCGTTGAGAGGTCCGAAGACTTTCGGCCGATCTCTGATGGAGTGGTTTTTGGATGCCTCAAGCGTCATGCTGACAGGGGCTTCAGGGAGAGGCGCACAATGTTTCCTAGAAGGGACGATTCATCGGCCTTTTAATACCAGATCACCAATCATACATAAATCCACGGAAGATGTGATGTAATCCCGAATATTCTACGAACGCACATACCCAAAGCGTACTATTCTATGCCGGTACAGGAGACAGGCTTGGCCTGGTCAGGACCTCGTCTATGATTGCCGTTTTGGGCCATGTCATTTGTCTTTGAGAGGTGTCATACAAAAGCCAGTTGCTGGCATATTAGCTGAAGTGCGTGAGACTGAGGTATCTCCGCTCTATCTCCTCATCGAGGCTGCGCAGGAGCATATCAGCGAACTGAACACCCATTCTGCCAAGGTGTTGATGTGAGAGATCCGGGGATACGCGTACCCCGGTCCTTGGTCACCACCCGTAATCAATTCCGCAAAGAGCTGCAGCATCTTACGTCGAGCTTATTTGGACTGCTTGAATGTCTGCTGAAAAGAGACGGCAAGTTGCAGGAAATAAATGATTGTAAGCCAGATTTTCTGTTGCTCCGTTGTCTCAAACGACAAAGTCTAGTCCACATTCACGCCCTCCTCTCGCACCATCCCAACTCCTGCAGAGGCTCAAAGATTGGCCATGAAGAACATCCGCAGTACCAAACCCTCGGAGCCTCGTCTTCCCAGCCCGTCACCCACATAGCCGAGTCGAGCCACTCCGTAAACCACATGCACACCACGTATGGCATCCAGAACAACACGATGATTCTCAAAATTGTCCGTAGCAAGCTCCAACTCTTCTGGTTGTGCTTGGAAATTGTGGTACTTCTGTGAGCAAAATTTCGGACGGAGGTGGGGATGAGAAGATTCGGAAAGAGAAATAGCAAGACGAGGAACCAGCAGATTGCAACGTCTAGAGCGGGAAGTGGTGGTCCGGACGGTGTAAGGGCAGAGGCGTCAGAGGTGTGTGTGGTAAGACTGTCAAGGCATGAAGTTCGGTGGTAATGGTATCGATGGCGGCTGTATCCCTTGGGGAGCATGTCAAGGGGCACCGCCTCGGGTGGTTCATTCTGATCCGTGTCGAGAGTAGAGTCGTCTGACTCTTGATTAATGGGATTCACAAGGGAGAAGGTCTGGGCGAATGACCAGCTGGATCGTGTCGGAGAGGAGGCAGCATCGAGATTTGCTTCTCCTACATTGTGAGATTCGTGTGTGTCGACAACATCCGATCTGCTGATCTTGATTTGGTTGTATGGTTGCCTCAAGTTAGGCGCTTCATCCGTTCCCGCGCCCTCGTCCGCCATATTTGCTGTACTCTGCCGAACCAGGCTCTCCGCTGGTTCTTCATCTTCGTCTTCATCCTCCCAATCCATCCCCACCATCTCAGCCAACTCCCTCATCCTTTTCCTTCGCCGTGAGCCCCTCTCTTCCAGCTCGCTGAGATACTCCTCTCTCATCTTCAGCCGCAAATCAGGCTCCTTCTCTGACAGCGACTTGCCACCGAGATAAAGATCCTCAGTTTCCCGCCACTCACTGGTCTCGCCGATAAGGTAGCTGGAGTAGCGATATACTTTGTCCGGGTAGCGGTAATCACGAAAGAGAATTTGGTCGGGGTCTTGAGGATCGGGGAAGATTAGGTCGGGGTAAGGGTTTTCATCGTCCGAGGGGTCGCTTTTTTGCATGATGAACGATAATGTGAAAGGGTTGACAGACTCGTTATTTTGAAAGGGATTATCTTGCTTCGAGAAGTGGTGGAATGCGATTTTCAAGACCGCGATCTTGTGAAGGGCGAGGTAAGCGGTGATGTTGATGAGTTTGTGATTCAGAGTCTACCTATGGAAGGGGGAACAAGCACTATAGTATGGAAAGCTACAGATTATAGTCAAAGAAAACCATGTTTTCTGCGATTTCTTTTGCATTTTTTATCTTTTTGTTGCAATCTGGTGGAGTGATTCAGACCAATGAACAAAGAACGTCTGGAAGACAAAGATGACCTTGCATGGCAGAGGCGCATCGGCTCGTCACAATTAAGGGATCAAAGAAGATTCTTTATATTCCGTATCTGCAGACTTATCAATGCCTTTTTTTGCGCATGAGTGAAAAGTGTTTTATGGAGGGATGGGCTCAGAATGGTGATTTGGATACGCCCTGTGGTTATGGGTTGCCATGTGGCCCTTCTGAACCCTTCCACCATTCATCGAGCATACTTCTGCCTCTCAACACACAATGCGTCTCTCTCGAAATTCCCAGTCGCGGTCCAGATTCGGCTCTCAAAATGGCCATAGTTGTCAGCATTATCTAAGGCTAGCTCGGCTGTGTCAGGTCTAGGGACATGGAATTGCAAAGTTGGTGGCCCAGTGTAGTTCTTTTTTCGGAGCATGCATTATGTTTGCCAAAAGACCATATGTTCAAAGAAGCGTTTAAAAGAAAAGCAGATTAGACAGTTTCCATGCATCCAGAACGAAATCCGTGATTTCTTTTACATTTGTTCCTTTACTAGCTATATATACTCATGTTTTGCCTGTTTGGTGCCCGTATAAGGGGCTGTCTCTTGAGCCGCGTCCGATTGTACCCTTTGAACCGTGTTCAATTCTATGTCTTCCCCCCCCGACTTTTCTCTCGCTCATGGATGATTCCATCTCATCACCTCCTCCACCTCTCTTCAACTCCTCCATGTGTAAGTCGTAAAATCCCTTTTTTCCGGTTGGTGTACACGCGTATCTCCACAGCGGCTCACCCAACTTCCGGCTCGAGGGTTTTGTGAGCTTCAAAGATTCGGAGTCGTGTCGCGTCGCGTTCTTGTAGTACGGATGAATCGTCATCGGCTTGAGAATCTGAGACATGATAAATGGTCCGTTTTCAGGGACCACGACGCGATGAGCCCAGACAGCCAGGACAATCTCCAAGGTCAGCACCACGGCCAGAACCACACCGAGTATGGCAAGAAGTAGTTGGGGATGAGTTATATTCAGGACGATTCCACGCTTTGGCGCCAGGCTGTTGATTGTCAGCATGTCATTGGCACCGGCGGCGATGCTGATGACTCCAATGCTGAAACGTGAAATGAGAGCTGACATGTCGTCTGCGCTGCCATTGGCAGGACTACCAAAGACAGACTCAGCAGGGTAAGTCTGGAATTGCTGTTGGGCGTTTGTGTCGAACGAGGAAGCGCTGTAGCCTTGCAGTGCAATCGCGGCCGCGGCCATTGACCTCAACTGGTTGCTCGCATAGTCTTCAGGCTTTGTCCCATTTGCGACTTGGTGCACGGTAGAATTGCATGTGTAGTACCAGGGATGCCTGGCAGACGCCTCAAAAACAGCCAATGGGCTGCAGCCGTCACCACAACTCTTGGATGTATCGGTCGTGAAGATGGTCATGTCTGTGCCGATTCGTATGGGAAGATCAACTGTGAAATCGCCACCAGACCCTTCCACGGTAATGCTCGTACTGTTGCCGCTGCCACCGGTTTTGACTCGCGAGGATTGGCAGCGGGCAGAAGAATCAATGGAGCGGGAAGTCCTGACGGTGACGGGAAACAGATCGTCGTGTTCGACAGACTTGACGGATACCTCGAAGAATACGTAGCGGCAGGATGAGGGGCAGAAGACGTAGGGATCTGTAGGCTGCACTAAAGTGCCGGCGCCTTGAATGTTGCTAAAGTCATTACTAGAGGGATATCCAGTTGAGATGATGCCGTAGCTGTCGACATGAAGCCAGGACTGTCAGTACTGCGAAAGCCTTCTGATTGCGGACTGGGCATCTGTACCTGTTTGCCGTGTACTGCTGAGCGCCAAGACTGGACGATTTGACCGCAACGAGGCCACCGGCTTGAATGGCAGTAAGATTTGGAACGTAGACCTGTCCGGGATTCATCAATGCTTTTTGTTCGGCCGTGTCAGTCGAATAGCAAAGACCCAGAGATGCCACCGCAATCTGGGCTGCCTGTACAAAAACGCAGTCAGCAGTCGTCCAGCAATCCAAAGCAGCGCGAGACATGCCAATAAGATGGCGGCCCATGACGCCACAGCCACGTGAATAGTGCCTCTTCTAGTCTGGAAGCCCATCTGGATCAGTCGCGGCATGCTGTCTGCCTGCAAGATGGAATTTATCTTTCGTCTGGATCTATATCGCCGGGACAGAGTCCACCATCGTAGGTCAGACACCATGCTCGAGAGACAAGCCTCGATGGTCAGGCCAAGCGCGATGGAGAGGCCAGTGATGAGTGCGTTGAACTGGTGCTTCTGTGCACGAGGCATGACATCGAGATCAGAGTAATGCGCACAGACGCCAAAGATGGAGGCCACGATGGCGAAGACGACCAGCCATCGCGAGGAAATCTTGAGAATTGTTCGGAGAGGGCTTTTCCTGCTCGCCTCGATACCGAGGATTGTCGATTCCGAGGGGTCGGCTTCGGATGGCCGCGGGGCCTCCATCAGACGGTCATGAGATGGCGAGCCAAGTCGTGATGTTTGCTCATCTCATAGGATGAGAGGAATTTTGTTGGTGTGCTGTGCGAGGATTGACTGTCGAGCGTGTGCACCCGCCGAGTCGGTGCTCTTTGAAGCCCAAGAAAAGACCATCATCGACCCTTTAAGCTCTGAGCCATCTCCTTTCCTACGCCTCAAGGAGTGTGACTGTGCGTATTATCCACAGCCACAAGCGAGCACTACGTTCACATTTCAACGACTCACATTCCTTCATGTCCGCAACGAGCTACGATCTATCAGCTAACCTATAGCTCCCCATCTCAGCTACCTGAGTCGGAACTGTCTTTGCCACTGCGCCCATCAAGCGCCATGAGCTCCAGCTCGATATTATTTCCGAGCCGAAGAAAATCGGCGCCTTGTGCTTTGCTCCGAACACACGTGTATTCGTGCGATGGCTGTGTTGGACAAGGGCTAGAAAGAAGCTTACCAGCCTCAAGGTGTTGCAATCTGACATTCGCAAGTGATGGGCTCTCACAGGGCGTTTCTATAAAGCCTATAGGCTTGAATACGCGATTCATGATTATGGAAATTAAAGAGTCTAGCGTAAGTTGTTCTACGCTTCAGAGTCTGAACTGCTGCCTCTCGACGGCCTCACCACCTCCCTCGCTTCTGCGCCTCTCACCGCCGCATCCACAGCCTCTCTGAGATCAACATGAAAGAACGGTCTATCCACTGCAAACACGACCCCTTTTTTTGTTCTCGCTCCTATCTCCACACTTTGGCCATGAGACTCCTCGTCTCTTCGCTCCTCTTTAATCTCTGCCTCCCGCGGCGCCCGCAGCGGGGCGACAACGTAAGATGGCTGCCAGCACGCTGCGGCCTCCTCATTGCCCGAGGGGAAGCCAAAGCCGGCGGCGGAGAGTGCGCGTCTTGTCCATCGGTTGTGAACGTTGGCAAAGTGCATTTCAACGGCGTCGGGAGCGCAGTGCTTGTCGAGTGTGGTGCGGAGGTCGACGAGGCCCTGGACGGCCGTGATGTCGATGTGGTCTGTTGAGGAGAAATCTAGCACAACGCCGTGAAGATATGGTAATTCTTCCTCTTGCTGTCTTTGCTCTCCCGAGAAATGCTTTTTGTGGGAAGCTTTTCCTTTTGAAGGGCAGGGACCGGGATCGTTCCAGAGCCGGTCGCTCTCCTCGTAGTGCTCTTCCGTTCTGCGTCGGGTTTGCGATAGGATGTGGGATAAGAGGAGTTGAATGTGGTGCGCTTGGTTGGTGTAGTTGAAGGAGGAGGGGAAGCGGTAGATAAAGACGCCGGGATGAACAGTGGTGATGGCGATGGAGGGGTTGTGGGCGTGCCGGGTATGGCTGTCCAGAGGGAGGTAGACATTTCGAGATGCCTCCTCTGTAGTTTTCTCAGCCAGTCCTTGCTCGTCTCGGCACTCGGTCTCAGGATGCTCAGAGACGGGCTGAGCTTTCTCGACCACGCGTCTGACCTTAGTGACACCCAAAAACTGCCCACTCGCCCTTGCATTCCTCACCAGCATCACTACCAGGCTCAGAGCCATACCGACATAGATGCTCACCTCGAGACTCTCAAAAATGGCCAGGACAACGCCGGTGATCCAGATCAACAGCTCAACTGGAGACAGCCGCCAGTATCGGTAGAGGTTGGCAAGTGGCGTAACGAGGTTGCAGACGGCATGGATGATGAGTCCCGCCAGTGCGGCGTTGGGGATGAAGAAGAAGACCTTTGTTAGAACGTACAGGGCGAGAACGAGGATGACGGCGCTGAAGACCCCAGCGAGGGGGGTGCGGACGCCAGCCTTGGACAGGACGGCCGAGGCGCCAAAGGAGCCGGTGCAGACATAGCCGCCGACAAAGGGGGAGAAGAGGTTGGCGGACCCGAGAGCGACGATTTCTTGCGAGGAGTTGATGGTGTAGCCAAACTGGCGGCCCATGGCTTTGGCGATGGCAATGTGCTCAATAACGAGGATAATGGCAACGGCGGGGAGCTGAGGCAGGATGAGCGAGATGAGGTCGGATGTCGGTCGGGGGAGGCCGGCCTCCTGGAAGCCGATCTCAATGTGCCCGACGATGCGAAACTTGGCTTCCTCGGCAGGGAGCCCGCGGTTGACGAGAAAAGAGACAAATGTGTAGAGCAACATGGCAAACGTCAACCGCAGCGAAGAAACGAACCCCCAAACACGCTTCTGCTCTGGTCGCCGCCGCTCCATGTACCTGCAGCCGTCACGAATGGCAAACAAGAGCACAATACACGTGATGCCGATGGCAGCGTCCAGCCTCGCCCCCCCGAGCTTCTCGAAAGTGGCAATAACGACTTTGTAGGGGGGCTCGCGGGTGTTGATGCCAGGGATGCCGAGGGCGGTAGGGACCTGGGTGCACATGATGGTGATGCTGGCGGCGGTGACAAAGGCGGAGACGGGGATGTAGGGGATGAATTCGACGACCCAGCCGAGGCGGAGGAGACCAACGAGGAGGAGAACGACGCCGCAGAGGAGGGAGAGGGTGTGTGCGATCTGGGCGTTGGTGAAGGAGGCGTCTGAAGCCTTGACGGAGGAGATGACCTGGCCGACGAGGAGGGAGCCAACGGCGGTTGTCTAATCAGTCAGTATGCGTTGATAAAGAAAGTTATGAGAAGGGGTAAAAAAGGGGGATGTGAGCGTACCCCAATGACAATGTCTTTAGAAGTCCCAAACAGCCAGTACAGCACAGCTCCCGTAAAGGACGTGTAGAGGCCGTACGCCGGTGTCAGCTGGGCCAGCAGCGCGTACGCCATGGCCTGAGGCACGACGACGAGGCCGATGGTGATGCCGGCAATGACATCGCCGAGCAGCCAGGCGGCTTTGTACCGCGTGATCCACGTCGCCGAAGGGAAGATGCTGACGACGTAGGCGGCGACGTCTTCTTTCGTAGGGGCGAGGTCACGGAAGACCTCGCCGATGGTGGGTTCCTGCTCGAGATAGATGTCGGCTGGAGTGTGGGCGAGGACGTGAGAGGCGCGGGTTTCGAGGAAGGGGGGCCCTGGAGGGGAGGTGTCGATGCCCAGGAGGGCGGTGAGGCTTTTCATGATGGGCTTGAGGGAGGTTGATGAGAAGTTTGCGAGTCTTCTATTCCAAAGAGGATGATGGAGGCCCGAGGGCACAGATGGGTCGGACGATGATCTCAGAGTCTCTCTTCAAACCGAGGAACAACACGAAGAGTCAAGTCCAATTTGAGAGGACCGATGAAGTGTTTGTGGATAGCTGTGATCCTGAGCAAGAGAAATTGGACTCTCCAGCTTCAGGGACAGTCGCAAGCAGCAAGTGGTGATCGACGAAACCCCTTTTAGAGTATAGGCAAGATGTTTAAAAAAAAAAAAAGTGAAGAGAAGTGGTAGACAGTCGAGGAATCCGTGAATGTCAGTGAATGACAAAGGAAAGAAAAGAAGGAATCGCTCGGCAGCAAACAAGTGGACAAGTCAATCCCGGACCCAGTCCCGTCGTCGGCAGCGGCAAACTTGGAGTTCCGCCGCCGAGATCCATCATCCCCGCGAGGGGGGAAGAAGCTAAAATTTAAACTTGGATTCTTAGAGCCCTAAATCCAAGGCCGACCTAGAAAATCCAAGCAGGGGAATCAACACACAAAAACAAGACGCATACCCGGTCTCAAAACCCGCTGATCCATTTCCTGGACTGGGTCAGCCTCCCTTGAGACCCGGCAATCGGGAATCAGACCCGCTGAACAACCTCCGCTGCGCTGCACTTTGAACGGGACTATTTCTTCCCATGGAATCTGGAGACGAGAGTCTGTAAGTACAAGTACCCAGGCACATCAACATATAGCCTCTGTTTGGAATGCCTCCCAGGAATGCCACGTGAAACCAAACGTCATCCTGTCGCGGAGTCGTGAGCACGTCAGATCGTCAGGAAATGGCAGAATGAGGCGACCAGAATTTTCTCTTCGCCCAGGCCTGCAGAAGCGAGTGGAAATCCTGGTCGTTTTGCCAAGGCCGAGAAAGACTTCTTTCACTTTCACTGGTGGTGGCCCCCCGGTCTGCGGCTCCGGGAGTCGCCGGCTGTCGGTGTCCACTTTTCGGCCCCTCTTCCGGCCGGAGACCGATGGCCGGCCCGGGATAAAAGACGTAGGTACAACTTGCAAGGTAATTTGACTTTGCATTATATTGCCAGGGCGAAATCAGAGTACTTGACTTCATTCTGGTCGCGGACTGGACTATTTCGTCTGGGTGTGCCGGGCATCGGCATGGCTTTCTCCTCAGTGTCAAGCATCAAAGCGCTATAGTAATAGATACGTAATGTATACCCTCGGCTCTCGAGTCCAGCTGCGCCTCACGCGACCGATACCAACCACAGCGAGAGAATGCGAGGTCATATCCATGTCGTCACGACCTGCAGGGGACCCTGGCAAGTTCCCCCAGACCGCCCTCGCCTGGATCGCTTGGATATCGCTCCGGCTGTCGCGCCCGGGATCCACGTCCGGTACTCGCCTGCATGACTGCATAGTATGTCTAGTATGCATCTCTCAAGCCGCTAGCCTGGGCTCCTCGTTGCCCGTTACTCGTTTCTATTCTATCTTGACCGTCATTTGCGTCTCATGCCTTTGCCTGCATGTTCTTCTTCTGCAAAAGACAGTGTCGTCCCCATTTCCGTCGGTACTTTTCAGGAATCACCGCCAGGTCGGGCACCCAGAGAGTCCTCGCCAGCATGTGCGTGTTGGCGGCGTCGAGAAACCTCTCACACTGCACAATCTCCCAATTCTCCGTGTCCGCGACATAGTCTGGCTCGTTGGACGGCAAACCCTCGGCCTCCGCCCTCTCGGGATACTGCGTGTCCACCATAAAGTCGCACGCTCTGAGGTCAACATACTTGCTGAGATCCTCCTCGTTGCGATCGTTGAGGCCGCTTGTCGGCAGCCAGGTGCCGCTCCAGAACCCAAAGCCGGTCTTGGCCTCGGAGAACTCGCCCGGCAGCAGGCCGCGGAACTCGGACCGCACGAATTTGGCGTGCATGTTCCGAGACAGAAAGTAGCTCGACGGGAAGCGGTACCATTCCTTTCCGAGGCACACAAAGTCGTTGGCGCCGCCGACAGGTGGAACCTTGGGGTTGTCGTCGCGAAGCTTGCTGTAGATCTGGAGCGGTGCGGCATACGCGTCGTAGACGCCGTAGACGCGCGCGAGGCTCACACCCGCCGAGGCGATAAAGACCAAAGTGACAAAGTAAAGCTTCAGACGAGCCGGGATCTTGCCCATGAGCGTCTTGGAATCCGTGCGGCCGATGGTGGTGAGGACGATGTGCACCGAGATGGCCGCGTTGAGGGCCAGAAAGGGGTACGCAGGGTACATGAAACGCTCTTCCTTGTGTGGCTGGGCCGTGAAGATGGCCAGCCACATGTAGAAAGGGGCGACAAAGACGACGGTGCGCAGCCCGGTGTAGAAGCCCTGTCCGGCGGGCGACAAGACTTTTTGCATGACAAAGAGCGGTAGGGCGAGGAGAGCCATGACGAACCAGATGTTAAAGTTGAGAGCCAGGTTCTTGAGGTAAAAGTCCCAGGGCTCAGTGCCGTAGAGGGCAGGGCCGCCAGTCTTGGAAAAGATATTGTACTTGACAATGTTCCAGCTGACGACGACCGACTTTTTGTAAAAGAAGAGGTTGATGACATAGTCAAAGACCTGGGTGCCATATTGTTAGTCCGTTTTTCAGCGTCAGAATCGGACTCTTGTAGGGGGATATACCATGACCACGACACCACCGACAACACCACGCAGGAACCGCCAGCACGTCGCAACCAGCGCGTCCTGGTCGTTGAAAATAGTCAACAGCAGCTCCTCGGCGATAAACGGCGCGCAAAGGGCCACCGCAAAGGGCCAGCCCAGGACGCCCGCCACGGCAAACCAGAAGATGCCCTGCGACGTCTTGAGCCCGCCGCGCCAGTTCATAAACGCCGTGGCGCCCAGCATGACGCAGCACATGGCGAAGCTGCTGGGCAGGTAGGCGGCGCTTGCGTGCCAGTTGCCCGGTGTCGCGACGGTCGCGAGCAGGAAAAGAAAACCGATGCGTCCGTTGAGAGTCAGGACGATGGCCTGGTAGAAGAGCGTCTGGCACAGGGCGCAGGCCATAGCGAGGCCGTAGCGCACAAAATAGAACTCGCCGATCTTGTCGGTGTGAGGGAGGAGGCGGCGCAGGTTGCCGACGAGGGCGTGGAGGGCAATGTAGAGCCATGAGCGGATAGCGTGGTCAGGAGAGTACTCCCAGGTCTGGAGGCCGTAGCCGTGGGAGAGGTAGTGGGTGGGCTCCCAGTAGTTGAAGGTCTCGTCGCAGTCCTGGATGGGGGCGAAGAGGGCGGCGGCGATGCCAGCGGCGAGAAAGACATAGAAGGCATTGATGGGGAGGATGACGTAGGGAGTTGGTTTCCTGTGTTTGTGTCAGAGCAGAGCTTGATAGAATGGAGGAGGGAGTGACTTTTTCTTGCCGTGAGCAGCATCTGGGTGCTCAAACTGGCGGGCAGGCGGCTGAGGAGAAGCCATGGGGACGAGTCGCTTTTTGAATTGGGATGGAGCGACTGTTCATGCCGTGATGAAGAAAGAGGAGGCTAGAGTACTGTCGAGAGCGGCATTGGATACCGAGCTGATCAGGGGAGAAGGATGCAAAGCGATGCAGAGAGCTCCCAACTTTTGGGGCAGAATGGGTGGAACCTGTCGCATCATCGACGGTGACGTCTGGGCTGAGGCAGGCAAGGGTTAGGGTTATTCCATCGAAGGGTCTCGCCCCGCTTTAATTTTCAAAACGAATCCCGTCCGCAGAGAAAAAAGTCCGTCACATGCAGATCTGCTTTCTTCGTTCCTTCAACTTCGTTTTCACCTTAGTAACATACTCTGTGTGCTCTTTTCACCTGGATTCCTGGATTCGTCCAGTCCCTTTTTCGTGTGTCATCTTCTTCAGTCGAATCCATCCATCTTCTGAACACTGTCACTCGAAACAACTCGACTCTGCGCATCCTCCTCGACCAAACGCCATGTCTGGCTTTCAGATCCCAGGACTCGGCGAGGCACGGCCCAATGAGGTCCTACCTCCCCTTCAGTCCCAAACTCAATCCCAGCCAGAAACACAGGCCGAAGACACCGAGATGACCAACGACGCGCCCCTCCCGGCAGAGAACCAGAACATGACCGATGCGCCTCAGCCTGAGCAGGCTTCCGCGCCCTCAGAGCAAGCACCACCAAAAGACGGCAGCATGAACCTCGACTCTTCAGCACACGAACCCACTCAAGCCTCTTCAACCAGTGACGCCGACACAGCCATGAGCCAGCAGCCTCAAGAACAGCCCTCTCTCCTCGCCACGCTCGAAGCCGCCATCGCACCCGCGGCATCATCCACCAACTCCACACTCACACAAGACCCTGCAGACCTCATCATCCGTCCCGACGGCCCGGAAGAGCCGTCCGCGGAAGGAGAACATCCAGAGTGGGAAGCAGACTCCTCACCCTACGAATCCTCCTCCGAATCCTCCTCCTCAGACTCTTCCGACGACTCTGACGATGACGACGACGAGCCGTACCCCCTTCTCGGTGTCGAGGAGACCGCCCGACTCCTTATGGAAGCCGAAGGCGGCTCCGACGACGAATCCGGCAGCAAACCCGGCGGCGCCTCCGCCAGCCAGCTGCGTACCAAAAACGAACAGGCCGAGGAGCCCGTCGCCAAACCCGACGTCACCATCACCCCAGACATGAAGATCGAGGAACTCGGCAGCATCCAGGGCATCGTCGACACCACCGCCCTCATCAAAGCCGTCACCACCGGCGAGTACCAGGTCCTCGACACAAACTCGGTCCTCTGCACCGCCGACCGCACCGTCATCGGCGCCGTCTCCGAGACCATCGGCAAGGTCCTACAGCCGCTCTACACCCTGCGCTTCTCCTCCCCCGAGGAACCCGCGGCCCTGAACCTCGCCGTCGGCACAAAAGTCTACTACCCCGTCGACCACGCCATCTACGTCTTCACCGAGCCCCTCAAAAACCTCAAGGGCAGCGACGCCAGCAACATCCACGACGAGGAGGTCGGCGACGAGGAGATGGAGTTTAGCGACGACGAGAAGGAGATGGAGTACAAGCGCTCCCTCAAGCAGAAGAAGAAGGAAAAGTGGCGCGCAAACAACCCAGAGGCCGCGGCCGAGCAGCAGCAGAATGGTGGCAGGAGAGGCGGTAGGGAGAGGAGAGGCCCGCACCCGCTGCGACAGGAGGTGGGAGATGGCGGTCTCAACTATGATGACACCAACAACAACGATGATGAGGACGGACCGTACAAGCCGCTCACAAGGCCGCCGGGTTTCGGCGCGGGGCCGAGCACGACAGAGTCGTACGAGCCGCCGTCGCGAGGAAGGGGCCGTGGTCGTGGTGGGAGGGGCCGCGGACGGGGAGGCAGAGGAGGCGCGAGAGACGGATACTCTCTGCCTCCGCAGGGTCACCAAGCCCAGCAACCAGCACCAACTCAGCAACACCAACAACAAGCCTACCAACCCGCTTGGAACGGCCACCAGCAGACTTCTGCTCCCCCTCCCGCAGCGTCCAACTTTGGCTTCCAATGGCCGGCGCCAGGCGCAGCAGCAGCAACACCACCGCCGCCGCCGCCCGGTGCTGGCTTTGTGCCCCCTCCTCCTCCCGGGTGGAACGCGCAGCAGGGCCAGCAAGGACAGGCGCAGCCGCCCGCGACGTTCAACCCTGCGTTCCTCGCGGCGTTGATGTCGCAGATGCAGCAGAACCAGCAGAATGGTGGTGGCTGGCAGCAGCAGAGACCGCCAGGCCAATAGACTTGGGTCGAGTTGGGAATGAACGTTCCAAAGAAGGAAAAGAGGAGGCATTAAAAAGGAACCATGGATAAATTGTATTGGTTTATCATCTGTCTTGAGACAAAATGTCCCGGGCAAAATATAGAAAGAATAAATCAAGTGATACCCAACGCCTCGTGTTCGCATGCAAAACCCCCCCAAAGCAGTATCCTCCGAGACACAAATCCCCAGCAAAAGCTCTGCATAAATCAGGCTCAACGGCTACAACGCTCGGACGTGGAATCGTGCAGCCGACTACAGCTCACCAGCTTGGTCCTTTGATGAGAATTCGTTGAAGCCCAGCTCGTACACCAACCCGAGGGTCATGCGCGCATGCTCCAGCATGTGGTCGAACGAGAGGTACTTGATGGTGTCGTCGGTGCTGTGGATGTGAGGGTCGCTGTTGCTGAACTCGGACTCGATCACAAACGCGGAAGGGTATCCGGCCTTGGACGCCGAGGCGTGGTCGGAGCACGCGTAGCCGCACTTGGTCTCGACCCAGGGGATGTTACAGTACTGTGGCAATGTCAGCAACCTTGATACCGAGCAAGCAGGATTGTTCTTTCGGGAAGAGCAAGCGCAAAAAAGGGCTTACCTCCTCAATGACGGTCTTGATGAAGCCGGTCAAGCCAGGGTCGACAAAGTCCGTGATCACACCAACACTCTCGGGCTTTCCGGCATCGAGAGTCTTCTGGACAAAGCCCGTCATGTCCTGCTGCAGCATGGCCTTCACGTCACGTCCCGCCTCCTCGTACGACCTGAAGATGGCCTGGCTTCCCAGGAGACCGCCCTCCTCGGCCGAGTACCAGTGAAACTCGATCGTGTTCTCCGCCTTGCCATCCTTGACGTCCTCGCTGGCGAGCAACGCCCTCAGGACCTCCATGGTGGTCACGGTGCCGCTACCATCGTCGTCGGCACCGGGCGCAGCCAGGATGCTCGGCAGCCACAGGTTGATAGAGTCCTGGTGAGCACCAATGACGACCGTGTTGTTGCTGCGCCCCGGGATCGTGGCAATCACAGAGCTCTGCTGCCACGTGTGCGGGAAGGGCTCGGCGTAGACGCCGGCCTCGTCGGCCCCAGCCTCCTTGATGATGTCGCGGACCTTCTGCAGGACCCAGTCGCTGCTCTCCTTGCCCGAGTCGCTCTTGTAGTAGCGGGTGTGGAAGCTGGTCAGCTTCTCCAGGTTTGTCCTCATATTCTTCTTGTCGAGACCCTTGATGAGCATGTGAACAGCATCCTGCTGCACGCACTTGTCGGGGAATTGGACCTTGGCAGAGGTGTGGGCGCGGAGGGAGCCGAGGTCGGGGGTGTCGGTGATGTCCATGAACATTTGGCCGTTGCGGCGGAGCTCCCACTTTTCATCCTCGGTGACCCATTGGCGCTGGCCGGGGGCGGTCTCGATGAGGAACTGCTGGGTGGTGTCGGGGTAGAGGACGACGTTGTTGTGGGAAGCCTCGTGAGCTTCTGTGAAGCGGGCGTTGGCGACGGCGGGAAGGCAGGCCAGGAGGGGCGTAGAGAACTTCATGTTGGTGACTGTGGGGTCGAGAATAAGACCGGGATGATCAAAGACTTGAAGATGAAGCAAACCAGAGATGGGACAGAGGGAGATAAAGACGGCGAGGTGTAATGGGGAGATGATGAGTTCATGCTGAACCCAGAGCTGGAGGCCGCGTTGGTCAGCGTGAGGCTGCGGATGTGACGCAAGCGACCTGATAACGATAAGCAGACACGTGCTCTCAGCTTCCTATTTCGGTAAAAAGGGTATCCACTCTGTCAGGGCCTCGCAGGCGGCGATTGGATGACTTTTTCAGTGAGACCCAGTGAGACAGGGCAGCGTCCCCTCTGCTACAGTACGTATGCCTCGCCCTGGAGTCGCTGACCCCACCAGTCACCAAGGCGGCTGGCTGACCTGATCAAGTTCATGAACAGGCGTCTCCAAAGCTGCTTGAAGAATAGGCCCAGATTAATAAACCCGGCTCCCACAAGGTTCCTCGGAGCTACCAACCCAACTTCCTCTAGCTCCTCAGACTCTGGTCGTCTCTGATTCGCGCGCACAAACTCCATGTGGTCGACCGTATCCTTAACAGGCTTAGCTTCATCGTGTGAGGGGGATGTCATGCGGGGCAACGCGATGCCCGGCTCCAATCCGGGGTAACAACAGACCGAACCGACCCAAAAGCTTGGAGGAGGCACTGGCAAACGATGGATTTTTTGATTCTTTTCGTTTCCAGGCTGTCGGACCGAAGCCGAAGAAACTTGGCTGATGCAGTGGTGTCTGATGCAGATCTTGTCTGTACATAAGATGGCTGGCTGTCCTTCCTATCTCCCCCATGGGAGTTTGCTTGCTTGTGTTTGTGTGTGTTGTCAAGAGTGAGACGCATATCCTCACCTCAGAGCCACCATGATGCTTCTCTCCTCACTTCTCGGCCTCTCTGCCCTCGTAGGCCACACAGCCATGGCAGCACCGTCTTCACCGCCCAGCGCTGTGCCTGATCAAGGGGCCAAGACGCCTCAATTCCACAACGCAGCTTCCCATCCCGCTGCTGACCCTTACGTCCTCTTTGACGCAAACACGTCCCTCTACTACGCCTACTCTACAGAGGGCGGCCCTTCCACCCACAACTTTGCCATCTACTCCTCTCCCGACCTCGCCACCTGGCACCTCGAGGGCGGCGTCCTGCGCGCATGCAAGGACGCCAACGGAAACGACTTGCCCGACGGGCAGGCGTGCTGGGCCAAGGACTGGTTCTGGGCCCCGGAAGCCTACTACAACGAAAAGACCGGCTGGTACTTTTTCTTCTTTGCAGGCCGCCTGCGCCAAGACCTGGCAAAGGACCACTTTCGCTACAGCGAATTTGAGGAACCAAGCAAGCTGGGCGTCGCCGTGAGCAGGTCGCCCACCGGACCCTGGCGCGAAATCAAGAGCCAACCGGTGGCCTACTATCCCTTCGACCCAGCCTACCACGATGTCAACCTCATCATGGACGAGAAGCAGATGAAGCCCCCGTCCACAAAGGAAGAAGGGGAGAAGGCACCAAGGGGCACCTACATCCCGCACATTGACGTCAACATCTTTTTCGACGACGACGATGACAAGATCTACCTCTACGTCTCCAGAAACGCCTACCGCAACTGGAACTGGGACGAAGAACTCGGAAAGTACATTGAAGAGTCCAACATTATCGCTGTCGAAATGGACCGCGCGTGGTGGGACGACCCAGACGCCAACACCATGCCCGAGATCATCGACGCCCAGAAGGATGCTCATGCCAAAGACGCACCCAAGCTGCCCTGCAACATCACAAGTTACAACGGTACAGGGGAGCTGGGTAAGGTCCCGCGAAAGGATGGCTTCACCACCGTCATCTCCTACGGCAAGGACCCTCAGGACTGGGAAAACTACCACGTCGACGACTATGAGAAATTCGACGGTAACAAGAAAGATCGGAGATGGTCAGAGGGTTCCACCCTTTTAAAGCGCAAAGGAAAGGACGGCAAGCCCGTCTACATTCTCTTCTACAGCGCCAACAACTACGAAGCCTCAAACTACGGCGTGGGTTACGCCACTTCGTCCTCGCCCCTTGGACCCTTCCGAAAGGCGTCCGCGAACCCTGTCCTCTCGCAGGATCCCGACGCCGAGATCCCCGCGTACTCTACCGGCCACGGAAGCGTGGTCGCTTCGCCGCCAAAGCACAGCCCTGAAAGCGTCGGCACGCAGGACGTGACGCTGGGGACACCCGAGGGCGCAGAGCTGTTTTACGTTCACCACGGGAGGAACAGCACGGAGGAGAGCAGGTCCATGTACACGACACGCATGAAGATCGACCAGCAGAAGCTCTACGTGGGAACCAATGATGCCATCACAATGGAACTCACCACCCAGGACCAGCCGCTTCCGAAAAACACCTCTCCCCTCAAACTCAGCCTATCTTGCACAAAAGAGGAGGGAGCGTACCAGGTCAGTGTGGACTCTAGAATCGGCGGATCGTTTGATCTCCAGGAGGCATCGAATCGCGTGATTGGTCTGCCGGGAGATGTAAAGCCGGAAAAGATGTCCTCCAACGGGGACGGGTCCTTTGCTGTCGAGTTTGGAGAGGAGGTCAAGGAGGTGGCTTATCAGAGACTGATGGTGGATGGGTCGTGGCGTACGGTTGAGAAGAAGCCGGCTCGCTGTCCCGCGTGATGAGCGCCTTCTTTGTACATTTTCAATACTTGATCAGTCAATCGAACTCCAGTATCCTTTGGGAACGTTGGCAGTCTAGCGTAACCCATCCATGAGGTCATTCGGACAACCTCCTGCCGTAAACTCCCTGATTCAGAGCCAGCTGATCCTCTCCATGGCCGAGCTCTGGCTTTCGGGTTCATCTTTCTCGGCTCAGACGTTGCTTTCAACGCCATCACCGCCTCCTCGGTCGTCGCGCTGAGCGTCAGCTATGCGCTGCCCAGCGCGGCGAACTTCCTCTAGGGGCGTCGTCGGTTGCCCGAGAGGATCTTTGTGCTGCCGGACTGGCTCGGCTGGACTGTAAGTATCATTGGCTTGACCTACACGATCTTGACGACCTTTTTGTTCCTTCTCCCGCCAGCTCTCCCCGTCACAGGGACTTCGACGAATCACTGCATCGTTGCCTCCGCGGTGGTCATTTTGATCTCTGCTGTCCAATGGCTGGTGGATGGGAGAGAAAATCTCGAGGGCCTCGAGTCACTCTTGGACTGGAGCCAGATGATGACTTACCAGGGGTCAGTGATGAGGAATAAATGGATGTGGTAGCCATGAAAGAAGCAATCGAGGCTCATCACATTGTACGAGGCTTGACGCCCAAGAAAGTCCGAGTTTAATAGAGCAACAATTCCGTTTCACAAGTCTTCTTCTGTAATATGGAGGTGTCATCGCCACTTCATCTTCAGTTTGTTTGTTGCAGCTGGACCGACCATGCATTCACCGTGAATAGTCGTGCTGGCCAGCTCCCGACGCCGAGGCTGAATACCAGCCACACCCAGATGCATACGACTGCGCCACAGGTAGATCGTGCCCCACTTACACCCGAAGTGTGGTCAGGGCTCCACACCAGCCACGCTGCGACGCATCTCCATTGACCTCGACCAGGCTCGCTACCTGACACTTGCTCTCATGACCACATCATTCGACACTCCCGCCGTCCTCAACGTTCCTATCACGCCTCCCCGCGCCCCTCTAGCTCACAGGGCTTGTTTTCTTTCTGCTCGTCTGAGGCTTCCTTTCGTCGCTGCGTAGCTACCTAGCACCACCCTTGTGTCCTATCACCGAGAAGGCGCATCTGACCTGGCCATCGCAAATCCTCGACCTACGATCAACTCTGCTGGAACGCACTGGCGTTTTCTAGAGGCCTTTGTATCGTCTAAAGAAACTCTACTGCTCCAGCCAATCCGACCATCCTCGCGCTTCTGACGAGCTCATCGATGCGCGATACAACCTGCGCGCAGATCCACCAAGCTACTTCGCGACGTCTGGCACTGCTCGCCCATCACATTCGTTTGACACAGATCCGACTTTTTCAAAGACACGTCTGAAAGCGACAATTCTTCTCAGGCAACTTGACAGTATAGCTGAGAATAGAGTGGATCGGGCTGGCAGGGTCTGATCTTGGTCGAGATCATAACTGCGATTCAAGATGGGTCTTGAGCGTAGGAATAATGCGATTCTGTATAGTCCCGTGACCTGAACTGACTTGCTTATTCCTCAGTCTCCGAGTCCGAGCGGGCACGCTACACAGCTATCATCGATGCCATTCTGACAACTGCCGACCTCGAGACGATCACACGAAAGAAGATTCGCCAGGGCCTGGAAAAGTCGCTGGGAGGACAGGACTTGAGCGAACAAAAGGTGCGTTCATAAACGTAGCGTAAAACTGGTAATTGGGTAGCACTGCGGCGGAACACACACTAAACGGTCAAAACACGCAGGATGCCATCAAGAAGCTGATCGAAGAGCGCTTCGACGCCGTGGCTAAAGTCGACGCCGCCGAACCGGAGGAGGAACCTAGGAAACGGTCGGCTCCCACGAACGGGGCGCATTCCGACGATGCTTCCGCATCACCCGAGCCCGTGACAAAGAAGGTCAAGCGCTCGCCGTCATCCGAAGACGCCGACGCGAGACTGGCTGCCCAACTGCAGGCCCAGGAAGACAAAATTGCGCGCGGTCGGACGACTAGGGGCGGCGACAAGCCCCGTGCCAACCAGAAGAAGAAGAAGGCGCCCAAGAAGAAGAGCGCCAAGACGGTGGGATCCGACAGCGAGGTCGAGGACGGGGAGAAGCCCAAGAGGAAAGCGGGTGGCGGTCTGGCAAAGCCGTATAATCTCAGCGCTCCTCTCGCTGAGCTGTGCGGGGAGTCTCAAGTATGTTCTACTCGCCAGGACCAAAAGATTTATGACTGCCAATTACTGACGTTTTGTGCATAGCTACCTCGTCCCCAGGTGGTGAAGAAGCTCTGGGAGCACATCAAAGCCAACAACCTGCAGGACCCGGCTAACAAACGGGAGATTATCTGCGATGAGAGCATGATGGCAGTCTTTCGCACACCAAGGGTCAACATGTTCAAGATGAACAAGGACATTGGCGCGCACCTGTACCCCGTTGGCGAAGAATGAGGCATGCGGTAACAGCATAACCCATCAGTACTGGTATCCATGGTTCCAGATAACACGGCGCGCGGGCACCCAAAGGCATCGCGGTCATCAGTGTCCGGCAAGCAGAGGAAGGCCTAAAGCCCAGCGGAGAAAGGCGTATGATCATTGGGTAGGAGTTGGATTTTTTGCACCAGAGTAGGAGACGGCACGGCGCATGGAAAGTAGCATAGGAAGCGAGGTATTCAGGGCAAATCTTGGAAGCAAGTTTCACGGGATCTGTTCTTCTATTTTCTGGAATCCTCGAGACGCGTTTGGTGCTTCGTTATTTTCGACGGTTATCGTACGATGGGGGAAGGGCAGTCTCCGAACTGCTAGTCATCAATTGGGGTCTTTGACTGGTCTGCCTGCACATATGACTCAGATGTATTCAGTAAAATGTCAATAATTTTGTGCCTGATATCCGTGATTTTATCACATTCAGACGTCGATGTCGTCAATCGGATGAAAGTGCATGGACGGAATGCAAACACCAGCCGACTACACACTTCATCTACCGGTCTCCCTCCAACTTGTGCTCAGGTGAAGTTGTAGACAGTTGTTAGGCCCTCGGACAGGTTTTCGAACTCACAAATCAGCATACCGCTCGATCCATCATCACATCTGCGAGCGC
Source organism: Parasarocladium wereldwijsianum (assembly GCA_036250105.1). NCBI lineage: Eukaryota > Fungi > Ascomycota > Sordariomycetes > Hypocreales > Sarocladiaceae > Parasarocladium > Parasarocladium wereldwijsianum. Next base: position 88,739 of record JAXOUE010000042.1, read on the forward strand.
CTCTCTTAAACAAAACAATCCAGTACCATCCAGAACGTGTAAGAGCCAGGTCACAGACACTAAAGCACATGTCATGAAACTCGTGATGAGTAAAAGAGAGACGATAGTCTATAAACTTTCGCTAATTTGAATCCAACCTCGAAACGTGGGCATTTCGCCTCAGACCATCCTTCTTGAATAAACGCCAGCAACGCAACGCAATGCAAGATGGCCGTGTATGTATCCTGTAACCTCAAAATGATAACGAATGCTAGCTTCGCTAAGAATCGAAATCAAAAAAAAAAAAAGACGGATAAATTAGAAGGAGGGGGGGGGAGTGCACTTGCTCTTGTGCAGGGTATCACTTTAAAGGCCGTGAAAACAGGAAAACAAAAATAGATGATGGGAAAGGGCAGAAAGAAAAGACAAAGGGCGATCGTTTCTCGTCAGATGTCGGCCGGAAGCCGGAAAGCTGCTGCACCAGCATAAGCAAAGGGCAATGAGCAGTAGGCGGCAAACTCAGGGCGGCATTATTCAAAGCTCTCCAGGTTGGAAACCCATCCTCGAATGGCCGCGCGCAAAATGTTGTGACATGAACCTAGGATGGGTTCCTCGGTCTTTTCACGACTCTCAATGACATCACGAATGGTATCCTCCAAAGCGGACAACATGACGGCCTTACACTGCGCTCTTGGAGTTTCCAGTGGTGTTCGAGTTCCATCAAGCTGAGCGTCATGATAGGCATTCTGTGAGGACGCAGACGAGCTGATTTTGCCAGAGTCTTGTTGAAGGTCCACGACCTTGTTCAGCGCTTCCTCCACGCTCTCATCGGGCCTGAAAACGCCTTCCTCGATCCACTCTTCCTCCAACTGCGTCTCGTATGGAAGGATCGAGGGGGTTAGAAGCGAGGAGCTGGGGAGAGAACCAGCACTGGCCTTGTCGATGAGAGGAGGTTTGACCAAACGCCTGTACAAAATCCGCGATACTGTGTTGCGTGTTGTATCCGCGACCATAACGGTCCCAATGTCAACCCATCGCTCGCCCGCATCAAGCACGGAAGTGGGCAACAGCGGTGGGGTAGGCTCTGCTCGAAGGGACGCCTTGATGGAGTCGAGAAGATCATCCTGGGGGGGGATAGCTTGCAAAGCAAAATCAGGGTGATACTGCCGGAGCCAGCCGGCAGCGTTCAAGGGAAGATCGCCATTGGAGGTCTCAAAAGCGTCCATGAAATTTCCGGGTGTGGACAGATAGCCACTGCTGGAGGGTGAGCTGATTGCGGACTCAAACGAGGTGATGTAGTCCGGGAATGGCACGTCGACATCGATGATACCGTCTTCCTCGTTAACTTTGGCCTTGACAGGTGATACCAATGTTGAACTTGGGTCGGGGCTGCGCTCCAACTGTGGAAACGGAACGCGTCCATTTTCGCGAGGCGTAGAAGCCGCTCCGGCGATCGAATCGCGACGAGGCGGGGTTGCTGCAGTCTCCGGCACTTCATCTTCTTGAATAGCATTCTCTGAGGCTTCCGGAAACCTTTCGCGCGCAAAGCTGGCTCTAGCCGGCGACTTTGGATCACTCAGACTCGAGGATCCACGTCGCCTGGCGCTCCAGAGACCACTAATGACGCTACCCCAACGCGAGCTTTGGCCTTGGGCATCAATACCACTGTCGCCCCGGGTGAGAGTACGTTTGAGGTCATCTGCCGCCACACTATTACTGCTATCGTGCCGAAGTCTCCTACGACTGTCGGTATGCCGAATGGAAGAGAAGTGGGGCATTGTGGCATCAGGCATCACGGTCGTGGTCGTTGCCGCGCTGCTCTTCCTGCTGATCATTTCCTGACTCGGAAGCGTCCTGGTAGACATGGCGTCCGATGGGCGTCTTGAATGAGCCCGATCCATACTGAGATGGGCCAGTTGCGCAGGTACGGCTGCTGCTCTCGCGCTCTGGCTCGTGGTTCGCGAATGAGACACACGTTGAGGGGCTGTGCGACGGTTCAGCTTTCGCCGTAAAAATTCTTCGCGGAGAATTGGGATAACGAATTTCGGAGGCGAGTTGGGATACGCGCCCATGGACGAAGTACTGGCCCTATGATGTCGCGCGGTTGGAATGTGCTGGTTTGCAGGGAGAAAAGCGGCGAGGAGGAAAATCAATCGACGGGCGGCCATCTTGTCGTCACTAACAATGATCGTCCTCGATGGTAAGAAAAGGTCTTCCTCGTTACGCTCTTGATGGGTCAAGAAATATCGTCGGCGATATGATGTCGGACACAAAGCTTGAAGCCAATCGGTGTGTGTGGCAAGAAAGCCGGTCAGCAAATTCGCAAAGAATTGATCTCTGTCGACATTGGCAGTCCACCTGCTGGCCCAGATTGCTTCGTCTCGCCAGATACCCCAGCGACCTTGGCCGGTTACGACTCTCGATGCGCAGAGTCCTGTCACAATCCTGTTCCTTGCCACCTCAACGTGACCGGCAATGACCTCGTTGTCTGCCAGACAACTTGTTGGAAGTACGACAGCTTTCGAGGTGCCTTTGGGTGTCTTCACACGCAGGTCGGGACCACGTCGCTCTGTGAGGGACTGCCCCACATTGCTAGAGACAGAGCCATACGTCGAGGGATCAGGCGAAGCCACGTCTTGGTGCTTGAGCATTGTTGCTAAAGTCGTAGCTGAGACAGACTGAAGGCGAGTCAAAGCCCGAATGATGATGTCCCAGTGCTGCGTGAGTAGATCAATACGATCCTCCAAGTCAAGACTGTGGCCCGTGTCGGCAGCTTCGCCTTGAAACATACTCCACGCAGAGGGCCTCGTGGAGCTATACGACGATGGAAACATGTCTGTTTCCGTGAAGGAGCTAGAGTCGCGGAGGTTTGATGGACCAGGTCCGGCTGACACGCGTGATACAGGCAACTGAACAACGAGAACAATGGCGTACATGGGTGTTTTCCTTTGTCGGGGCTGGGGCTTTTTCTTGCGCGACGTCTGTTCGTCTGTCTGAGGGAATGGAAAGCCCGCGTTGTCGTCAGAGAATTTGCTTTGGGGAGTCACATTGGGTCCCACATCTTCCGCAGGAATATGAACAGGGAAAAGCCTTGTGATGAGGATTTTCTTGTATCTTTGCGACGGAGACGCGGTGGCTAGTTGGGGCCGAGTCGATGGTGATGCAGCTTGTGATGAAAAGGACTGCGAAAGCCGGCTGGACCGCGCACGCCCTATTGAACTCCTCCCATCACCAAGGATGGAGGCAGAGATGTCGGATGTGCGAGGTTCCGATGGGACTACGTGCACTTTCGTGGACGTGCCCTTGTAGGACATGAGCTCTGAGTTCCCAAACACACAACTCGCGAAGGTGGCGATTTCCTCCCGATACTCTCTGAGTGTGCGTTGACTTTCTGTCTCGGCCTGACTGTTCCTGCCATGAACCGAACCACGACGGTCAAAGGCGCCACGGGCCGGAGCATCGCCTTGCATACCAGCGAGGCTGCCTTTCCTCGCAGGAGGTGCTCGCCTATGTTCTTGAGGTATGGTAGGACTGGACGGACTCGCTGGTAATGGATTGCTGTCATAAAGTAGGGCAGCGTTTGTTGAGCCCAGAGCATCTTGCATTACAACAACGCGAACATCCTTGGCTTCGATGCCAGCATCTTCACTGTAGTCGAACGCGGTTCCTGGCGCCGCTGCTGGCGTCGTTGGGGCTGTAGAGAGCGGGAAAAATTGATCATTGCGATGCTGAAGCAAGGTCTGTGTGTCGGGAAAGAGGAGATTACGGGTGTGAATATCCTCATGGACGGATTCGAGAGAAGATACAGGCCGGGAGGAGGAGGCCGGTGAGTGTGAGTTTGATTGCGAAGCACCTGAGCCGCCAGAGCCCAGGTGCAAAAGACGTCCAAGCATGCTGATATCTATTTCAGTCCAGCTGTGCCATGAGAGCTTCTACCATGGTCAGCAGGAGGCTAGGACAGCGTCGCAGTTGGGGCATATCCACGCGCGTCGATGCTATGAGTGGTTGCTGCAGCGCAGGCGGGTTCGGCTCGTCTGGAAGCTCAAGGCGCCACTTTGGTCAAATTTACTTGGGTCGAAATTGGATATTCGGATCGTGCGTGGTGACTTTGCTGTGATTAAATGTCGAGCGTAGGCGCCGAAAAAAGGATTGTTCTGAACAGAGCGCTTTGTTGCCGAGGGGACGTGCCGGGACCAGGATGAAGTCCGCAGTGAGTCGAAAGCGTAAAGGAAACGCAAGCCACAAGCGTCCAAGAAAGAAAAGACAGGCTGAGCTGGCTGAGCTGGCTGAGTCGGCTGTGCTTGTTGAGGGATCGCAGATCCAAAGGCAATGGTCGAGTGCTTTTCTGGGTCGCTCGCGGGCAGCGTCGTAAGGTCAAGCAGCAGCTGTGTTTGAAGTAGGCAGCGGCATCGACGTCATGCCATGTGAGCCGGGAAGAAGCGGGCGATGGAGACACAGGGGAGCTGATAAAGGACGTGCATTAATGGAATGCGTCTTGCGGTGAGGCAAGGGATGGAAAGGGACAGTCTGCAGGCAAGAAGCGAATGTGAGGTAGAAAGGCGGTGGGCCGTAGAATCGAGAGGCTCCGGGCGTCGTCCCCCTCACGATATGAGGGACGCCGAAGGTGGCCCCTCCTGGTAATAATAGTGGGCTCTCGGGTTGCGCACAGGCGATTCAGGCCGTGCCGCCAGGCTGGAAGACAGGACGTGTCTGCGAATACGCACAGAACGAAGTGGTCACATGATATACTGCAGCAGAGGTTCTCCGGTGAGTTCTCACGAGAGATGGTCCCTGTTTCCTGTTGCCTTGTATACTGATTTCATCCGGGGCTGCTGCCTGCTCCTGTTGTTGAAGTTGAGGCAAGAGCAAGAGAGCACGCACTCGTGACAGCACCCACGGTCCGCACCTGCGCCTGGTCCTGCACCGGCAACGGGCGCCTCCCAGGGCAAGTGCGTGTGGACCCTCACGCAGAGGGAGGAAAGCGCGACGCTAGCTGCCCTCGTCCTGGACGTATGTAGTTGTAACAATAATGCGGATTTGGAGACTGCATTATCGGGCCCTGGACCCTGGAAGCTTCTTGATTGTTTTTTACAGTCAGCCAGTCGGGCGTCTGGACATGATACAAGAATTTGTCATTACGCCCATCGCGACGATCTCGACCCTGGAGTCGTACCTTCGTTTCTTCCCTTCGCCCAGATCATCTACAACTACAAGCATACATATCATCCTGTAGCATTCACGCCCAAATTAAGCAAAGCTGCAAGACTTTTGCTTGTCAAGCCGCATGTCTGACGGCGACATTGGCACGCTGCAGTCCCCTTCGCATTGCCATCTTCTCCCCATTTCCGCGCTCACCAAACAAATCGCACTACCACACCTGCGCACACATGCTTGAGTCAAGCTCGTTTGTGAACGTGACGGCGCTTTTCCAGTTCGTCGTGTTTCGAGCCGTCACTCCACCACACGACTCGGGTTCTAGCCCCTCCAGCCAATAACGGGTGCAAACTACCTGTCTAGGTCTACTTTTTCCTCCCATCGGATTCAGATCCCCGAATAGAGCAACCCGGCAGATGGTGATTCCTCCAAGGGGGCCGATCCTCGACATTTCGCGCTTTGTCCTCCGACACGGCGATAGAATATCCCCACTACGCTATGGTATTGCAACCTCTCTACACTTCATAACGCCGCAATTCGCCTCGCTGTCCGCGTCGAGACAAGATGCGGTGAAGGAGCACTGCTAATCCTGCATGATCATCTGAGGGTGTGCACGGCATGCAGTGTCATAGCTTTGTAAACTCGCTCACGGCCAGCGTCTGGGGTCACCCCGGATCTTCAACTCCATTGACATTCGCGCCTGCTACCGGCAGTGCAACCCCAACAGGAACGTCGGCAAAGCAGATGACGCCGTCATGTCTCACATTCGGCTCAAAGAATGCTCTGCCCAAATCTACGGCATGGCGTGGCTGTTCAGCTGTTCACAAGGCACATAATCGCATCTAGACGGACAGACTTTATGCTAATCTTGATTCAAACAGACACTAACAAAGTCAATAACCGGGCGTATCCTCGGCCAGGCCCGCGATACCCTTTCTTACCAGTTTCAGCAGGGAAGGCAGGAAGCATACCCCCCCCCCCCCCCCCCCGATAAATGGACAAAAGCTGGGTCATAATTCACTTCTGCTGAATCCAATTGCTTCTGGGAGTCCATAGCGTGCGGACTCCAGAATGATGACGAGTCTTGCAAGTTTGGCTCTGGCCGTAACGTGCCGTCTCAACACATTATGGGTCACAGGTGGACTGAGGGTAACTTGCCTTGCCATTCTGCTCCGTCAAGCCAGCTTTCGGGGCTGTTGCGATTCTTTGTGCGCTGGCAATTTCAGCAATTCCGTTTGCACCGTCACAGAATGCACACCATATGCGTGCAGACACTCCTTTGTTTTTTCCATCACATCCGCGACATCTTGGTTGGTCCCACGATCACAAGCGATATGGACCGTGGCAATCGACTTGACCTCATCCAAACGCCAAATATGCAATTCGTGAACCGATTCGACTCCAGGTATCTGCTCATAAGAGTCAGCTTTGCGCACCTCAGACCACTGAAACAAGAGCAGACCTTTCCAAGATTTTGTCTCACATCGTCTATGTTCATCCCTGGAGGTGCGATCTGCAGTAGTATATCTGCACTGCTCCTAGTTAGGTTCCGTGCAGTGAGGATGATCATAATGGCGATGAAAACTCCAGCAGCCGGATCGGCATAGTATCTGGCGTGTCCTTCAGCCTTCCAGATGATGGCTGCCGCAGCGATGACCCCAATGTTGTTGATAGCATCACCAATCACATGCGCCACTACGCCGAGGAGACCCAAATGGCTCTCGGTCTTGTGAACTGCATGGCTATGATGCATGTGTCGGTGATCGAGCTCCGTTATCTGGGGAGAGTAAGACCCGCTCAGCCTGGGAGCCTCTGATGAGCAGACTCGGTCGGCACACACGACAACATCTTTCTGAAGTTTCTCATGGTTATGTTCGAGGTCCCAAGTCTGCTGGTGATCTGGCTGCTTCGAGTGATCCTTGGGCGCTGGATCATGTCCATGCCCATGCGAATGTACTATGGCACTCTTAGCCAAACAAACGACCTGACAAAGTGCCGTAACTCACCGTGAAGAAATGACAGGACTAGGACGTTCAAGCCAAGACCGATAGTGCCCATTACCAATACAAGCAGTGGGTGATCAATCGCTGCACTCAGTCAGCACAAAATTCTCTATGTCTCGCTCAAGGAAAACGAAGCTCACGTTTGACGTCTACAAACCGCTCGATGGCTTGCACCAATATGCTCAAGCCCAAAGCTATCAGGAACACCCCGTTGAAAAAGGCACCGAGGATTTGAGCTCGCTGCCAGCCAAAGGTATGCGATGAAGGGCACGGTCCCGTTTGTTCTGAAATCTGCAAAGCATCAGCTCTTGCTCCGGGGAAAAGCAGATCGAACTCACAATAATGGCGAGCAGTGCAACAACGAAACTGATCACATCGCAGAGCTGCAGCGCGGTCAGTCAAAAAGACACAAGCTCTAGGCAAATTCAATCTGGGCAACGAACATAGTGAAAGGCATCGGCAATCAGGGCAAGAGAATGCGTGTAGAAACCAGCTGGAGACGAGCGTTAGTGTCCAAGCTTCAGCTGTAGCATGTACCTACTCGTGAGTTCTGCCACAAAAAAGCCGCACGAGATGATTATCGTCAAGATCAGCTCGGTCCTCAAGGTGAGATTCAAGAAAGGCATTTTGTGGTCTGTCCGGGTACGCGTTCTCGTGAAGATTCGAGAACCAGATGGCTGCGGATGCTATGGATTAAGCTAAGCGGATGTTGTGCTCGTGCAGCGCCCAAGAATACCAGTACAAGAAGAGAGTTATATATTGCCAGTGTTATAAGACTCTTCTCTTCACGTTTGTCTTGCATCGAAGGCAAGTCACCATTACACTGCTCAGACCAGTCAAGTCTTGCGTCGACAAAATGCATGGTGACTCAAGTCAGACAAGTTTGGTCGATGTTTGCTTGATCTGTGTATATTTGAGCACCGACAATCATGTGCAAGCTCAAGTTGCACACCGCATGTCGGCACGCGCACACTCAGTTTTGATGGGATCAAGAAACTGCAAAACATATACTTATTGTGCTCATCGGCGTGACGTACAAAGGTTGATGAGAATCCAAGCTGTTACGTATTAACGCGCGTGTAACGTGATGCAGATGTCGCAAATCAACTCCAAATGCAGCATTTTGACCAGGATATCATGTCATCATTCATGAACTTGCACTTGTAGAAACACCCTCTGGAGTGAATCCCAGCTGTTCGACGACTGCATGCCGACAGTCAAGAAGCGTACAGGGTAGCTCCAACAGTGTCTAACGGGAAACCCAAAGAGGCAAGGGGCCCGTGCTCAGCTACCCCATGTAACCCTAACCCCTTCGGTCCGCTAGCTCCACACATGCGCAGCTGCCACTCTGACGAACCTCGCGACGCGCTTGATGATCCCCATCTCAGAGCAACGTCACTTGGAATCACGACGATCGCCCTATCGAGACTGCGCCGGCCACCACCAACAGCCATGGGGAAGATTTCTCTACCGCAATCCACAGCACCACCATAACAGGTCATCTTCATGTCCCGCAATGCCGGCAATCCGACCCCCGTCGCCCTCGGCGGGCCTCAGTTGTCCCACTTGAGACACCACAGCCGTTCCAGCCTCGACCGCGCACCGTCCGTGTCTGATCTTCCGTCTGAAGCTGAAACCTCTTCGACCCAGTCGACCATCAAGGATGACAGACGAACCGTTAAGCAACGGACCTGCACCCTGGGGATCATCGAAGGACACTCCCGCGATCCCGTTTTGCTAAACTTTGACCGCCTCGGCCTGGGGATGAGAGCTGGTACATTGATGGGCATCACGATGATCAAGAATGATGGAGGAAGAAGAGGCGAAGGGGGATACGGGAGCTTGCACAAGCAGAGCAACGGGGAAGGGGGGCCGACGAGAGGCATGAGCTGGAGTGAAAAGGATACCGGCGAGGCAGTGATTGATCGATATGTTTTCGAAGCAAAGGATGCGCCGAAACATGTCAAGGACAGGGGATCGGACGCTGACGTGTACGTCATCAAACCGATTGCTGATGCGTTTGCGATGAGGAAAGGGTGTGCGGTGCTTTTGGAATTGGTACGTTCACTCATAAGCTCTTAAGAAATGCGGGCTGACAAGATGCTTAGATCAACGACGAGAATCCCGTTATTCAGGCCACTCACGTCGAGCTTACCTTTAAAGACCAATATCTCTCCCGGTCCGACCTCTGGCGCCTCGCAATTGGCGAGCTTACGAACCGGACAATCTACAAAGGCCAGTCCATCCTCTTCATGGACACTATCAAAGCGCAAGTCACCGCTGTCTTTGTTGGTGGAAAACGCGTTTATTCGGGCTTTTTCACTCGTGATACTCGTCCAATTTTTCGAAGCGAGTCGGCAAGATACGTGCTCTTCATTCAAATGGCCAAGGAGATGTGGGATTTCGACTCGGAAAGCTCCGGCGAGATCATGTTCAGCAAGGTCGTCAACGGCTTCCTGCCTGCTTTATTCAATAGGTGGGCCAAGTTGCGAGTGAAACACTTGGTAAGCATCGTATTGTTTGCCAGGATGGAGTACGACACGGGATACAGCTCGGACTTGGCGGGGAGTGCGCTGCAGAGCGACTACTACACAGGCGTCCAGACGTCGGGAAACAAACGGCCATATAAAGATTTTTATCGCGTCGTGGTCAGCGAGATGACCAGCGGGGAGTGGACAGAGATCCTATACCGGCTCAAGAAGGAGTTCAATTTCTTCCAGAGAGATATCAGCTCCCATCACCAGACAATGAATGGTGATCAGGGTTTGACCACCGAGGATGACCCGTCAAAGAATGCGTCAAGTCGTATCACAGCAGTGCCGGCACTCGCCATGCACGGTAATGTGTTGGAGGCGATACATTTGGCTGTCAACCAGTTCGCACACGACCACATCGATCGCGACCTCACAAGGACGGGAATTTCGATGGCAGTAATCACACCAGGCACGGGCGTCTTTGAAGTCGACTACGAGACTCTGAGGCGCGCGACGGATGGTCTCGTTGGCAATGGCATCGGGATCGACTTAATTTGTATGCCTCGAATGCCTCTTCACTCCGTTCCCTTGTTCAAGTACCGCAATCCAAACTACCACGACGACCATTCACAAGGTCATCAACTGGCATCCGCACGATCGTTTTTGAGCCGTGAGAGCACTCCGGGCCATCCGACCCCAATCGTCGGAAGCTGCCATTCAATGAGCGAATCCTTCTCGCCGAGCAGGGGCATGGCAGGCAGCCTGACCAAGCGGATGGACTACCTCACTCATTTCTACGCCTCTGGTCAATGGTGCTACGCTGTCCCACAGTGGCTTCACGTCTCCTTTTGGACCGGCAACACGGACGAAGCCTTATCCTATGCGGGTATTGCATTATCCGTGTCTTCGACCAAGGCCGAAGGAGAGAAGGATGATTTTGTCATGCGCTGTCGGATGTACGACTTGCAGATGAGAAGTCTTCTGGAGACAAACGAGATCGAGACAGCGCCGCTGCAATCGGACCCATGGTTCCCGCCTCAGCTGCAAGAGGGTCGTAACCCCAATATCCGACGCGATGGATACAATGACTTGGTGTATATCGCTAATCAACACGTTCCCGACGCGGTTTATGACCACATTTATGGTTTCCAGAAGTTTGTACCGGATCGCCTGGCCAAGCAGGGGGAGCCTTCTCTTTGGAAAAAGTTGACGGCTTTTGACAATTCCCGCGCAAAAGTGGTGAGCCAGAAGTCAACACATCGACCAGGCAAACAGGAGGATTTGGCGGCCGAAGACACAAAACGGCACCTATCTGGAGATGCTGGGCTGTTTGGCACTTCGCTTCCGGAGCGGAATATCACTCATAATCAAGTGCGAAAGCAATCTGTGAATATACCCAGGCCTCAGAGACCCAGTATGACCTCGCTGCCAAAGATGCCGGAGGTACCAAAGTCGACTTCTGCGACCAAACAGCCGAAGTTTGTGAGGAACATCAGCATGGGGAGGCGCGGCATAGGAGTCGCCGCTCCCAAGGCGGCTGCGGCGGAGGTCAAGGTCGAGCATATAAGCGCAGCTGGGACATCAACACCAGCCTCTGAGCATAGAAAATCCTCGACCCCTCGTTTCGTGGATCACCTTTCTGAAATGCGTCCCTCGACAGCTCGATCGACTAGCAGTCAAACATCATCTTTTTTCAGTGTGGCACCTGCTAGCTCAGGTGCTCCTACAACGCCTAGCATACCCATCGCAAAGGGTGATCTGTCTCGCGAAACATCATCATCGAACCTGCTCAGAAACTCCAGCGTTATCGACTCGACGAGGACGCGCGGCATGCATCGCCAGGATGACCAGGATTTGCGGTACTCGAATGCTCTGCGGGCGGAGGACGCTCATAAAGTCTCGATCAACAAGCTCCGGGCAGGTCCTACGCGAGAGCTTCCCACGACATTGTCGCCAACAACAGCTATCACGCCATGGCTCACATTGCTCAATCCCTCTAAGCCTGAGGCGAGCCAGATTGACTATTCGATTCTGTACAGTCGGTGGCAGCACGTCTTCCCATCCATATCCGAGATGAAACAGCAAAAGTGGAAGGCACTGTGCTGCCCGGCCTCCGTCCCTTTGACCACTGAGTACTTTCCCTCCAGAACCCAATTCGACGCGGAGTACCAGCGGCATCCGTATACACTTGATCAGAATGTTGATGATGACATGGTTGAGGAGCCTCGTGATCGAAAGGAACTCATTCGTGAGCTCATTGCTCTGCGATTCTCGCAAGGCTTTCAAGTGGTCATCGGGCCCTCTGTCGCAAAAGCTTTTGGTCAAAAGCAAATCAAGGCCAGTGATATTTTCTCAAGAGATCAGCCACTGGAAGATGGGACGAGCGTATTCATGTCCGTCGGCAATACCATTCATCAGCTATCCTGCGTGAATGGGACCGAGATCGAAGTCAATATCTTCAAGCGCAAGCCTCCAGAGGTAACGACGTTGTCAGAGATTTTCAAAACCACGTACAAGCCCGCGATCAAGACGCTTTTCGAACCCTCTTACGAGACCAGGAACATTGAGATAATGGGGGCCCGTCCAGAGAGAAACTGGAACATGATCGACACTTACCTCGCCGGTCACAATGATGAGATGACAGAGGGTCTGGGGTTCTGGAGAGCACGATTTGTTCTGATTCCTGTCTCAACTCGGAATTCGTCCGTTCCTCGAACACACGCCGCCGACAATCCCGAAGAAGTCCGTATTGAGGGTATCAAACGTCTTGCCTTTCTCTGGCAAAAGAATAGATACTTTCCGCCGTCAGAGAGGTGGCTTAATGCGCCAACCCCCGGGAAGCGTAATGACAACTTACTGAGCATCATCTACAAGACCGACGACCCATCGATTGTGGTAGCAGCCGAGCTGGAAACGCTGCCGCTACTTGAAGGTGCGGATACAGGACATCGCAAGAGCCTCCTGTCACGCAAAGAGCGCTTCCGCAAGTCAAGTCTCAATCTTGGCCAACTTGCAGAAGCTATTCAGCAGCCTGTCGAGCAAGGCGGAGTCAATTTGCGCAATCGTCGGTGGCATCTGCGGCTTCATTCCAACTCTTTTATTGGTTCTGACATGACCACCTGGCTTTTGGACAACTTTGAAGATTTGGACTCTCGTGAGGAGGCCGAGTCCCTGGGGAACCGGCTCATGGTGCAGGATGACGGCCGTGATAAAGAAAAAGATAAGGACGGCGATGGTAAGGAGAAGTCAAGAGGAATATTTGTCCATGTCGAGAAACGCCACCAATTTCGCGACGGTCATTACTACTACCAGATCGCGCCGGACTATGCCAACGCAAAATCTGGATGGTTCAGTTCCAAGCGAAAGGATCAATCTATTCCACCCACACCCATGACCGAAAACTCTCCTCGCACCACCCTTAGGGGCACGCATATCGGCAACGTTGGCGAGGGTTCCCCAGCATCCAACTCGACCACACCGACTATGGCGGTATCGAACCGCCACAAGCAGCGTCCTAGGATTTGGCTCAGCAAAGTCATCAAATACGACGTTGACCACAGGAAGAAATCGTATCGACCGGAACGGATCGATCTGCACTACGATCGTCTCCATAACCCGGACAACTGCTTTCATATTCGCCTTGACTGGATGAACACGACTGCCAAACTGGTCGAGGACGTAGTTGAGAGCTGGTCTCGCGAGGCGAGCCAGTACGGACTACGGCTCGTGGAGGTTCCGATTCGAGAGGCGAGTGCTATCTCGGAGGCTAATCCCTTCCGGAAGCCATATCCTATCAAATTGGCGGCTGCACCGCCGGCGAAGCAGCCGGACGCCTATCTTGATCCCAACTCGAGCGGACCGCAGACGACGCAGCGAAAGTTCTTTTACCAAACTGCCATCCTGCGGAGGATGGATTTCGTGTTGGACACGGAAGCTGCGTCCAACTTCCCGTCGGACGTTGATGTACGCCATTCGTGGGGGAAGCCAGACTACAAGTACACGCAGTACATCCACCGCTCGGGGAGGCTCCTGGCGCAGATCACGGACGAGGGCGGGTTCATCGTTGTCGCGAACCGGCTGTTTCACAATCTGCTGTACCGCGACACTTATGGACGTTCGCAGCGTGCGGACGAGGATCGCGCCGCTGGCAACGGGGTGAACTCGGCACCAGGCAGTCGGATCAGCTCGTCGATGGCGGCGTTCTCGGGCCTGAATCTCGGCTCCGACTCGACGCCCTTCTCGTCGCCGATGGCCAAGCCGGCGTTCCACCACTTCTCGCCGGCTCTGAAAGCGGGCGATCCTTCGTCGAAAGCACCGCCGGCCAGTCAGGCGCCGTCGGAACCGGAGGCGATCATGCACGAGCTCGAGGCGTTCTGTCACGACGTGGCGGGGCTGGAGGCCTTCTACAAAGAGGTGATGGAGAGGGGCCAGGGCGTGCCAGGGACACCTGCTGTGTCTGCGACCGGAAGCGCGCTGGAGTCGGTGTCGGAGGCGAGCATCCCAACGTTGGGGCTGCCGCCGGGAGTGCTGGGCGGCGACGAGGGATTGGGCGGGAACGCGGCCGCGTCAGCGGCGGCGGCGGCGGCTGCGAGCATCCGGTTGGGCAGTCCCATGTCGTTGTTGAGGAGGGGGAGCGTGCAGCTGGACGGGCTGGGCTTGGGGTCTGGAGCGAAGAAGAGCGAACGCTAGCGTGGTGACTTTATTGGAGGAAACGTGTAGAAACATCTGGGATAGTAAGGCGCAAAAGGGCGTCGAATGAATTATTTGTACATGATCAGGATACGAGATGACCCAGCATCCGAGAACATTGAAAGGGGGGAAAATGTAATAAATGAAGAAAAGCTATGAGCAGAGTGAAAGGATATTCGATGTCTAACGTCTTGCCGATGAGATCCTGAGCAAATGATTCCAGTCCGTTGAACGCCGTATGTATGCTAAACAGAAAGAGGAAACCCGTGTTCACAATAGGTGAAAGCGAATGAATGAAAATAGAATGAGTTTCGAGTCAAGTGTGCATCCCAAGTTTATTGCAGACCTGGTGTAGAGCCGTCTTCGGGGTACCCTTTTCGTTTATGTCAGCAATGTGCCCTCAACAACTGTGTGTGGAAAACAAGAGATTGCTTGAGGTGACATAGTTGGGGAAAGGGGAGGAACTTACAAAACGCGCAGACCGCAATGATAGAGTACAAGCAAATAAGCAGGAACCCTTCTAGCCAGTGACTCTTGCCGTCGCCGATGAGGTAGTTGGTCAGCAGCACGGCGACGAACATGACGGCTACCTGGAAAATGTCAAAGCTCAGGTTCATCTCGTCCTTGCCCATGCCCCAGCCGATGACGACGAGAAGGGGGATGAGGAAGAGGGCGACCTGCATGGAGCTGCCAACGGCAACGCCGATGGCGAGGTCCATCTTGTCCTTGATAGCGACGGTGACGGCGGTGGCGTGCTCGGCGGCGTTGCCGACGATGGGGAGGAGGATGAGGCCGACAAATTCCTCGGAGAGGCCACCCTCTTTTGTGACGGCGTCGATTCCATCAACCATGTACTCGGCGCAGAGGGCGATGATGGCGGTGGAGATGGCGAGGGTGGCGATGGCGACGCCAAACTGCAGTTGCGGTTCCTCCTCTTCATCCTCGTCGTCATCGGTGTTGTTTGTCTGCAGACCAGTGTGTGTGCGATGGTGGAGCAGCATATCGGCGAGCCTCTCGTGCTCGGCCTGGCTGCTCACGCCCGCGGTGCTACCGACGACGGCGCCCGGCACGGCGAAACCACTGCTCACGGCCCCGGATTCGACAGAGTCCCTGCGCCACGGCTTGGCGGGCACCTTTTGACTCTCCTCGCTGAAGACGCTGGAGTGAGTCTTGAGCTGGAAGAGGAGGTAGGCGGCGTAGACGATGAGCAGGATGACGGAGGTGCCGCGGGAGAGCTTGGCGACAGAGTCGATGGGGGTGTCGCTGGCCACGTCAAAGACAGTGGGCACGATGACGGACGCGGCGGCGAGGGCGAGCAGCGATGCGGCCGTCTGCGCAACCGTAACGTTGAAGTACTGCTCGGAGCGGCGCAGGCCGCCAAAGAAGAAGCAGAACCCCATGACGAGCAGCAGGTTGGAGAGGATGGACCCGATGAGCGATGTCTGGACTATGCGAAACTTGTTGTCGGCGAGGGCGATGATGGCGATGATGAGCTCGACGGCATTGCCAAAGGTGGCGTTGAGAAGACCGCCGAGGGTCTCGCCGGTGCGTAGGGCAATCTCCTCGGTGGCAAAGCTGAGCATGGCAGCGAGGGGGATGATGGCGATAAAGTTGACGACGAAGACGACGATCTTGCTGATTCCGGGGACGTAGTTGAGGGCGATACCGACGGGGGCGGCGATGAGGAGGAGGTTGATCCACGAGTTGAGGATGGTGCGCTGGAGCTGGTTGCCGACGGTGAAGGGTGTCTTGGGCTGAACGTGCTTGATCAGACCCTCCTTCTTCTTCTTGTTTTTCTTTCGGTCGTCGTTTGTGTTGTTGTTGGTGTCGGCTGTCTCAGCACCAGCAGCAGCGAGAGGGACGTGGTCGCGTGCGTCTACCGGACTCGTCGACGCGCTCCCGTTCTGGTCTTCCGTTGCTTCGTCCTTCTCGTCGATCCGCCTCTGCCTCAACTGGGCGCCGACACCATCCTGCTCGTGGACGGGAGCCACAGTCTCGGCTGTCGAGAAATCACGGTGCAGCTCCCTAGGCGCTTGGGCGCCCTCGGTCTTGGTGTCGTCGCCATTCTGTTGTCTCCTCTCCCTCTTGCTGCTCGCAGTCCCATTCTCGGCATCGTTGACATCCCACGTCTTATTCTTCTTGCCCCAGTTGATCCTGCGGTACGGGTTCCACCACGATTCCTCGTCCGATCGGCTCAGCGACCTGGCCTTTTGGATCATCTGAAAGCTGTTGTCTAGCGATTGTTTACCCATCATTAGCTGCTGGAGGTTCCGTGTGTCGCGATAGGATTCGATGAAGGAAAAGAGTGTGTTGATTCTTGTAACAAAAGGGAAATAAATGAAAGAGAGTAAAGATAGGTAAGGCTCAGCACGAGGCGGTGCAACGACGACGGGTTCCCTCACGACTCGCGACGGTGGATCGCCACCGATTCACAGGGTCAAGCTGGGGCGCATTGGGTTCAAGGCGAGCGAGGGCAGTGGGACCAGGTGTCCTCAATCGAGTGAGGAATTGACACAATGCAAAGTGCGACGGCCACAGGGAGGAGAGCAGAATAAAACAAGGATAGGACAAAAGCCAAGAGGTACGAAAAGTGAAGGGGCAAGCAAAAGCTTGGCCTCGGATGAACTTACAACGTGACATCTTGGCAAAACGCTCGCCAAGAAAAGGGGTGAGATCGAGGATACCCGATCGGTAAAAAAGAAAAACGAGATAGAGCTTGTTATCGAAGGCGAAATCGAAAAGCGAGGAATTGAAAACTGGGGCCGCGGTCGTGGAGAACGGGAAGAAGCTTGATATTTCCCTAGAGGTGAGTGAAAGAGCAAAGTCGACTGACTGCTTTCGTCTTTGGTTCAGGAAGCAGCCGTGATGATATGTTTGTTTGGGCCAGCAGCCAAAAAGATGACGGCACGAAGAGTGCAGTGATGTGATGGGCAGCAGGAGAATGAGAGCGAGGAAATCAGGGAAGAACCAAGGCAACAAGGGCAGCGTCGAGCCAGAAACAGGCTGGCTGCCTCATCCGCCCCTGATTGTTTGTTGTCCTTTGCCAGTCTGCCTGCGTCTATGTCTGTGCCCTTTGCCAGTGAGAATACTTGGTGGAGCCCCCAATCTCAGCTGTGATCCAAACCACCCACCACCCTGTTCTGTCCTGCCTGCCCTTCTGCTGTCCTTCTGTTGCCATGTTTCTGGGCTTATATTCCCGTTCTCTGTCTTTCTCTGCCCTTTCTACTGTCCCTCTTGGTGCACCCTTGAGACAAGAGCTCTTGGTTGCGCCATAACGTATATCCCTTCTTTCTTTCTTTCCTTCCTTCTTTCTTTCCTCTCTTCTTTCTTTCCTTCCTTCTTTCTTTCCTTCCTTCTTTCTTTCTTCCTTCCTTCCTTTCTTTCTTTCTTTCTTTCTTTCTTTCTTTCTATATACGCGCCCAATCCGTACACACACTTCTACTCACACACAAACAAAGCCCCCCCCCCCCCCGCCATGCAGATTCCCATGACGAACGTGCTGATGACGTCTTTCAGGGCTACTAACTTCTACAAGCACTGTTTTACAGGCGACGGCCAGGCACACCCTGTGTTGATGAGCTCCTGATGCCTGATGATGAGCTGCACAGGCCCCACTCTACTGTGCCGACTTCCGTGTCTTGGCGATCTCTTGGTATGGACCTGCGCTACCATCTCACGCGCTAGCCATATTGGTGACTGTCCCGCTTTTCCCTGTCCCAACCCAGATTCGCTCGCCAAGCCACCACCATCATCTCCGTCACCTCGTGGCTCTCCCAACCTTGCACGCTTTAACCTTAACGACCACGCCTGGCTCCAGTTCGACCACTGCCAACTGTGAAGTCCGGTACATACAGATCGGGCCTAGCTTTGGGTATCAAGTCTTGATTCTATTGCAGATAGACGACAGTCGTGTTCTGTCTACTCATCCCCCCCCCCATCGCCTTCTCGGCTGGGGAATCGCCCAAATAGCAAAGCAACTGCCATGCGAGTCCCAGGTATCCTTTGTAAATGCTGATTATAGTAAACGCCATCATCATCGTTTTGCTCCTTTCGAGCTCCATCCATATGATCAAGCCCAGTCCACTTCCCCATCAAACACTGCCTCGCCCATCGGGTTCTTGCGCGGCCGACCCCGCTTGCGAGGCTGTGAGCTCGACCTCTGCCGCTTGGCTCGCCCGCCCGGCGTTAACATTCCCTTCCTCTTGCGTCCTCGCTCGCCTCCTTCGTCCTCATCCCCATCATCGACCTCGCTGGGCGTAGACGGCCCTTCCATGTCCATTTCTTCATCCTCTCCGTCTTCCGTCACCTTAAAGTCCTTGTCCACGCTCAGCGTCTCCACAAATGACTTGCAGGCCTTGATCATCTGAGGAGGCGAGTCTAGCCCCGTGAAATGTGCAGACAGCTCGTCATAAAACTTCTCGCTCGGAATGCCCTGGACTTTCGTCGGTGACTTGTTGAGATCTTTGGCCTTCTCTTTCGCTTTGGCGTCATTTCGGTGAGCCCCCATCCCATACAGTCGTCGCAAGTACGTCCGCGTCTCCCATACCCCGTTGAGGATCGTCGATGCCGCTGCCAGCTGCCGAAGCCTCTCGGGGCTGACCGACGGTGCCGGATCCTCGGCAGCCATCACCGGGAAGACGCCCCCTTCCACCAGCTGCGGCGCCGGCGCCGGCTCGCCGTCCATGCGCACGTTGAACACCTCAGACTCAATCGCCTGCGCAACGCCAACGCCAATCACGTTCATCATTTTTTCCAGCTTGGTCACACCAGTGTGGATCTCCCCGAGCGTTTGAAACTCGAAAAAGGCGAGATTCTCGAGGATGAACCGCGCAAAGTACACCAACTCGGGCTTCTCGGCAGACGCATCCAGTGAGGCCAGATCAAATTCCATCTGCCCGCAGAGCTTTTCCACGAACCGCTGCCGGTTCTTCATCTTGCTGATCTTGAGGACATCCATCAACAGGTGAAGCTTGGGCTGGTACTCGTCCTTGACCACAACACCATGCGAATCTCCCACCACATCGCGCTGATATTCGTACGCAGCCTGGACCGCCTTGACGTACTCCCGCTCCAGCACCGTCTCGTGCTTCTCGTGCAGGGACCGGTGCTCGGCGAACGCGAGCTCGGCAATCATCTTGTTGGCCGACGTCTCAAGAGTAATCAGCGTAACACCTGTTTCCTTTGGATGCACGAGACCCTGTCGATTGATGCTGCCCAATACCTCCATCGCCAAGAAGGCATACTCGTCCTGGCTGCTGATGGCGATGCGTGTAATGTCCTTCAGGAATCGCTGCGTCGTGGCACTCGCAACATCGTCAAAGCTAGTCCCGCCCATCACCGTGAGTGACTTCTTCTTGCCATCGCCAGCCTTTTCGGCGCCAGCCTCCGAGCGCTTCTCTTCCGTCAGGAGAAACTCCTTCATGGACCGCAAGATGAGGTGTTCAAGAAGTGGGTCCTTGTCGTCAAAGACTTGCTGGAATGCCGTGTAGACCTTGGCCAGAACGTAGTTGCGCGGCCAAGCCTGGCACACCAGACCGATCGCTTCGATTGCCGGCCTCCTGACCTCCATGCCCTGGTCGGGCGAGGCAAAGGGAACGAGCGTGTCCACGATCAAGCGCGGAACAGAGTCGCCCTTCCACTGTGGAAACTTGGCTCTGAAGACCTGAATATGCTTATCGAGGTCACAGTGCTTTGCCACTGTGCCAACAATGATCGAGTATGCTTCCAGCTGCTTGGCGAGCTTCGGACTCATCGGAGCATTGCGGGCCTTTGTGATGCTGATCAGACTGGAACACGCTGCATTTGCCAAGGGACCAAGATCCTGGAGCAAGTCGCAAATGACTTTGGCGCAGGCGATAATATCATCCACAACGCCCCTCGCTGAGCCGAATTTGCCCATCGTTTTGAGCAGCTGTAGACGAACTTCGCTGAGAAATTCCTTGTGGACCAGAGAGAGCTCCGACAGGACCCTTCTGTAGATCACCGTGACGGCGCGGAAAGCCATCAGTTCATCTCCCGCGCTGAAACTCGACAGCTGCGGCTTCAGTATCCTCATCTGCTCAAAGGTAAAGAGCTTTGGATCAGCCTTGGCGAAGATGGGCAGAACCTGCAGTACATCCCTGCCCGAGGGCGCCGAGATATCTCCAGATTCAGGGTTGTCGATTTGGCTAAACATGATAGCCACAAGCTTCTCGCAAACCGAGAACGGTCCCTCGAGAGATTTGTCCTGCGGCTTGAGGATAGCTTGCAGAATCTTGTCCAGAATCTCGTTCAATGTACCAGTCTTGACAGTCTGAATAATGAGAGACACGTGCTCGGTGAGGGCCGTTTGAAAACTAGCAGTCTTTTCGGCGTTGTAGAACGGTGCAAACCAGATCTCCTCAATCATTTGGCGGGCGAGATCTCGCACGCCCTCATCGGGATCTTGCACACGGCGGAGCAATCCGTTAGCAATCTCGCTGCGCATCACTCTGTCTTGGTTCCGAAGGTAAACATCCCGAGCAAGCTTCATGGCTCTCTTGCGAACACCGATGCCATTATCCGCAAATCTTTCCACAATGTTGGGATAAATCCTGTACTCCAGAGAAGGTCGCAGGCTGATGCAGCTACCCAACAGGCCTAGAGCAGAGTCGCGAACCTGGATTGAGGGGTCCGCCGTGCAGTCCAGGATCTGCTTGATCACATCGTTCGGGCCGTCCAGAATGGAAGGATCCGTCTCCAACACGTGGTTGATACTCTTGAGACTCTTGCTGCGTACGGTGGCTTGATCGCTTGTCATAGAGTGCAGCAACATGTTCAGAATCGTGCCGTAGGATGCGCACAAAGGCGAGGAGAGTACCAGAATGCTGTAAGCGAGGCGAGCTTGAGCAGGTTCCACGACTTTGAATGTGTACTCGTTGAAAAGCCAATTACGGTCCTGTATCATCTGACGCAGACGGTAGGCAATCCGTCCGAGCTCGGCGTCGCGGTGCCAGTCATCGGTTTCCATCACATCATACTCGGTGTGCGTCCGCGATGCCCAAGCCGTGGTGAGGTAAGAAATGGCACCTGCCAAGTATGGGTCGTCGTTGCAACGTCGCTGTAGGTATTCCAAAACGGTTCGGAAAGGGCCAGCCCAGGCAACGATGGTTTCGGCTTGTATCTTGCGGTCAAGTATACCTTGCGCAACTTCGGTGAGATATGATGACAGTTCATCGCTGTAGCCTCCTTCGAGAGCACTCGCACTCCTCTTAACTTGAGAGCGCAGTCGAGAAATGGCCGCGCTCATAGACCCGAGAATCTCCAGTGCCATGTTCTTCGAGGGTGCTGCAGATTTAGGGTTCTGGAAAGTCTGGACCATCATCGTCATGAGTGACCTGAGCAGCACCTCTGCGGCTGGCCAGTCGGGAGAGTCGAGGCAGGTAGTGAAGTCTTCCACAAAGAGATCCAATAAATTCCGGTACGGTGCGTCCCCTGTTTTGGTTGATTGCATGGCTCTCGTCTTGATAAAGTTGATGACATATGCGGCGTTGTTTTGCGCCGAGTTACTGAGGGGTGCAGCGGCGCTCTCGAGATCTTGAATGGCAACAGCGTGCTGATGGGCAGCCTGGTCCTCGTTCCTCAGAGAAGTGGCAGCTTGCCTCGTCGGTTCCGGACCACCGTTAGTCTGTGCCTCGACTTCCAAAGCACGAAGCATCGCAGCACGACCAACATCCTTGCTGTCGTCGATTTTGCCAGCGCTGGCCTGAACCAGTCGCATGATCAGCGCAGAAACCGGCTGTATACTCCCTCCTTCGGCAAGCTTAAATTGTCGCGAACCCTGTCTGCCCGATGGCAGCTTCTCGAGAGACGTCAGAATGTCGTCGAAGATGCCCTGACGCTGCTGTGGCTTCATCATAAAGATCTGGCAGAGTAGGTCCATCGCCACCAGTCGCAAGCCGTCAAATTTTTGGATGCCAAGAATGGAGTCCCTCTCGAAGTGTGCATTTTCCACAAAGATGAGTCTCGATGCGATAAACTCGAGGGTGTTCATGCCCATCTCGGAAAACTCAATTTTGGTAACGAGCTCGGCAAGCATTGCGGCCAACTTCTGCGCACTGACAAAGATGCCCCCGATGGTCTTCTTGTTTTTGGCCAGAGCCCTGAACAGGGTCAAGTTGGCTCCATTCGGCCCCGGGTTGCGCATTTCGACAATAGGGATGGCAATGTCTTCAGCCACGTTTCTGAATAAGGTGAGAATGCGCTGTATCGAAGTCTCCGAGTACAGCTGCTTGTCTTCTCTCCCGCCGGCTAAGATCCGCAGGCACGTACGAGAAGCCTTGAGGGCGGCCTCAACGTCAGATAGCTGCTGCACCCACGATTCGACCGCTTCTTCATCCCAGCCATCTTCTATGCGCAAGGTGAGCTCTTCAACTTGCTTGAGACTTGCTTCACTGAGCTTCATGAGCTGCAAGAGGTGCTCCACAGGAACTCTGTCAAAGGCGGAAAGGCCAATTACTTTGTGGATCGCAGCGTGCAGCTTCTGATGAAGACCGGCGGTCATCACAGGCTCCTGATCGGTATTGAGGGTGACCATGTGTTCGACACCCGAGTCCCCTGCCAGTGCGCTGCTCACAGCATCAAAAATACTCTTGACGACTTTGTTCAGAGCATTGACTGCTTCATTGCCCCGTTGACGCTGGTCAAGACCATTGCCAAAAATCTCCTGGGTGTCTGCATAGTCTTTGCGGCCTTTTTTGCGAGCTGACAGGTTGTTCAGAGGCTCGGGGACATTCCCAAGCTCAACAAAGTCCTCGCGATTGACTTTGCCCGGCTCCAAAACGATGCTAAAGGATTGTTTGCTGGGCGTTGGTTGAAGCTGAGCCTGATCTCCTGCTGGAGCAGGAAAGATGTTCTGCGGAGTAGGTGTGAATTGAGATTGCGCGTTTTGCTGTGCGGGAAACGGATGCGGTTGGACCACAGATCCATCAATATCGAGGTATGCCGAACGATCAAAAGGCTTCGATGATATCGCAACTTCTATCTTCGCTGAGTTGGATCGGTATGATTGAGCATTCTGGGCTCTCTGTTCATCGTTCTTCGGTGTCAACGGCGGAGCAACGGACGGAGATGTCTCGTTCTTCCCCTTCTGTGCGTAGCCATTGACAGCAGGTGAGTTGGGCGTGTTGGTCTTGGTGGTTTTGAAGTAACTCCCGACCTTCTGGTAGACTGCTTTCGCCATTGGGGAGAGGTCCTGCGTCAAACTTTTGAGAGATTCATTCGGATGGTTTGTCTGCGACGAAATCGATCGATCAGGTAATGACTTGAATTTTCTATGCAAAAGTTAGTAGGATTCACGCTTGGGCTGGATATCGACTGACATGTGCGTTCGTTGTGAGGTTCTCAGGTCTTGAAGCACTTGATCGATCGTCTGTTTGGCGTTGCGTGAAAGCTGCTCAGAGGACTCTTGGTTGAGCTGGTCGTATTCGTTTGATGGCAACAGGTCGTAGAGTGGCAGCGCTTGCGCCCCTAGTCCCAGCGTTGGATTGGGGATGATATCTGCCAGAGTGAGCAAGTGCCAAGTTTTGGGAGTGATGAGAGAAACAGCATACCAGGTACGAAGGGTATGTGGGAGGTATGTGGTGAGTAGGGCAAGGCCTCGTGAAAGGTCCATGGTCGATCGGACGGCGACATTGTCGGATGCGAAGAATAGCCATTTGGCTGACCGCCGTTACTGATCGGGTCCATTGTCTGCCTATTGAGAGCCCGTGACAGGAAAGCGCGGTTCACGCTGGCGCTTTCATCTGGACTATGCTATGCGGGAAGGAGCAGCAGACGGGTTTCGTGATCAGGGCAGGCGCGAGCTGGCGAGTGCCCAAGCCAAGTGTATCGTCGGCCGATCGTTTGTTGGGCGTGCCCAGTTCAGGCTGGCGGTCGCTGTTGGTGCTTCGTTGGATTTGTCAATTGAGCTTCGATATCTGCGATAACGTCTGTGCTGCATGGACAGCATATTCTCGCACGCAGGCAGCTGCGCTAAGTCTTGTCGTGAACGAGATGGCCCCTGCTGATGGTGGTTGCGGCCGATCGCCAGCCTGCGTCGTCGGAACCCAGCACACGCTGAACCGCGCCGCGCGAAAGCGGACCCATCGCGAAAGTCGATCCAATCACGTGATGTTTTCTGCCGGCTGCTTCCTCCCGCTCCCCAGATTCATCAGGACCGCTTTTCCGCACTGGCGCGCATCATTCCGCTCTGGACGTTTTTTTCTCCAAACGACCAGATTTCGAGAGTATCGCATGAAACCCATCATTTCCGGCGCCAAATAACCCGAATAATCCGCTTACTACAACAAAATGTCTGCCATCGGATCTCTCGTCTTCTGCATTGAGTGCGGAAACCTTTTGCCCTCCAGCAAGGGCAACCAGGGTGGTGCGCTGCGCTGTGACTGCTGCGGTGCCGAGAACAAAGGTAAGCAGCTCAACATGCGCGTGCTCGAGGACACAGTTGCTGATTATCTTAGATACCGGATCCAAGACTATCCTGACCCAGACGAAACCTTCCGACTTCCCATCACAACTCCGCCAGAAGCTCCAATCCAAGGTTCAGTCAGTCGAGCGCCACAAGATCTCGACCGAAGCGATCGCCCACGAGAAATGCCCCAACTGCGGACGTGATGAGGTCAAGTACACATCAGTGCAGCTGCGCAGTGCCGATGAAGGCTCAACAAACTGTTACAACTGCGAATGTGGTTACTCGTGCGTACCGGGGTCCCTGTTTCCATGTGGACTACAGACAAAGCTAATGACTTCGCAGATGGAACGAGGATAACTAAACACAATGGCTTTCTATGCTTTTTTTTATATACCTTTTTGACATAACATCATGAAACAAATCTACGACTTGGCGGCATCTACGCAGCTGTCTCGGGGATCAGAGCGTACTCAGCTTCTCCACTCTTCTCGTACTCTGCCATATCCAGCGCAACGATGCAGCTCTCCACCACCACGCGCTCCTTGTCATTCAAGAACTTCTTCAACGTATCCTCGACTCCAGGTTCCTCGCCGAGTCCACCCAGCGCCTCCGCGGCTTCGTGACGGACCATGCTGGCTTCGTCGACGTCACTGAGGGCCGCCGTGAGCGAAGGGATCGACGCAGGGTGGGACAGCTGGCCAAACACAAAGGCAATCTCGTGACGGAACAGGGCGGACTCATCAGCAAAGCCCTTGGCGAGAGCGAGAACGGCGGGTGTGGCTGTGGGCAAGTCGGGAGGGGAGGCCAGGTCTCTGAGCGCAAACATGGCCCTGTAGCGTTTGAAGAGGGGAAGGGACGTGTCCATCAGAGACGCGCCGAGCTCTTCGACGGTCTTTGTGGACTCGGGCATAGGAGGCGCAGGATCAACGGAGGCAAAGTCGCTACATCGAGTTGTCAGTATATAGCAAAGATGAACATTGAGTAACGGATCCATCTTACCTCTGTCTCAACTTCTCAGTCTGTCTCTCCTTAGAGTTCTCCCACTCGATGCGGTCGATAGCAATCTCGCAGGTCTCAGTTACAACCTTTTCCTCTCCCTCGCGGTCACGGAACTGCTTCAGAAGCTCCACGCTTTCCGCAGAGCCCAACGCGCCAAGCGCCTCGGCGGCCTCGTGCCTGCACATAGGGTCTTCCTGAAGATCCGAGAGAACATTGCGCAGGGGCTCCGCAGCAGCGGGCTTGCCCGTCTGACCGAGGCAGTATGCGAGCTCGTGCTTCAGGAGAGCAGAGGGAGACTGGAAACCAGCGGCGATCGCATCGATGGCGGCGGCACAGGCGGCAGCATCGTCAGAGGTCTGGGCGACGTGCTTCAGGGAGAACAGAGCGCGGAAGCGGACAGCGAGAGGGGTCTCCTCGGAGCATAGACTTTTGCGGAGGCTGGAGATGGTGGTCTGGACGTCCTCGGAGGACTGTGTAGCGTTCTGGGCCGTCATGGTGATCGAGTTGCTGATGATGATGATGTTTCTTGATGGACCCTGACGACTATCCCGCGCGGAAAGAAATTTAGGTGGGGTGATTGCGATAAGGTTTGCCCCTCCATCCCGATGCTGTATGAATCAACTACCCTGCAACTACAGTCTATCGCAGAGACGAGTTACAAGGTAACACGAACAAAATGAAGGTCGAACTGATTTATCGGTTTATCTCACCAAGAATGTGATCAAATGTGAAGGTTCCAAGCCATTACCATCATGGCTCTGTGGCTGGGCGTTGGGTTACTTTGGATTAATAAGCCGCCCATCTGATACAATCTCGCCGCCACCGAAATCGGTCATCCAGACTTGACTCTGAACAAGATCATTCTCACGACACAACCATCATGGCACCACTAATGGAAGACGGCGAGTCCGTCGATTCGGTCATCAACAACCCGCTTAAACAAAAGCCTCAACTTGTCGCTCCCGAACCAGAACACTGCCCAGGCCCCGAGTCAGAACGCGCCGGTGAAGCAGACTCCTGCGCTGGCTGCCCGAACCAGGCCATCTGCAAATCCGCCCCGAAAGGTCCCGACCCGGACATTCCCCTAATATCTGCCCGCCTCGAAGATGTCAAACACAAAATCCTCGTCCTCAGCGGCAAGGGTGGCGTGGGCAAGAGCACATTCACGTCGCTCCTAGCGCATGCCTTTGCGACCAACCCGGAGAACACGGTGGGCATCATGGATACGGATATTTGCGGCCCGAGCATACCAAAGATGATGGGAGTGGAGGACGAGACAATACATGTGAGCGGCTCGGGGTGGTCGCCGGTCTGGGTGATGGACAACCTAGGGGTTATGAGCATCCAGTTTATGCTGCCGAATCGGGACGACGCAGTGATCTGGAGGGGCCCGAAGAAGAACGGGCTGATCAAGCAGTTTCTCAAGGACGTGGAGTGGGGAGAGATGGATTTCCTGCTCGTGGACACACCACCGGGCACGAGCGACGAGCACCTGAGCGTCAACTCCTTCCTCAAGGAGAGCGGCATCGACGGTGCCGTCATGGTCACGACACCACAGGAAGTGTCCCTTCTCGACGTACGGAAAGAGATTGATTTCTGCCGCAAGGCGGGGATCCGGGTCCTGGGCCTTGCCGAGAACATGAGCGGGTTCGTGTGCCCCAACTGCAAAAACGAGAGCGAGATCTTCCGGCCCTCGACGGGCGGCGCGAAACAGCTGGCAGAGGACATGGGCGTGCCGTTTCTGGGCGCGGTGCCCCTGGATCCGAGGATCAGGATGGCATGCGACTATGGGGAGAGCTACTTTGACTCCTTTGCGGACAGTCCTGCCTGCAAAGCCTTCTATAACGTTGTGAGAAATGTGGCCAAGGAATTAGGGATAGACAGCAAGTCTGTCTTGGCAGACGACGCATGACCATAATCTATTCAACGCTGTGAAACTCTACGTAAGACTCATGACTTTTTAGTTGCACAAAGAGCACGTACAGCTTGGAGCAGCAAATGCTTGTGTTTCATTGCCGTATTTATTTTCGTTACCAGGTCGTCGCTATGCTGCACAATCCAAGCCACTCCCCCCACTCACAGTCTGGACATTCGCGTACAAGTACCGCCCCCCCCACAGCGCGTCCTAGCTCTAAATGTACATAATCACAGGCAGCCCATGGCGTCATCAGTAGCTCGTCGTCCCGATGGCGGCGAACAATCATCGTCGCAACCTTCCACATATCGTTCCATTTGACCTTTCGCGTGTTACATCCGCAGGTTTTGCGACTGGCTCTCTTTGACTTTTGCAAATGCTCTCGCGCCTTGGGCAAGTTTCCCGACACCTCCGAGCCTCGCCTGTCGCCCCGTCCTCTCTTTCACCCTTTGGCGGACGGACAACTTTCAGCAGGATGGCAGCAGCGACGGTCACGGGTCGCGATGCGCGGACGATCAACACAGCGGCGTGCTTGATCATCGGAGATGAGGTTTTGGGTGGAAAGGTGAGTGCCCGGTGAATGCGCATTATGGGTCGCGAGCTGACTGGGCTGGTGGTAGACGGTCGACGTGAGTGTGTCGAACTCTTGGCCATGACGAGCACGACATTGAACCTGGTGTAGACGAATTCGGCATACATGGCAAAATGGTGCTTCAAGCTCGGTATTGTGAGTGACCTCACCCGGTCTCTTGTCACTGCTTGTCTCGTCTAATCCGATCAAGAGCCTGAAACGCGTCGAAGTCATCGAGGATGACGAGAGTGAGATCATGGAAGCTGTTCGGAGAATGAGCGACCGCTACGACTTTGTCGTCACGAGGTAGATACTGCGGTCTGTCTACACATTGCCAAATTACTGACAAGAGACAGTGGAGGAATCGGACCAACGTGAGAGCCTCGATCGTCTTTCAGTACAATTATGAACCCTGACGAAATAGACACGACGATATCACGTATCAGTCGATCGCCAACGCCTTTAACCTGCCCCTCAAGCTTCACGAGGAGGCTTTTACCAGGATGAAGAAGCTGTCAAAGACCGCTCCCGGCCAGGCTCCCTTTGACTGGGATACGCCGTCACCGGCACTATCCGCCAAGTTGCGCATGGTCGAGCTCCCAACTGACGACTTTCTCGAAATGAAGGAGCAGTTTTTCTTCCCTAGCGAAGAACTCTGGGTCCCAGTGGCCGTCGTGAACAAAAACGTCCATATCCTCCCGGGTATCCCACGACTTTGTGAGTCGCAACCGGGTCGCAAGATCCAAATGTCATTGAAAAGGCTAACACTAGCATCCACTCAGTCGAGAAGCTACTCGAGGATCTCAAGCCGTACGTCATGCCTCGTCTAGCCGACCCCGAGGGCAAGGGCACGTACAGAATTATGATTTCTACGCCAATGCCGGAGAGTACTGTGGCAGGCTACCTCACCGAGCTAGCCTCCAAGGTTGAGCCGCGGGGTGTCAAGGTCGGGAGCTATCCTCGCTGGGGCAAGAAGCACAACACGGTCACCCTCGTGGGACGGTATGATATCCCTGTCTTCCTGGTCTTGTAAAGCTACGTATTGTGGAGAGGCTGACATGTTGGGTAATAATAGTGATCAGGCCTATCTGGAGAGCCTCGTGCCCGAGGTCGAGAAGAACGTGGATGGACGGCGCATCTCGCTGGAAGGCGAGGACTCGGGAGATGAAGATGGCAAGGTCAAGGATCCTTAGTGGCGATCCAGACCTGGAGGCTATTCGCGCTCAAGCCGTAATAGATGGCGACCTAAGGTTAGACGTGGAGGATCGAGTTGAGGCCTGTTTTTTGGCCGGCCTATTTCCAAGCTCTTTGCTACTTGTACAGATATAAAGTGCGAAAGTGCAACGGGCAATTTCGTGAAGGACTGGTTCACCAGTGCTTCTTATCATTAGAAAATCAAATCATATTCCGAACCACCTGCCTCATCTGTCCTCTTGCTAACCTCCCCCTGGTAGGGTCCCACAAACCCATGGTTCGAGGGTCGTGCGGCGGAGGTTCGCCCGGGGGGGATTGCAAAACGCACTGACAGTCATTTCGCAAAAACTGACGCCGGCCTCTTTTTTCGGCCTCTATTTTCCTGCTGGCCTACTTGTACCAGCGCCACTTTCATAATGAGCACACCGTTGATCGCCAGGGCCGCAAATGCTGGAGCAGCCACCAGTCAGAGAGCCGGACGAAATTGGCGCTCATTTGGGATCGACCTATTCGGGCTTGGAAGATCGACTCTACACCGCATTCTAGAAAAGAAAAGGGGGGGGGGAGGGGGTAGTTCGGGAACGTAGGAGCAGGAGGCGCCCCCGTTCCTTCTTCAACCCTGGCTTGGAATCCTTGACTCTTGTCTTGGACGTGGTGATTAATCCGTACTTCGTGATGAGATTGAAGATGTGGCGCGATGCCTGAGCACGTTGTGTGCTCCGGCATGTGCTTAGGGTGGCTGGCTGAAGGCCATTGTAGAGAACCGATTGACCTTGGCACGTTACTTTTTCGAGTGGTTCCGATTTCAGTAGGTTTTCAAAATATGAAGGGGAGATTGTCGCAGCACTGGTAGGAAAAACTTTTACTTGGCTACGTGTGATGCGTCATTGAGTCATTGGCAGTGTGAGAGTGACCTTTGACATGATAATATCTAGGCTGATAGTTCATATCGAAGAGAGGCATGTTGTTCCGTTCCAGGGTAAAGCGGATAGAAGCACAATAAAGTTGAGAGAGTACATGCGCCCCTGCTGCATGCTTGTGCATAGTGGCACCGTGATAGCTGTCGTTCACCCGATCCCCTGTCTGTTGCCTGGAGGGGCACCAACTGACCTACTGTATCTTTCTACTGTAGTGACAGGCTAGTTGGCTGGCTGACCGTGACCGTGACCGTGACCGTGACCCTGACCCTGGGGCTAGCGCTGCGCACTTACCACCCTCAACATGGTTCGTGCTGCTTTGGCCGCTTTGCTTTGCTTCGTTTCCATCATCGAGCTTGTCGCTCAAAAGCCATGCTGCTGCCTGATATCGTGCATGTACATGTACATGTACCTATCTAGTGAGTGTCTGGGCAGATAGCACCCGTACTTGTAGATCTAGCTCGTCGTCGCGTGGCCAGGCCAGCTCTGCTCACTCTAGAAGCATAGCTGCCAGTGTTCCCTTGCCTTGCCTTGCTGCCCGTTCATTTGCCGCCCTCGGACTCCCATCGACCGGTACCCGTCGCCTACTTTTCGCCCCCTTCCACCAGTCAAACGGCCCAGTCCCAGTCAGTCCCATCCAGCAGCGCCTCTCCTCTCTCTCTCTCTCTCTCTCCACTCCTGCTCAACACCCCTGCGACCCCCAGTCTCTCCTGTCGCTTCTCTTCCTTCTGTCGCGCGCCTCTTTCGCTCCTTTCCTCGTTGGTCCCCGGCAACCACCACCAAAAAAAAAGGCCATTCCATTCTCTGCTTCCTCCCACGGCGCGACATCCCTTACCTTTCTAGATCCATTTCCATCATCGCCCTCACACCCCGACAAACGACTTCTTCGATCGCCCGTCCCGTCTAGTCCCGTCTGCACTGCACTGCACCGTCCGACACATCGCTCCTCAATTCACAATGGCTTCCTCTACGCGGGTATGCTCTCCCTTGCTGTGCACTTTCTGGGCCATTGGCTTTCCCAAGAGCTCTCGACCTGATTCCATCAACCGCCCAGCTCAGCCGCTGTGCTTTATCAATTACTCGGTTCGCTGACCCTCGCTCCAATCTAGCAATTCCTGCGCGAGTACAAGCTCGTCGTCGTCGGTGGTGGTGGCGTCGGTAAATCTTGCCTCACCATTCAGCTTATCCAGAGCCATTTCGTCGACGAATATGATCCCACCATCGAGGGTACGCATCTCATCGACCCTTTCTGCCTCTCCTCCTCATCCCCACTCATCTTTTGCGATTAAGTGTGCTGACGCTCGTCTGCGCACAGACTCCTACCGCAAACAATGCATGATCGACGACGAGGTTGCGCTGCTCGATGTTCTCGACACCGCCGGCCAGGAAGAATACAGCGCTATGCGTGAGCAGTACATGCGCACTGGCGAGGGCTTCCTGCTCGTCTACTCCATCAACTCACGCCAGAGCTTCGAGGAGATCACCACTTTCCAGCAGCAGATTCTCAGAGTAAAGGACCGCGACTACTTCCCCATGGTCGTCGTCGGCAACAAGTGCGATCTTGAAAACGAGCGCGAGGTCACGAGGCAAGGTGCGTAATCTTGATTTAGCGGATCATGCTTTGCCACACCGTACTGACAACCAACCAACAGAGGGTGAGGCGCTCGCCCGATCATTCGGCTGCAAGTTTATCGAGACATCAGCAAAGTCACGCATCAACGTTGATAAGGCCTTCTACGATATCGTGCGCGAGATCCGAAAGTTCAACCGCGACGCCCAGGGATACTCAACCGGCAGCGGCGGCCCCTCCGGCGGCAACGGAGCCCCCAAGCCGATGGACATGGACGACGGCGAGCAGGAGGCTGGCTGCTGCGCCAAGTGTGTGATTATGTAAGGGCCTCATCCAACAGTGCGGCGGGGGATTACCCAGGTGTTTTCTCTTTATTCTATTTCAAAGGGCGGAGCGAGGAATGCAAATTCGAAGACGGAAGATACCGAAGCGGAGACATAACGATAAATACCCCGAACGAGATATGTCGAAGAAAAGTCTGCGTTGGCTGCATGGAGTGCCACTTTCTCGGTCGCCATGAAATCCCTCACGAAACGCCGTTTTCTGCTTCCGAAATAACCGACAGGAATACAACACACCGGCAGCCGAATCGAAAATTGAGGAGCAAATCCCGCCAGGTCCGCCACCTAGGAGGCGGAAAGGGGGAGAGCCGAGCATGTGCGGAAGCACTGTTTCTCATGCATGATGACGACTCGCTACACCCACGCATCATTACTTTTTCGCCTGGGGTTTCTGTTTCCAAAAAAGCTGCAGCCTGTTTGAAATTATGTTTCTCGCATATTGCCAGCGTGGAAAGGCTTACACTCACCCTTTTCGTCATCCGCCTCTTCTTCTCGCACACATCGACACCCCCCTCTGAGTTTTCTTTCTCTTTACTTTTGAACGTGCGGGGACGATATCTCAAATTTTCATTGCTGCTTTCTTCTTCTTCTTCCTCTTCTTCTTCTACTACTATCTTCCCTCTCTTTACGTTCACTTAGGTGTTGTCTTTCTGTTCATACTTTTCATAACTTGTAATTTCTCGTTTATACTTGTCGCCTCTTTTGGTTCATTTTGTGAAAGTGCCGGGGTTTGGTAACGGGAGCGATTCCCCACGTACAGTGTAGGCAATCGTCATCATCTTATGAGCTTTGTGGGCTATTTTTTCTCTCTACTTCTTGAGATCCATGTGCGTTAAAGTGTGCTACGTGGAAAAGTGCCGATGATGATGCTGGGAAACGCTGCATGTATGGCGCTCTAGTTTGGATGCGCATCGCCACAGCATCGTATACTATCAGCCCAAGCTCCAGAAGGATAAACAAACTTGCTTGTCAAACGTTGCACGTCACAACGCCGATACCAGCTCTGCTCATATCAAATATGTTCCCATTACGAAATGCTCCATTTGATGCGATCCCCCCTTACATCTGACGGCCCTTCACTGTTGTTTCCATCAGATTCCACTCTCTCGATCAAAAACTACTTTCATATCCTGATCCTCCCTCCAACTCCCAAAATATTCGCCACGCTTTAAATTCCATCCCTTTAATTTACCCACCTTTTTCCTTCCAACCTCGCATCAACCTTGAAACTGGAATTTGGCAGCCTCCAGCTGACCCAGACCATCGCGAGGCGCCACGTTCCTCCGGCGGTACGTGTTGGTAAAGTCCTGCAGGAGCGTCCTCACGCCCCGCATCCCGCCCGCGTCGCCCGACGACAGCTTCTCGCGGATCTTGACCATCAACCTCTCCGCCTCCACCGGCGACACCGTGCCCTCTGGCAGCATCTGTATCGTCTTGCCCACCCACTCGGTGGTCTGCTGGGGAAGGAGCTCAAACAGAGCGAGCAGGACGCCGCTGCCGTCCGCAAAGCAGTCCCGGGGGAAGGTGATCATCATGCCCGCCATCACCTGCTTCACTAGGTTGCCCCCGTGGCTGGCGAGGAGGTTCTTAACAATGCCGCGCAGCTCGCTGGCGGAACCTTCGGGAAGGCCCTCGCCCGTCGCCGGGTTGTCGCCTCCGTACGACAACAGATCCCGGAGAAAGTGAAGAGTCGACGACAGCGGGTCGCGCTGCTCCAGTGTGAGCGCGTAGATCGAGGCTTCAAAGATGGATCCCATCAGGTGCGACGGCATCAGTTTGGTGGAAAAGTACAGCAGCGCATCGATCAGCAGCCTGAAAAAGTCGTCGATGACGTCGGGGAGCTCCTTGGGGGGCAGCTCCGTCATGACGCGCAGAAAAGTTGTCGCCTGAGCCTCGAAAAAGCTGTAGATGTTATCCGTAGTAGCCTGATCCACGTGCTCGCGAGACTCGGAGAACTCTCGCAGGATGGATGACGTGACCCAGAGGAAGCAGCCTTCCCTCGAATTGTTGAAGCCGATGGCGAGCTTGTTGGCCATGTCGGGCAGCAGCGGAGCCATGTCGGTGCGATATGAGATGACCATGTTGCGCCAGCAGCGACAGACGCGCTCGCAGATGGGGCTGAAGTTGAGGAAGTTATCAAGAACGGTGGAGAGAATAGGGAAGGCCTCTTGCCAGTACTTGACGGCGGGGTTTTCTTGCCCTGGCATGACTGGTGGTCTGACGACTTGAACAAACTTGGTAATGAGTTGGAGATGGTCTGTTTCTTGATTAGCAAAGGCAGTTAGACCAATCATGAGGAAGACTTACCGGCCAGCGCGAGCTTACTCTCCTCATCAGTGGCGTTGTTCGCTTGTGTCATGAGTTGCTGGATCAGAGGATCACAGTACAGCTTCAGCAGGCGATGTGTCTGCTCTGTGGGCTGCGCCGCCACAACATTGGCTACACCCTCTGTGATTTCCTCTCTGCTGACGTCGGGAAGCTTTGGCAAGATCTCATTGTAGAAAGTTTGCAGTTGCTCGACCTGTCCGCTGAGGAGGTGCTTGCAGTCGGTGCAGAAGAAACGCATCGAAAGCGCAGCTGCGCGAATGATCTCCTGAGAGTCTGATTGGAAGGACGATACGATGTAGTTGAACTGGGGCTCGAGGTACTCGGGGTGTTGCGACGTCCATTCGGTGTAGCGGCCGAGGACCATGATGGTGGCGAATCGCAGCTTCTCGTGGCTAGGGATCTGGACAAGGAGCGGCATGAGCTGAGGGAGAACCAGATTCTCGTCCTTGTCTACCATGCGGCCCAGTGCCCTCATTGCGAAAAGCGGCGCCTCGAGCTCTTGCCACTCGGGAACTGTGGTGCCAGACACTTTGCTGGCGTGGTTCTGCATCCAATGCTGAATCGCGGTGAGAACCTTGGTTAGAGTCTCCGTAACGCCCATCACTTCGCAGGCATCCTTGAGAGTGTCGCCCATGTGATGCCTAAACTCGCGAAATTTCTCCTCCTGCTCGCGGTCGCCATCAAACAGATCGGTCTCGTTACCTGACTCGGGCTTGGGGTATTGGAGGTGCTTGAGGAAAATGTCCACCAGTTTTGCATAGACGTCCACCATCAGAACTCGACTCTCAATGTACCGGTCAAGCACCAGGTACTGCTTGAGCTCATACCAGAAGTTGAAGGTGTGCTCGATGACGTCCTGCTCCTTGTCGCGAGCTGCGCAAGCGAGTACAGAATCGACAAGGGGTCGGAAATGCTCGGGCTGACGAGCAATAGCAACGACCCAGCACTCTGCCGCCGTGGCAAAGACTTTGGTCAACGCTTTAAGCAGATCTGTGTCCTCTTCTTCATCGATCTTGCCGAATTCAGACCTGAGGTTCAATATCCTAGGGAAGAGCACCTCGATAACGTCTTGGCATTCGTCAACCTCTTGCGTCTCCCTCACGATGGTGCAAAGACACTCGGCTGCCTCCTGAGAGCATTCGTCGCTGACCACACCCTTAAAGACAATGTCGAGAAGTGGTGACTGGACAACGTCGTGAACGGGGACCTCTCTCAGCCAAGAGGTAATGCACTCCATCAGTTGCGGGTCTTTCGCTGCCGTTGCTGTCCTCATGGTCAGTCTCGATCGTATGGTTCTTAATGGTAGGGTGAATTACATGATGATTGGGCATAGTTGACCAGCAGCTGCACGACCTGCGTCGTGTTGTCGGCCAAGAGTGTCTGAGTCCGCGCCGCGAGATCTTCTTCCTATTTTCCATGTATTAGACTCTGATCCCCTCTGGTGTCGAGTGTTCGCGATGAGGTCGGAAACCAAGTCGTAGCCTCTGGCGGGTATGCGCTCCACGTACAGAAAGGGTGATTTTGCGGCCTTCGGTGACTTCCTCGGGGAGAACGCGCAAAAAGTCGAGGATGCATGCGTGGCTCTGGGGGCTGTCGCTGAGAGCCTGCACCACGGAGGGAAGAACATCGTTCCAGTCCTTCATCTGGATGGCCAGAATGGCCAGGCACACACAGAGTTGGACTCGGATCGGTTTCGGCCCGGCAGCATAGTGCTTGAGCAGGAGGAGGATCTGATTTCGGAGAGCAGCATGTTCTGCCGGAGGCACTTGTGTCGAAAGATCGTATGTGATCTTTGAAGTTTAGCTAGGGGTCTCGGATGGCGGATGCGTGGGATATGCGCGTACCTTGCCTCGGAGGGTGATGGCAGCGAAGAGGGTAGCCTCCGGTGCAGCGTCGGATTGAAGGATGCCGATGATGGTTCCCCACGAACCTTTCTGTAACAAATCATGATTAGGTCTGCAATCTGGACCAAGGGAGGACGTACGTACTGATTTCTGGAACTGTTCGAGGTACTCGTGAGCCTTCTTCTTCGACTCCTGCTCTCCACCCCTCATCGTCATGACAGCTGCCAAGACATCATTCGGAGCAAATGCTTCGTGTGCCCCGTTCGTCGCCATATTTGAATCGATCTTTCGCAGCGTAGGAATTCGAGCGTCGGGTGTTGGTCGGCGAAATGTCAACAAACGACTGCGGGACAACGTGGGGTCCTGGAAGCTCGATGTTTGATTACAAGCTTGTGGCGCAAAGGTGTTTGATAGCGCACAAGATGGCGAAATGCAGAAGAGAGAGAAGAGTCGTAGTATGATTGGACTCGTTGCGCGTGAACAAAGCTCAGTCGGGGGCGCGAATTCACGGAAGAGAAGGGGGGTATCGTTGAACGGATGAAGCACGCAAACACAAATCCAAAGAGCCCACCTTGGCTTCACTTCGTCAGTGATGGCATTGCACGTTGCTGTGGCGGGGCTCCCTCCTGTGCTGTGTGTTGGCGGGGTGTTCCGCTGGTTGGACAACCGCAGATTTACCGACGGGACCCTAACCCTGTTGTGATTCGAGGTTGTGAATGCGACGGCCAGGGCAACAATGAATCCAGCATCTATCTATTTATTTCTAGTCTCATCTATGGGTGTCGATGATCTTGCCATCACCGACTATCAGGCCGTGTAGCGGTCTGTCATACTGGCCCATCGGTATCTGCTCTTCAGACGACGGCGGAAGCACTTGTTCAGCCAATGCGAGACCGTAGAGTTGGAGTGACGTATCGTCAAGGCCATGCTCCCCTGCTTTGGCCAGGTAGCGGTTGATGAAGAAGTCATAGAAGCCCTTTCCGTGACCCAGTCTCCGCACGTGGCCGCCCTGTTCCACACCAAATGCCACGCCTGGCACGATAATCATATCCAAGACTGACTTCTCCGAGTGGAACACATCTGGACCGCCGAGAATACGTTGTCGCTCGTGGACCGTGGCTGGATCGATACTTGGGATACCCCAGCCATCCCTCTTGAGGCCTTCGTAGTCCTCTATGCTTTTGAGATGAACCATATCCATGACACGTGTAGGAGTGCCTGGCGTATCGAAAGGCGACTTGTGAAGGTAGGGAACAAAGACCTGCTTTCCAGCGGCCAGCGCGTGTCGCACAACAGGGTCTGTTTCAACCTCCGCCGCTGGCATGGACAGGTATATACTTATACGGCGAGCATCCTGGTATGGTTTGAATGTCTTGAGAGACGAGAAGATTTGCGCGCCTAAGAAGGTAAGCATTGGCCGTGTGCAATAAGTATCGCGAGTATGCCACTCACTTTGCGCTTGTATGGCCTCAGGTGTGAGCCCGGCGAGGCGCGATTTTACGATATTTCGCAGTTGCTGCTTGGCGAGAGCGGTGGCAGCGCTGTTCATCGTGGCCCCGTCTTTTATTTCGGACGCAGTGGTCATGATAATGATTGCTGCTTTGAGGTTCTTTCGAACGTGAGTATTTTGGCCAATGTGTTCACGGAGCGAAAGGCCGATATCAAAGGCCGCCTTCATGCCGATGCTTCCCGAGCCGGACTACCCTACAGCCTGCCGTCTCTTGCTATCCGAGTCATCTGTAGTTTAATGG
This sequence comes from Parasarocladium wereldwijsianum, assembly GCA_036250105.1. Taxonomy (NCBI): domain Eukaryota; kingdom Fungi; phylum Ascomycota; class Sordariomycetes; order Hypocreales; family Sarocladiaceae; genus Parasarocladium; species Parasarocladium wereldwijsianum. Next base: position 126,894 of record JAXOUE010000042.1, read on the forward strand.
AGAAGGCGAAGTCACCCCGCAATGCATATTTCGCATGTTGGGCTTCTTTTTGATCTTGATGAAGCCTTGGAGTCCAGCATAAAAGATCGGGGTGATCCATGTCGTCAGGCGGAAAAACGACAGATGCATCATGTTAAGCCGGGCTGGCTGAAAAGAGCCGAGAGTCGAGCCATCCATCCAACCGCAACACAGAGACGTGAGGGACTTTTGAGGAGAGCTCACCCCGGCTATGTTCCAGGATAGAGAAGGAGGAAAAACTTGTGACTCAACCAGGGGTGCAGGAAAGGCGAGGACGATCTACGAACGAAGCGAGCCGAGGTGGTGGTGATGGCGGTTATCTAATCAGATCCAGATCAGGCTCAAGGATCAGCGCTGGACGGCAGCAGCCTTCAGTGGGCACGGGCCGCTGCAGCTGACGAAAGCCCCTGCAAAGTCGATGCTGGCATGTACTTTTGAAAATACTGTACTAAGGCAGTGTCTGCCTGAGGAGGCCCATGTACTTGTATGCATGGCAACTGCGCGACTTGGGACACGAACCAAGCAGGGTACCACGCAGGTACCTATCTACCTACGTAGTTTAGACCTAGGTTGCTTCTCAGACAAGAAGGTCTGTTGCCAGCCTCACAGGCATAACGACGAGCTGAATGCAGAATGCAAAACAGAATGCAGCACCCCTCACCAGAGCCGAGTCAACACGCCAGTCGCACCCAGGGCCCCACTAGACGCGACTTGGTAGAATCCAGAATGACGAGCGAGCGAGCGACGAGTCTGTGTTGGGAGACATGATCGAGATGGATTTAGGCTTTGGAACCGCGCTGCTGCCAGTGAGTTATCAATCTCAATCAGATATCGTCGAGTTTACAGCGACCATGCACAACCACGAGTAGCACAACCAGCGCGCCCATGTCTCACCAGAAAGGTACCTCGCCAGTACCGCTCGGTCTCACGCACCCACCCCCATCAGCTGATCATGCCTGTTGACCGCGTTTCTCCTCCTCCTTCGCTCGACGCCTGAAAAGTCTCCATCCATCATGGGCCGCATCCACCCTCCAGATTCCCACTCTTCTGCGTCACAGTCACCGTCACAGCCCGAGCCCGATGTCCATCAGACCGAGTCCTCTTTTGTCTCGCCCGCTCGACCTGCTATCCCTGCCGCACCACCAGATGCCCCTCCACTGCATGACGCCCCGGTGAGCCCTTTTTGCATGCACGGCGACCACCATCACCATGCTGCCGGCGACGTCTTCTCCCCGACCTCGACTTCGACCGCGACCAGGGAACGACGTGGCAGCCGTACCATTCGCAACGTCCACGCCGCCATCTCGCGGCCTCGCACGTCTTCTGTAGACCTCGACGTCCCTCTGCAGTCTCTACCATCCACCTTCCAGTACCCTCATCTCGACAACGAGCCCGGAACAGCGAGCGCCGACAACGAGCACGAGCACCAAACACAGCATGCACTTGGGGCTCCGACATTATCAGAGTCTCGTGGCGATTCCTCATCCTCGTCTTCGGGCCCTGGCCTCGCCGGCATACAAAATCAGGCCGACGACATGGCGTCTAAGACGACACCCTTTCTTCGCCCGAATCCCGAGCTTCGCGGGGACCCCCCCTACGGCTCTGTCTCGTTGACCGCCAGTCGCAACGCATCCACCGTGAGCGTCGACAGCAACGATGGCGGTCACGTCGCGCGAAAGGTCTCGGAGGCGAGCTCGGGGCGGCACCGAACTCTCACCAAGAAATCGTCGAGACACTCGGAAGACTTGGACGGCGCAATGCTGGTCTCGGGGATGGACGGCCGTTTCGGCATTGCCGAGGCACCCCTGGCCAGCGGGATCATCGATTCGGATAAGAAAGATGATGTGTCAGAAGATAATCCTTTACTCGACCAAGCCGACTCCATCTATACAGAGGATCACGACGAGGATTCACCACACGAAGCTGTCCGAGCCTCAGTACCTCCTACCGACGACACGACACTATCCATCAACACCCCTCGCATGTGGACCCTGTCCATACTATTCTCCATCCTGGGTTCCTCGACAAATCTTTTCTTCTCATTACGATACCCTAGTGTTGCCATCACACCTGTTATAGCCTTGCTTCTCGTACACCCCTTGGGCTTGCTTTGGGATCTTGCCCTGAAAAGATCCTATGATCCGGACGTCGAATTTGTCGATGGGCTGCGGACTCCGTCGTTGAACGAAAGGGACGACCCTCTTCGGCGCCATTCGACCTCGAAACTGAGCTCCTGGCGACTCTGGCTTGCGCAAGGCCGGTGGAACGAAAAGGAACACACCTGCGTCTATGTGAGCAGCAACGTGGCTTTTGGTTTCGCCTTTGCTACCGATGTCATCGTCGAACAGACACACTTTTACATGCAGGAGGCGCCCATCCTGTACCAACTTCTCCTGACCATCTCGACCCAAATCCTCGGCTACGGCTTCGCTGGACTCACGCGTCGCTTGCTTGTCCGGCCATCGGGCATGCTCTGGCCGGGCACCCTCATGTCCGCCGCCCTCTTCTCGACGCTGCACAAGCAGGACAACAAGCCAGCCAACGGCTGGATTATCAGTCGCTGGAAGTTCTTCTACATCATCTGGACTGTATCCTTCCTCTTTTACTTCTTGCCGGGCCTGTTGTTCCCGGCTCTGAGTTACTTCAGCGTCATCACATGGTTTGCGCCCAAGAACGTGGTGATTTCGAACCTGTTTGGTGTGGCTTCCGGACTCGGTCTGTTCCCCGTCACATTCGACTGGGCACAGATCACTTACATCGGGTCTCCCTTACTCGTCCCCTTTTGGGCTGCCATGAATGTCATTGGAGGTTTGGCCGTGGTCATGTGGATCGTGGCTCCCATCATGTACTACTGCAATGTCGCCTACACTGCCTATATGCCTATCCTCTCGACGGCGGTCTTCGATAACAAGGGCGAGATGTACAACGTCACAAGAATCCTCACGCCCGAGTTCGTATTTGACAGAGAAGCGTACAAAAACTACAGCCGTGTGTTCATGCCAGTTACATACATGCTGAGCTACGGTGTTCAGTTTGCAGGGCTGGCAGCCCTCCTCACGCACACGGCATGCTGGCACGGCAAGGAGATTTGGACAACATGGAGGACCGCGTGGGCTGAGGTTCGTGAGGGAGAAGGAAAGGGGAGCTACCAATCAGTGGCGGACGGCCCTGAAACGACGAGCAACAACCGCATGGAGGCTTCTACCTCAAACGTCGAAGGGCTCCTCACAAAGGAGGATATTCATTCGCGACTCATGACACGATACAAAGATGTACCGGCATCCTGGTACTTGATTACCTTCTTGTCAATGACAGCCATTGGCGTCTTTGTTGTTGAGTAGTAAGTATTCCGCTCTCTCATCCTCCTTGACAAACAACACTAACATCGCTCCAGCTACCCTGTTCACCTCCCCTGGTACGGCCTCATGCTCTCCCTCGCCATTGGTGCCATCTTTTTCATCCCCAACGGCATCATCATGGCCGTCACGAACCAGCACTCCTCAATCTACCTCGTCTGCCAGCTCATATGCGGCGCCGTCTTCCCCGGCCGACCCATCGCCAACATGGTGTTTGTCAACTACGGCTACATCTCATCCGCGCAGGGCATCAAGTTCGCCTCCGACCTCAAGCTCGGCCACTACATGAAGATCCCCCCCCGCATCATGTTCACCGTCCAGGTCGTCGCCACCCTCGTCGCGTCCGTCACGCAGATTGGCGTCCTCAACTGGATGTTTGCCAACGTCAAGGGCATCTGCACGCCCGACGCCGTCAGCGGTTTCTCCTGCCCCATTGCAAGGGTGCATTTCAACGGCTCCATCCTCTGGGGTGTCGTCGGCGTCGGCGAGTTCTTTGGCCCCAACGCCCTCTACCGCGCGCTCATCTGGTGCTTCCCCCTTGGCGCCATCCTGCCCATCCCGCTTTGGCTCTACTCCCGCTCCAAGAAGCACAACTCGATCATCCGAAAGGTCAACCTCCCCGTCATCTTTGGCGCCATGTCCTGGATCCCCCCCGCCACCGGCCTCAACTTCTCCGTGTGGGCCGTCGTCTGCTACGTCTTCAACTACCACATCAAGAACCGCGCCAGCGCGTGGTGGGCAAAGTACACCATGACGCTCAGCGCCGCTCTCGACTCGGGGCTGGCGTTTGGAATCCTCGTCGTGTTCTTTGGGTTCCTGTATCCCGGGTGGATGAGCGGCTTCAGCTGGTGGGGGACCGAGGTGCATAAGCAGGGCTGCGACTGGCATGCGTGCTCTTACAAAACCGTTGGACCGGGGGAGCATTTCGGCCCGGAACCGTGGTGATCTCTGTGGGGGGAGAAGAGGGAGGGAAAAGAGGGAGGGAAAAGAGGGAGGGAGAAGACGGAGGGGCTTTTCTCGTGCGCAAAGCGAGAGAGGTAGACCCGAAGCGTACAATGGAGCAAAATTATAGACCTATGTACTAGCAGTAGTACGCAGTAGCATTACGAGTATCATGTCGTGGACGATTTAACGAACATAATCAGTTTCTTCTACACAGGTCCCTTCCGTTGAGCAGTTCATTTTGAGCATTTCATCGTCGATTGAACCTTCTATCAAATCTGTGAATGGGTTCGTGTAATACTATACATCGTGATATTCTTCCCCCTTCCCTGCCTTCCCTTTGCCATCATCAATTCCTCGCACATCCCCATCATTGGTCGGCTTCCCATTCAGGGTTCTAATGTCGGAGTTAGTGAAGGACAATGAAGCAACGGGAAGAGATGGAAAGACGCGTACCTTGCGCAGAATAACAAGACCCTCCAATGTGCTGCTCAGACTCAGATACTCCTCGTCCTCCAGCTCCGCCCTCTCACCGTATCCAAGCAGCACCGGCGTGCTCTGTGTCTGCCAGCCTGTGATAGTCTTGGGCCTGCCTGCCTGACCGACAACGTCGACGGCCTGACCGACACGCACATTGACCTTCAACGGCTTGAGGTTCTCGTCGAGCGTGACGAGGAAGCGCGGCTGCATGGCCGTGACGAGGAAGTAAAGGAGGTAGTGGGAGTTGGAAGTGATAAACTCCTTGGGATCAATCATCGCGATGCTGGTAGCGAGGAGGCCGGCAGCAGACACACGAGACAGCACTTGGCGGTCGCTGTGGAAGGGGTTGAGGGACAGGGTGCCCTTGCCCATGTGCAGCAGACCCTGCGCGATGCGAACCATGAAGAGCGCATCCTGGTCGCGGTGGTAGTAGCTCGCAAGCTGGCGCAAGAGCTGTGCCAGTCTTGCGTTGTTGGTGCCCGCACCGAGCATACCCATTGCAAAGATGGCATTGATCGCGACCTCGGGGTCATTGTCGTGAGAGTACCGTGACAGTGTGTCATAGACCTTCATCTGAGGGTTGCTAGGGGAAATGAGACCCATAGCAAGGGGCACGGCCTTACGGATGTTGGCCTCACCGTAGTGCATGAGGTGACCAAACTGACGGAGAACCATCTCCTGGCCAATCTCCTCACCCATAGACACAAGGGCAATGCCGATGACAGCGTAAGCCTGGAGAAGCTCATCGCCCTTCTTCTCGTCAGACTCCTCTTGGTGCTCGTTGCAGATGTGGAGGAGCTCCTGAATCTTGAGAACGGCACCAGTACCAGCCCAAGCGCAGATCTCTGCGAGAACCGCGGTGGGCTTGGCCATGGGGTGGTCAACGGCCTTCAAAGTCTCGAGAATGACGTCAACCTCCTCCTGACGACCAAAGAAGAGCAGGCCAAGACCGAGACCCAGGAAGCGAGTCCACTTGTCTGTGAGCTGATTCTTGCGGTCATCATCCATCAGTGTTGTGACAATCGCCTCGCTGATCTCCGGGTTTGAGGATCCAACAAAGATCAGACCGCAAGCCAGGGCAGCCATGGCGGAGATCTGCATCTCCTGGCTCGAGTCGGAAATGAGGGGCAGGAGCAGCTCGAGAACATCTTCCTTATTTGAGCCGGCATATGCCAGTCCAAGACCCATGATCGAAGTTGTGCGAATGAGCGGGTTGGTGTGCTGAAGCTTGTCCTCGTCACCAAGCAGCGCAAGAGCGGGCTCCGAGTCTATCCTCACGCCGGAACTCATGACACCGATGGCGAGCGCGGCACCTGCCGAGATCTCGGGCTCCTTTGAGTATGTGTACCTGTCGATCTTGTCCAGGCCGTTCTCAATGTCCCATGCCATCAACGTACCCATGGAAGCGACCGTGGAAAGCATGCCCTCAGCCTTTGTCTTCCACACCCAAGATTCCTTTTCAGAATCGACAAGCATCATCTTGTCGTTGCCGAAACCGGCGTTGACAAAGCCGTTGACAAAGGCCGCGGCAAGATTGTGTCGAGAAGAGTCGAGATTTGTCATGGCAGCAACACGGCTACTCTCAAGGTGAGTCTTGTAGATGTCGTCGTAGGACTTGGGCTCGAGAATGTTAAGCTCTTTGCCCAGGGCCTTGAAGTGCTCCGCCAATTTCATATTTGACAGGCAGTCCTGGATCTCTTGGTCTTCTTCTGTCTCGGAGGGAAAGTCAAACACGATTCGTTGGCGCGCAATGAGGAACGCCAACTGCTTCTTGACAGCGGGGTCGTCTGCCTTCTCGAAATCGGCTCGAATGAGGTCCAGATCATGCAGACGAATTGCGAGAATCATGGCCTGAGTATACTGCTTGTACTGAATGTAGATGTTATGCGCGGTCTTGAGGAATGTCTCATTGTCAGGGTACGTCAAGAGGTTCACCATGCTGACCATGTACAGGCAGACTCGTGCGTATGTGGTCTCGTCGACAAAGTCGGGCATCTCCTCGATAATCTCCATCTCGCTCATCAAATCCACGGCATCCGCTTCAGCATTGCTCTTAATGAAGAGGGGCACTAAGATGCGGGCGAGATCAACCAGGTCGGCGACAGGCTCATCAGCGGTGATGCGCTTGCCGTAGACCTCTCCCACCTCGAGCGCCAAGTGTCGAGTGTACTCATGGCCCCAAGAACTGATATCGGAGGATGGTGCGAGGAGACGATACTTAAGTGTGTCTTGCCTATCCTCATCGGAAAACGTCATGCCGATGACGGAGAGGACATCGGCAAGTGAGTTCTTGTCGTCACCAGCGGGCCAGTCGTCGTAGAGCTTCGTCAAGGTCTCGTAGTGTGGTCGGAGGAATTTCAAGGGTTTCGGAACCGCGGTCATCGATGATGTCGATGTCTTTATGCTGGTCTTCATCGCCTCAAGGGCGGGCTTGTAAAGCTCCGAGTTGGACTCCTGCGTAATGATCAGCGGACATGCTCAGACAGAGATAATCCCTGGTTATGACCAACCGTCAGGCGCTCAACCATCATGTCAAGCTCGTTCTTGAGTTGCTGGTCCTCTTCGCTGAGCTCCTCTTCCGCTGCTAAGGTAAAGATTAGCCTCGCATTGCAATAATTCACACAGGGCCAAAAACCCACTACCATCTTTCTCGTCCCCTTTCTTTTCACTTGTCACAGTCTTCTCATCCTTGGGCTCGTCCACGGCCTTTCCCTTGCCCTTGTCGGCGGATGTCGTAGGTTGCTCGCTTTCCTGAGCCATGTTGACGTCGTGCGCAACGCCCTGCGACTGTCGTAGTAGTAGGCGGGGTTCGTAAGATCAAGCTGCTCCAAGTAAAGATCGCTCGGTTACACTTTGATCGGCCGGAGAGCTACGCTTTACACCTGGTGTATGTGGTTGAATGGCGTTTGTTCAGTATGGTTAATGGAAGCTGATGGAGGCGGTTAGTAAAGCTCCGATAGCTCGTCACTGAACCCAGCGGGTTACGCGAGCCGTTGCCGCCTGCAAAAACGGGTCCTCACAGTCACGTGCAAGCCTGATGGTCTTGCCAAGCCAACGATCGGTATCTTACTTATCGATAAGCTCTGACGTCTTTCGCGATAAAAGTTTCTTGACTTCACCCCCACCAAATCCGCCCCCACTGTACAACCCTGGTGGCTCTCGGATTCCAATATCTTGGTCTCGAATTCCTTGTGTTCACTTCGCGCCGTCGCTCATAACCAAGATCCATAATCAGCCGCGATCATGTTTTTAGATACCAAGGCTATGCGCCATTTGGCGTCTGAGGACTGGAAGGTCCTCACAGCGGTACGCTACGACAATCTCCCTGACAACTCGAGGACGACTCCCTAATATTAGCACAGGTCGAGCTTGGCAGCAAAAACCACGAGCTGGTCCCTACCTCTCAAATCGAAAAGACGTCCCGTCTCCGAGGCGGCGTCAATGGCGTTCACAAATCCATTTCTGCCCTTGCCAAGGTTGGCCTCATCGCTCGCGTCAAGGAAGCCAAATACGACGGCTATCGTCTCACATACGGCGGTCTCGACTACCTCGCCCTGCACTCCCACTCGACCAAGAAGGTTGTCTACAGTGTCGGTACTCGTGTTGGTGTCGGAAAAGAGAGCGACATCATGATGGTAGCAGACGACAAGGGGACGCAACTCATTCTCAAGATTCACCGTCTTGGCCGTATTTCCTTCCGATCCGTCAAGTCAAACCGCGACTACCTGAAGAACAAGCAGTCGGGCTCCTGGCAGTACCTCTCCAAGCTGGCAGCAATGAAAGAATTTGCATTTATGCAAGTCCTTCGCGAAGAAGGGTTCCCCGTTCCCGAGCCGCTCGCGCAATCTCGCCACACTATCGTCATGTCATTCATCGACGCCTTCCCGCTTCGCCAAATAGCCAGAATTCCCAACCCGGCGTCTCTGTACGCTGATCTCATCGCGCTGATTCTGCGTCTCGCAAAGCACGGTCTGATTCACGGCGACTTTAACGAGTTCAACATTCTGATCAAGGAGACCCCTATCCCAGGACAGGACGGCCAAGAGGAGACAATCAAACTCGAGCCTGTCGTTATTGACTTTCCCCAGATGGTTTCGATGGACCACCAGAACGCTGAGATGTACTTTGATCGTGATGTGAATTGCGTGAAGCGATTCTTCTCGAGAAAATTTGGCTTTACCCCTGACGAGGCCGGACCTTTCTTCAAAGATGCCAAGGAGACTCTTGGTACTGACGGTGCCAGAAGACTTGACGCTGCCGTGCAGGCTTCTGGTTTCACGAAAAAGATGTTGAAGGACTTGGAGGCGGCAATCAGGGAAAAGGAGGCGAAAGCCGAAGGGACTGAGGGGCAAGATAGCGAGGACTCTGGCAGCGACGAGGACTCTGACGATGAGGGCGCGTTACATGGTCGCTATGATGCGGCTGAAGAAGAAGAAGATGAAGCATCAGACGATGCCACCAAGGGTAAAGATACATCTTAGGAACAAACAGCTGCCATGAATTTTATGAATGATACCCATTGTTTCTTTTGGCTTCTACACGATCAGATGCGTTGATGGTTCGGCCAAATACCAATATATTCTGGTGGCGTCGCTGCTGGTTTTGGTGGAGCGTTCGTATCTAGCTAAGTATGTCCTCTTGTGCATATCGGCGGATATTTGCAGGAAGAAAACAAGCATCTCCTAAGTCATGATACATTAAACATCAACCGTCAGGTAGTGGCCTCCTTCAGGATCCCGCAAGGGGCGCTCGGAGTGCATGCGTTGTATGACAGATGATCACTTTTTACCTCTGCAGCTGCCATTTAGCCCTGCACATAAAGCTCCGAAATCATCGCAAAGGAAAATTATTAATAAGCAAAGTTCCAGGCCCAAAAGAATCAGGAGCACGGATCGAAAGACGAAGGTGCACAAAAGCTCATTTGGTGTCCTTCTTGGGAATGTCGCGGCTGACAGACGGCGAAGGAGGCTCTTCAATATCGGCGGCAGCCTTGTTGGACTCGACTTGAAGGGTGATTCCGTCGTCGCACTCTGAAGACTCGGGAGTGTCGACATCGTCGGTGTCCGTGTTAGCCATGGCCCTGGAACCAATGTCAGACAAGATTGTAGCTAAAGGGTGGTGAATCACTTACGGCGCGGGCTCGTGCTGAGCGTCAGCAGCAGAGTCGTCAGAAGAAAGACCACTACCAAATTTAGCAAGATAAACCACTCGCAAGGGCGGGACCCCTACCTGCGCGAGACCGGAAGATTGCGGCGCCACTGAGTCTGCTGCGAATTGTACAGAGTGGGAGGCATTCCGACGAGAGGAGTGCCATAAGCACCGATATTATACTCGTTGGTACGAAATTGACGGCGTTCGGCAGTGACGCGCTTGAGCTCCTTCTGAGCTGGAGTATCGGCGTAACGAATGTTCATGAGCAAGCCTTCATCTCCAAGACCGAGACCATTGAACTTTCGGATTACTTCATCGCAGACATCACGACTTTCGAAGCTAATGGTGCCATGTCAGCTGTCCATTTGTGCCAATAAATGATTGATCATACATACCGGGCGAAACCAACTCCGCGACTGTTGCCCATGCTATCGCGAAGAATCTTGCTGGAAAGAATTGTGTAGCCGAGAAAAATAGTGCCAAGCTCCTGTCATTGAATTAGAACACGGATCAAATATATCTGTGGATGCAAGTAAGACGTGCCACTTCAGTGAGGGACTTGGGAAGATTGGAGATGTAAAGATTCGTAGATCCGTCATCTCCTTCAGCCTTCAGGCGTGAGTTAAAAGACTCCTGTCCATTTGTTAGTTCAGTGCATGTTGAGCGACGTCAATTAGGCGTACTCGAGCGAATCCGACTTCATAGCCGAGGCGATGAAAACCGCGAATGCACAGCTCAGACTCGGCGACGGTGTAGAATTTGGCAAAGCTAAAGCTGCATGGTGTCAGCTTTTGCTTGAAACTCATTGTGTTGCATGTTGCTTACCCTTTACAAGCACCAGTGCCAGTGTCGATGATCGCCTTGGACGTCTCAACCGCTCCAAAACGCGAAGCGTAGCTGAGCAACAGGTCGTCATCGGTTGTGGGGTGAAGCCCGCGGATGTAGACGTTGCGATTGCCAGGGATGCGGTTCTCCAAGCTTTGCTCCACAGACTTCATCTGAGCCGGAGGGGTAAAGACAGCAGGGACAGCCTTGGGAATAGCAGGCTCCTTCTTGATCAGATCGTCGAGAGCACGATCCGAAATATGGGGGGCTTTGCCAATGCCCTCAACATGGATGTTGGACACTCCCATTTGCTGAGGCGATGGGGTTGTATAGGTCGAACGATCCAGACCGGCAACCCGGGGTCCATGATCACGGTTACCAAGATTGCCGTAGAAGGGCGTTCCAGGAGCCGAACCTGTAGTCGAGTACGACGCGCGACGATTCTCGAGGCCAGGCACCTCCGAGTGGCTGCGGTCAACGCGTTCATGGGCCCCCGGCATGCGGTTGGGTGTGAATGGCATGAAAGGTACATGCACGTTGTAGCCGTGGGGATAAACTCCAAAGCCGGGATACATGGGATCAGTGTGCTGGCCCATGGCGACCTGGGGAGGCATGTTGGCAGGACTCATGATCAGCTGGCCATCGGCTCCCATCATGTAAGTGGGCTGGCCGATGGTCATGCCCGCCGTGTTGGTAGTGCCAACACCACCCATGGACATGCTCATGAATGAATTGGCCAGAGCGTTGATATCGCCGTGGTTAGCCATAGGGTATTGGTGGTGGTGGTCCCGACGAGGATGGGCACCGGGGTAAGAGCTCGCGATCGGATTATTACCGTCCATCTTGCGGTCAGCCTCTGGGTGAGGATGGTAAGACATGGGGGTCTATTGTAACGTGTCAGCAGAGTACATTGAGAAATTGCTGCTGTCATCCTGCCGGAAGTCGGCCTCCAGTCCTGGAAGACCATCGACAGACATCACTTGTGATAACCAACTTGAAAGTGTCAACTTACGCTATGGAGAGATTGGCGGTAGCAGCACATAACTGACGTCCACGGATCGTGATTTGCCCGAAAGAGGATGGTATCTATAGAAGGTTGGGTGAGCAGACGGATTATAGAGAGAACGGGTGAATATCCAGAGGAGTGGGTTTTGACGCCGCCAAGAACCGTTTACTCATCAAAGGCAGTGCTCAAAATTACGCCGTCGGGCAAACACCAGATTCAATCTTTACCAATATAGGCATCGTTCGAAAGGGGGAACAACAGACGAGTTACAGAGGGCGGGTTGATTGACTTACTTGCGACGTTTCGTGTAGAGATTGCGAATTCTTCAACGGCCAGTCAACGACCAAGGTTGCTGGTACCAAGACACTGAAATGGAAAAGTGGTGAGTATGTTAGATAGAACAAGCTATCAAGCAAGATGGGTGCCAAATGGAGGCGTTTGTCAATGCTGGTCTTGGGGTGAAGTGGTTGTCGTATGCGTGAGGAGGAGAAGAAGAAGAAGAACACAGGACAGAAAGGGTGAAGGGGGTTGGGGGCGGGAAAAAAGCTTTAATAAAGGACTCTCAGAACGTGGGAGATTCCCAGAAGGAAGCGCGCAGGCGGAAGCGAACTTACCTTTTAGAGAACAATATTGCCAGCGATACAGCGGTCCAGCAAGCACGATGGGGGTTAATCAGCGCTGGGACTGTGATTCAAAGGTGAGTGACCTTGAGGATGGCAAGAATGCGTGGACGTGTCGCGAAAAGGAGTTCAGCCGTAAGCGATATTGGAAAGATGTAGCGTTGGGAAAGACAGATAGTTGCTGCTCGTTCGGTGTGAGGGAAGCGATGATTATGTCCAAGTGCTTTCGATCTCACTTGAAGACGTCCAAGGCAGTAGCGAATGTGATAACTGACGATAAAACGATCGTGGTCGCTCTCACTCCTCTCGAGAGTCTTGATGACGAGATGGTTTTGGCCGAGGAGCCGGGCGCAAGTGAGGAAGAAAGAGATATTCAGGGAAATGCAAAGCGGAAAGAAGAATAAGGCGAGCGAAAGAATGCTGCAGGAAAGAGGAGGAAAGAAGAACGTGACGGGAAGAAATGAGCGTATATATAGGGAAGGAGACGGGGAGGCCCCAGGGTCGTCGGGAAGGGCAGATGCTTTGTCGTTCTGATGACACGGACTTGCGCAGAGCCGCAAGAAGAGGAGCTGCTTTCGGTTCCTGCAGGTAATTGTCCGAAAACTTGAAGAAGCTTTGGCAGTTCGCAGGGCTGATGTGTGGGCTGAGTAGGTGCTGGCAGCTGCCAAGGAGGGTCCTTCATCTGCCTATCCAACTTATTCGGGCCTCCAGTACGGTCTGTGTTGACATGACGCGCGTAATGAAGAAAAAAAGAAGAAGGAAAGCTCCATCCATGAGCGCATGAGATGCAGGCAGCATTGTCGATGATGTTGACCAAGATGCTAATGCGACTGTAATGGGCGACCTGATGAATCCTCGCAACTACATCATGTGCAAAAGACCACGTTCGTATAGGCCCACTCCTGATTCAGGCTGAGAGTGAAGCAGAGGTTCGGCATCTATTGTACGAAAAACATGTTGAAAAGTGGAATCGTAAAGTCGCGAGTGCCCCCGAAACCGGAACCACTGAGACGTGTTCCATGTCTCCCCCATCGGGCCATCAGGAGACACTGTTAAGTTTGACGGCGGTGCTGTTGCAAAGTTGGTTGACGGCGATTGTGAGTCATTGCGAGTACAGAAAATGAATAGATATACGGTCTAACATTCACTAAGCCCTACTCCACGGACCAAAGAAAACGCGACGCCCTCGATTTTCCTGCGCTATGCCAGACTGTGAGCATACCCGCGTCTATGTCGAGAAGTACCCGCATTCTAAAACAAACCCTTTTGAATAAATCACTTGCCTATCCCTTTCTATGCTGCGGGTAGATCGAATGTATGTATGTTTCTGTTCCCAAATATCACGTGTTTAGGACCAGACATCCTCCTGCACAGGTTGTCAGCAGTTGGTTGATGAAAAGAAAGCGTAGCAACTGAAGATATGCACGTACCTGATATTGATTGGCCGCCCTCATGCTCTTAACAATCTCCTCACCCTTCGCCTCTGACACACCACGGCCCTCAGCCAAGATCTTGGCCAGGACGGCATTCACCTCGCGGGCCATGTTGGCCGCATCACCACACACGTAGAAGAAAGCCTTCTGCTTCAGAAGCTCGTTGACCTCCTCGGCACGTTCTTGCAGACGGTGCTGGACGTAGACTTTGTTCTTACCCTCGCGCGAGAAGGCAGTGATCATCTCAAACTTGTCGCCGAGAGCCTCCTTGTACTCCTGCATTGGGGGATATGGTCAGTAGACTGATAGACTATGAGGGCTGAACATATGCACTTACCTCCCACTCTTTTTCGTACAAAAAGTCCTCGTTGCGCTTCCGACAACCAAAGAAGAGAAGAGTACGACCAACGTCGATACCGTCCTGAGCCTGCTTGGCACGCTCTTGCACGAAACCACGGAAGGGAGCGACACCGGTACCGGGACCAATCATGATAATCGGACGACTAGGATCGGAAGGAAGCTTGAAATTGGAGTGACGGACGTGAACAGGCACATGAACGCCATCATACTTGTTTCGTGGGCCGGTGATCTCGTATGTCTGACCGAAAGGTTCAGGGTTAGGGTCGCCATTCTGCTTCTGCTTAAGGGCCAACAGGTAGTTGGTGGCGACACCACGGAAGGGGGCATCGCGGCCGGGGATCTCCTGTCTCTCGACAACGGCGGTGATGGAGATCTTCTTGGGCTGTACGAGGGAGGAAGACGAGATGGAGTAGTAACGGGGTTGAAGCTTGGTCAGACCTTCAATGAGGGCCGAGAAAGGTACCTTGTCCCACTTCTCGCCCTTGCTGACGCTGGCGAGCATGCGCGAAAGGTTGAAGAAGTGAGCGCTAGTCTTGTCGTGGAAGTAGTCCTTGTCATTGCCGAGACGGTTCATCTCTGATTTGGTTTCTTCGTTGGGGGAGAAGGCGGCAAGAGTAGAGACGAACTGGCGAGAGACGGGGGCGCAGATCTCGAGGTGGTACCGGACGATAGCATCATAGGTGGTCGGCGTAGGGAAGGGGACCTTGGCGGTAGGCTCAAGGGGCTTGACAGAGATGACCTGATTGCGCTTGGCCGTAAGCCCAAGGATGTCGAGGAAACGGTCAACCTCATCACCAGGGTTCGTGGGCCATACGGCAATGTGGTCGCCGGTCTGGTACGAAAGATTGGATCCGCTAATGTCAACTTCCATGTGCAGACAGTTGCGGTCCTTGACACTGAAAATCTCGCGAGACTCGGCAATCGGGGCGATGTAAGGGTTGTGGGCGTTGAAAGGACCACGGGCCTTGCCTTCGAGGTGCATCTTGTTGGGTTCGCCGAGATAGACTTCGTTGGACTCGACAGTCATGCCTTCACGCACGTTGACGCCGAAAACGGGCTCGTAGACGGCCTCGCGCTCCTCAAGTCCCATCTTAGCGGCGAGAGCCTCCCACATGGGGTCCTTCCAGGCTAGGTAGTCCTCCTCCATAGTACCAGCGCCATCGTCACCCTCGCCGGCCTCACCGATCCGGTGAGCACCGAGCTTGCGAAGGGCCTTGTCGACGTTGCGAACCATGGAGTTGTAGTGCTCGTAGGTGTTGTTGCCGAGACCGAAAGCGACGAAGTTGAGGTTGTTGAGCGGGGGCTCGTTGGCGCCCTCAGTGAAGGAGACATCCTCGCCGGTGATAAACTCGTAAAACTCGACCGCGTTATCCGTCGGTTCACCCTCGCCGTAGGTAGCAAGAACAAACATGACAATCTTGTCGCTGGGAACCGTGTCGAGATTGTCAAAGTCGTACTCTTCAAGGTCGGCAACCATCGTCTCGAGACCGAAGCGGCTCTTGCCCTCCTTGGCTAGACGGGAAGCATAATCCTCGGCCGTGCCAGTCTGCGAACCGTAGAAGATGATGCAGTTCTTGCCCGTCTCGTCCATCTTCTCGATGAAGTTCCTGGTGCGTCCGGCTTTGGCTCCGTTGGCGTTGGCAAAGGCAGTGGCATAGGGGTCCTTTGTGACGCCCCATACCTTGCCCTTGGTGAAGTAGGCTGCGGTGCCCATGAGGATCGCGCCGAGGACGACGACGTCCAGAGTGTCGAGCTCAGCCATTTTGGCGGTTGTCGGTGGTTACAAAGACGCGTTGATCAGACTGGCGACGTTTGGCGGCAGCCTTGCCGTCGACGGAGGGTAAAGGAGATGGAGGGTGGCGTTCCCCGCGGACGTGATTCTCGTCGAGGCCGTGTGTTAGGATACGACGAGAGCCAAAGACAACAATCCCAGAAAGGCTCAGAAGCTCTGGTCAAGAGGTGGATGAGCCAAATAATCTGTCGCAACGTGGCCAGGGGCAAAAGGGTGGTCCCCCAAATCAGACGATGATGCTGGGATATTGTCGACGGGGGGGTGGCGGGCGCGTTTTTTGTGCCGAGCGGGCGACGCCGTTGCAGGTGGTTCGCGGCGCTCGTGGGTGGACCACAGCGGCTGATGGACATGTGGGGGAGGCTGTTATCTAGGGGCTCTGCCGCGGGCCACCGTGACAAGCCGCCTAGGTATGTTTTTATGGTTACCTACCTTTCGAACCGACTTGACAAGCCAGGACAGTTAAAAAAAAAAAAAACTCTCTTTTGAAACCAGGAATACAGAGTAATGGGATAACTGAGTAGCATAGTGCTGTATTCTGGATGATTTGAGAGCACGCATCTTCGCATTCCTTATACATGATGCATGGCGATCCTGCAACGTCGTCGACGTACCGGTTCGATGGCTGCTGTCAGCCATTATGCTTAGTGAGGGCCGGATCCCATAATGACTCACTATGGTGCAACAGCGAAAGTCTTGCTGCTGATAGTTCTGGATATGCCATTGACACTTTCGTGGGCATAGACAGCTGGTGTGAATTTGGGCAAGTCCGCACCATCCGAGGATGTCTAGGTCACGTGGTGAGCGACTGTGCCTCGGGCCAGTTGCTCTCCTGTGGAAATCAAGAGTACAAGTGAATCCAAGCAGTGTCGTCCCTCTGGGCAGTTGGGCTGTAGTGGGCTGGTTGCTGATGCGAATACGAGCTCCACATACGAGCACGAGACGTCTGGCGAGCAGGACGCCTGTCTATCTCGACATATGCAACTTATTACAGTAAGGCTGGGCAAGAGACTTCTCAGAGGGTGGCATCAATATGTTATTTCGATATTCCTTGAGCTCATTGCTTTATCCTCGCAAGTAGACCGCATGAACGCGTGATAGCCCTGTCGTTCTGATTTCGCCAACCGCCTTACTGCCGGTTCACAAGCCCATCCCTACCCTGTATCACGTCAGCCTTTATCAGTGGCGCACGTTTGGCTGGCACCCGTGACTACGTCTGGAATTTCACAGCCGACATGGCATTTCCAAATGACGTATGCAGACTTAGGTATGTGTTCAGCCGCTTCTTTTCGTTCTTTATCGACTTGATGAGCACTTCGCGTCTTTCCTGTGTTCACAACCACAATGTATGGCCGACACAGTTTGAGAGATTACGGCTTCTAATCAGGATTCGCCCTCTTCACATCCCAATGGCCTGTCTTCTTCTGAGAGTTGGCGTTGACAAAACCTGTGAATACATTCATGTCATTCCAGCAGCATGATCTGATGCCTAAGAGAAGATAAACCGTGGCCACACTGATGGGAATGCAACCTGTCACCGGAATTGCAGACTATGGTATCAATAACCACAAGTACAAGCACAGTCTAGAGGCTGGGGTAGTGGAGTCGATCACATCGACCACACAAAGCCAACCAGCCAAGGCGACAGTGTGTGGTCTGATCGAGGGCGAATAGTGGTAATGGTACCTGAGCTAGCAGCTGATCAACCACCGTGACAGGGGCCCTTAACTGCACTATGGCCATTTCCAGAGTCCGCCTGGATTTGGTCAATTTCCCAAAGATTGAAGACCCCAGTTGCAATGGGCAGCAAACAACGAGTAATTGGACCACAACCTTGCCGCTGCGCTCGTCCAAGTGTAAGGGGTCCCAAGCGAGCAATTTCGTCATTTCAGAGATCAATGTTCCGCTACCTCCCTCACCACCATCGCGAAGCCAGCTCCTAGCCTAGCCCAGCTTTCTCTTGATGATTGTCGATACCTGCCCATGCCTTTTGTCCACGACAGCCATGAGCCTCCACGCGATTGCCCCCTAGAGATGCCACATGGGAGCTTGGTCATAAATGACATAGCCGTGCTTGGCCTGAATCGAGTCGTCGCAGCTGCATTCCATCGCAAAGCTTCCTGCAAGCCACTGTACCTCGCAGCGTCGGCATAGCAGCACGCAGCCATCAGCCAGAGTTTGGCATTTGTGATATCTTTGGGGGAAGAAAAGAAGAGGAGGAAAAAAGAAAAGGAAAACCCAAAGTGATTTCCTCTGCAGCGACTCATGACTTCTGATTGATTTCGGTCTCGCGATGGGTAAGTCAAGCGTGCCATGTGCATCCATCTGTCCAAGTCGTGCTCCAATACGCAGACACAAGCTGCCGCTACCCGCTTGCGCTTGTGTCAAACCATCGCTCACGGCCGATCGCTGCGACAATTTGGCCTTGAGACAAGTTCCTAGCCGCCGCCAGTCTCGGTTGTAGACAGACGCAAGAGTCATCGAATTCGCATTATCGTTCCAGTGTCGCGCGCTGACCCCTGGCTTCCTCTCCCAGTCAAACCGCAAGCTCTGCCGGACAAGCTGCATGATCCGTCAAAGTTTCCTCCACGAGCTGTTTCAACGACCCCCGAGCCATCACCCCCGCCGCCACGGACGCACGAGCGCGTTCTCGATCCCTCCCGCGCCGCTGCGTACGGCCATCATAGAGCTACTTCCATCGTTCACGGCGTCCAGCATTCGAGGAATGGGAGCCTTGCAAGCCCGACGTCCAGTCCCCTCACCCCCTCGATGACCTCTGCCGCCAGTAACGGCTTCGACAGACATGACATGCAATCTGTAGCCGAACGAGCAGAGTCCGAGACGCTGGCCGGCTCGCGACCACCAACGGCCATGTCAGGCTCGCCCGTCAATGCAAACAGCTTTCCTCTCGACAAGTCGGCGACGGCCAATCTCGAAATCACCTCTCCTCCCACATCCCAACGCCGCCATGATCGTGTGCAAAGTCGCACCAGACCGCACAACACGTCGCAGTCTTCCAGAGCGCATCGAGACGAACAAAAGACAGTCGGAGAGTACGCGCTTCATGTCCTCTTCACATCCGTAAGTCTGTGCAAACGCCAGCGACCGCCCACATGCTGACGTCCGATCCAGTTCATTGCGCAAGCCGAGGAGAAGCTCTCAGCCTGCATCACAGTCCCCTTTGAACCCGAGCCTCGCGTCGAACGAATATGCGGGCCCGGCGTCGATCCCGCCTTCGATCAGCTCATCGTAGCTCTTGGCCACATAGCGAGTCCCAAGCCTCGAGCCCTCATCGACTCTATGATGCTGTGGAGGAAAAGCAAAAGCGACGCCGCTAGCGAAGCACGAACACAATTGCAGCAATCTCGAGCCAACATCCCACCTGCTCCTCTTCTTAGACGGAACACGGAGCCGGTAAACGCGGGCGTGCTAGGGTCTGATGTGCCGGAGCAGACTGCGTCTGGAAATGCAGCCCTGACTGCCAAACAGGAGTTTTTAGCGCATGCCGAACGCCGCTCAACAGTCTCGATCTACATTCTGTGCCGGGTCTTGCTGGAGGTCGTCAGCCAAAGTAGCTTGGCTGCCATCACGGTGGAGATGGAGGAGAAGCTGGAGAGCATCATATTCGGCCAGCTCAAGATCGCAGACAATGAATCGCTTGCCTTTTCGCCGCTCAAGCTTGCCAACTGGAACCTGTTTGCGCGCCTTCTCGGACACATGAGCGGCATCAACTTTCAGAGCGTTACGCAACGATTTCTGGATGATCTTGAAGGGTCTCTTCAAGAGCGGACCATCGTCAAAAGCCCGATATCCACTGCGCCCCGCGATTCCGATGGCAAGATTGAGCTCGTCCTCGGTGGCATGAAGCATCTTCGTCTGAAGATATCGCCCGAGCGAGCTTGGGAGCAATCCTGCGAGTTCCTTATCAGCCTTGGCCGCCTCTTCAGCCGCTGCAAGGGTCAGCGTGTCAAGCATGCCTTTTGCCAGGTCATCGAGATGCTGATCATCCCAATCGCATCAAAAGCCAGCAACAGCCATCTCATACATCCAAAATGGGCTGAGGTCATATCTGCCATAGGACCGCGACTTGCGAAGATGTTTGCCAAGCCAAAGCATTGGGCAGTCGCATTCCCGCTCACTGCCACCATGCTTTGTGTTTCGCCGCCAGACAATATTCAGTCTCAGTGGCTGCAGCTGATCTTGCCGTTACAAATGAGAACCAAGGATCACTACACGAAACAAATCGGTCTTCAGGTCATTTCTCGACTGGTCTGGACCTATCTTTATCGCTGCAATGACAATCCAAAGAGTGCGGTGCGGAAGCTGGATGAGGTCATGAAGTTCGTGATTCCTCAAGGCCGACGCACTTTGATGGCCTCTGACCCGGCCGTTACGGAACCTCTGATCCAGATTATTCGCATCGTTGCTTTCCGCTATCCGGAGTACTGCTTCCAAAAGATCGTGTTCCCATTGGTACAGGCCGACTTCTTTACATCCAACAGACAACTGTCAGTTGACCAGCTGGACCCAGATCGCATCGTCATAGGCATTCGTGCATTCCTATGCATCATGTCTGATATGGAAAAGGGTGAGCAAGGGCAACCGCCATTCCCCGAATCTTATGAGCAGGCTTCCGCGCCCGACAGGTACCCTGGCTCGCCAGTCTTTATCTCGCCAAGCGAAGCTGCATCCCAGGCTGAAGCTTCCACCATAAAGGAAGACCCAGTGTATCGTCCGGTATTGACACATGTCTTGACTGATACAGTCAGAGAGTACTACCACCAATTCTGCGAAGTTCTGGGGAAAATCACACTGGTGTGCGACCACACTTTTGGCGGCCAAGTCTCTCTCGATGAGAAGTTCAGCACCCCCAAGACGCCGTCGTCGGAGAACTTCAATCTAACAAGCCGCCGTGATGACCACCTCATGACTTCTGATCAGAAGCATGCGTTCTATGAGTTGCTTCATGTCGCAGTTCAAGCCCTTCCGCGCTGTTTATCCGCCAACATCAACTTCAAATCTCTCGTTAACCTGCTTTGCACGGGTACAGCTCATGTGCAATATCACATTGCGGACTCATCCGAAAGCTCCTTGAAAGCGATCGCGCGACAGTCGCATGCTCAGTCCGTCGCCACTGGCTTTGGACACTTCATTTTCACATACGAAGACAGGTATTCAACGATGACAGACGGAGGCATGCTAGGCCCTGGGCATATCGAGAACACTCTCAAGCTCTATGTAGAGCTCCTGGAGATATGGATCGATGAGATCAGAAGGAAGATCGCGTACGCTGAGGCGGAGGCAGACGAGGGCGGCAGCGCGGACCTTCGTGGATTGAAGCTCGATATTCCGAGTATTTGGAACGAAGCAGAGCAAGTGGAAGCATACGGAGTCTTTTTCTTGTGTTCACAGTCACGCCGCGTGAGGCACTTTGCCGTCACCGTACTTCGACTGATCACGGAGTTTGACAAAGCTCTAGCCAAAGGAGGCGCCAACGTGAAGGACACCCTCAGGCTGATCGATGTTATGGAGGGCCACTTCGATGAAGTCTTGGAACTCGTCGACCAGGAGCAATTATCTGTTGCCGAGAAAAGTAGACTCCAGCGCGGCCTGCAAAACACCGACAACAAGGGGCTCCTCCCCGAGCTTTGCGCCAGTGAGGTTTCTTACGATGCCACGTTATGGTACAAGCTGTTTCCACATCTGATCGCTGTCATGTACGATCGTTGCCCCTTCACAGTCACAATTGCAAGGAAGCTCATTCTCCGCCGCGCGATGGAGATGTATCGCCCTATCGTCGTCCTTTCCGAGCCCAACCGCGGCCTTCACTACATGGCGGCTGAACCTGGAAGTGCCAGGCTTCCAGCTCGATCACCTTCTGCCCAGCCCGAGATGCTCGTTGAGCAATGGAAGCTATACCTCATTTTCGCCTGCAATACTTTGCCGGATCCAGGACCTCCGGCCACGGCACAAGATGCGCAGCACGTTCGCAAGGGCTCGAAATCGTCGGGTGGAGAGACAAGCAATATCGATGCGAGGACGCTGTTCAAATATCTCAATCCACTCCTACAAGGTTCCACACCGTCCGTGAGAGAAGCCGTCGTTGCGGCCATGGGTTCAATCAACATCAATATTTATCGAGCTCTCCTGGAAGAGCTCCAAGGGCAAGTCTCCAGATGCAACGACGAGGCTCGGGCGAGGATACACCAGCGCACGAACAGCAGTCCACGAAGGAACCGCAAGATGGACCTGCTGAGGACTGAGATTACGCACGTCTTGAAGTTGACCGCTCACTTCATGAGGGCTCCTCAGATATACAATGACGACTTTTTCGTTGAAACGCTGACGACTTACGCAAGAGATCTCAAACTATTCCTTATGGACGGAGAGGTTCAGATGGACTGGGAATTTCAGAAACTCCGGCGCCATTACTGTGGCCTGGTGGAGGCGCTATTTGAGGGCATCAAGCTGACAGAGGACCCTTCGAGATGGATGACATTCGAATCGCGCAAGTCTGCCTTTTCACTCATGGAAGATTGGTGCGGCTTCTCGCCCAACCAGCCGCAGATCAAAGCTCGGGAAGACACCATGCGTCAATCCCTTATCAGCCAGCAAGCTTTGGGTGAACGCGTTACTCTGACAGCGGCAATGGAGATCGAGAAGCGGAATCTGCGGACAGCAGCACTCAGCTCGATGGCATCGCTTTGCGCTGGACCATTCAGCGTCACCACGGAAGGTGGAGTGACTCTGCAGTTTGACATCCGTCGGATGCTTTCGTGGGTGGAAACTATCTTCAACTCTGGCAGCGACAAGATGAACGTGATAGGTCGCCGTGCACTGAAGAACCTGGTCGTTCACAACCAGGAGCACCCGTGGCTTCTGGAGCACTGCATTGCGCGATGCTACTTATCAGAAACCTCGAAAAGCATGGAGAGCTGGTTCTCCGTGGTCGCGCAGGTTCTCGAGGATCACCCTTCTTATCCTTGCCCGTTCTGGAAGCTGCTCGGGCTGGCCCTCTTCACTCTGGGCAATGATCAGAGCGAAATCAGGTCAAAATCCGCCAGTGTTCTTCGGCTTCACGAGAGCCGCCAGCAACGCAACTCAAAACTGCGAGACTTTGACATTAGCATTGCTGACAAGACTCAAGCTGTGTACAAGCTGGCTCAGTTTGAGATTTCAAAGCGCCTGGCTTCGCAATATCAGGAACTGGCCTTTCACATATTTTCCGAGTTCACTCTCTACTTCAAAGACCTGCAGCCAGCCGCGCAAAGGAACGTCGTGGCAGTTCTTCTGCCGTGGATTCAGTCTATTGAGCTGAAGCTTGATCCAAACGGAGGACCGACTGCTTTCTCCTACGTCCTCTTAGCGAACCTGCTCGAACTCACCATAAAGTCCAGCGTGGCTCTGCACAATGAAGTCCAGGCTTTGTGGCAAGCCGTTGCTACAGGCCCTCATCCTGGCAATGTTCGCCTCGTATTGGACTTTATCATCCAGCAATGTCTTGAAAGACGCGAACAAAACTTCGTAGAGTACGCTAAGCAGATTGTTGTCTTCCTATCCACGACAAACACCACACCGGGAAGCAAAGTTATCGAGTTCTTACTTATGCAAATTACGCCCAAGGCCATGGTCCCGATCGAAAAGAGAGATTCAGTCGGACCACCCACCGACATTAATGTCCTTCCTTATTGCGCCAATCTGAACGAGGTTCTTCCTGTGGGCACCAAACAAGCAGGGTTCTCGCTTGGCCAACTTTCACTCATCCTTCTCGTGGATTTGATAGTGGCTCCCGTTCAGATCAGCCACGAACATATGCCGCTATTGCTTCATGTCGTTATGGTGCTATGGGACCATTATACTCCTCTCGTCCAAGAACAAGCTCGTGAGATGCTTGTACATCTTCTCCATGAACTCATTATCTCTCAAATGGACGAGCAAATACAAGAGAGTGGCAGACAAGGGGTTGAGGATCTAATTGAGAAAATTCGACAATCCGACCGAACTGTTGTGTGGGGTTACGAAGACAGCAACGGCAAGGCCGACGATTTTGACAAGAAGGTACCCTTGGGCATGGAAGCTTTGAGCGCTGAGGTTGTTGATACTTTTGAGTCTACGTATGCTGGCTTCAAGGAGAACTGGAGTCGACTTGCTTTGACGTGGGCGACATCCTGTCCGGTGCGACATCTGGCATGTCGATCTTTCCAAATTTTCCGATGTGTCCTCACGAGCCTGGACCAGTACATGTTGGGAGATATGCTTGCACGACTCTCAAACACGATTGCGGACGAAGATCAGGAGATCCAGTCATTCTCCATGGAAATCCTTACCACGCTCAAGGTCCTCATCGTCAAGTTGGACACTGAGAATCTCTTGACATTTCCTCAGCTTTTCTGGACAACATGTGCTTGTCTCGAGTCTATCAACGAGCGTGAATATCTGGAAGCTGTTGAAATGCTCAACGAGTTCTGCACTAAGGTGGACCTGACATCTCCCAATGTCAGACGTATTATTGCCGAAGGGCAGCCCGCGCGATGGGAAGGAGGCTTCGATGGTGTTCAGCCACTTCTCCACAAGGGTCTCCGATCATCTGTCTGCTGGCAGCTTACACTGGATACGATGGAGAAGCTCGTTTGTCTCCCTGCCAGCCCCCTCGTAGGGGACGAGGAGCAGCTGTTCTTCGCCCTGCTTGCCAATTTCCCTCGCTTGCTGCAGCAGCTGGAGACAGGTTCGCCCGATGACGCCACGCTGCGCGCAGCGAACACGCTGTTGCAAGAATCGGGTCGACAAGGCCTAGACAACATCGCCGCAGTCCTTGACCAGTACACTTGTGGTCGAATCCGACTAAGCCAAGATTTCCTGGAGCAGTTCTTTGTCGCACTGCGGGATATTTACCTCCCTCAACTGGACTTCAAGATGATTACCTTTCTCATTGGTCTCCTGACAAATTCCTTGTCTTGGGTTAAGATTCAAACCATGCGCATTCTCTGCGTAGCCATCCCGGAGGTGGATATGCGCAATCCAGCATTGGCTGGTCACGGTTCAGATCTTATTTCACCGCTCCTGCGACTCTTGCAGACTGAGTTTTGCATGGAAGCCTTGGAGGTTCTCGACAATATCATGACCATGTCAGGCAACCATATGGACAAGCATCATCTGAGGATGAGTATGACAAGGTCTACCTCCAAAGCAATTCGCAAAGAATACGAGCGCACGCAAAGTTTGTTCGGCATACCCGAAGCCTCAGGCTGGGCGATCCCGATTCCTGCCAAGAAGACGGACGCCACCCGCGCTAACATTCACGCTGCGTTCTACATGTGCCAGAGCGCAGAGGGTTCCGAAGTTGAGGCGACTCCAACAGCAGAGGTCGAGTTTCACAACGACGATTTCGCATACGGCTATCACGACAATTTGGAGCGTAGCGAGACGATGCTGTCAGATGAGGGACATGATGACGGGGCGGGCGGTGACCTTGTCACGAAGCTCGACAGTCTGGATGACTTTTTCGACGAGCCTTCTAGCCCGACGACCGACGACGACGGGAGGTCGTCGCGAACGATCACTGAGTACACCCCTGAGAACTTTGAATCCGGGGCCGTGTTGTACGACGAGCAAATTCTGCCGATCCTGCACCAAGCGTCCAACAACCCGCCATTCCAGAACGGGTTTGCCGATAGGTCGGTACCGATGTCGAGGGAGGCAAGCAATTCAAACACCATGAACCCGGGGGCGTTCAGCGTCGCAGCAGGCATCCCTGCCCGGCCAGGCCTCCACTCGCGATCCATCACCTCTCCCTCAGCCCCGGCCTCCTATCAGCCCAACATGAACGACATTGGTTCAGACGATGAGCACTTTGGTGGATTCTCCGATGCCGATGATGAGCAGTCGGTAGTAGGATATACAGAAGCACCGTTTCATCTCGAGTCGATGATGAAGTCGCCTTCGCATCCGGCACCACCGCGCTTGCAACGGTTGGCCAGCCGGTCCCGAGACCGGAGCCGCTTGCCGAGACAGCCTCCGTCCAGGACTGGAGTTTCGCCGTACCCATCACAACTGAACGAAGAGGATGAGAACATGCTGTGAGTTATGAGAGGCGATTTAAAGAGGGTACAATAGATAAAACATGGCTATGCAGGGGACCTTATCCGTTGCAAAGTAAGTGAGAGGCTATACATTCAAGATACAAGTTTCACGTTCACATTGGTTCACATTCACTCAACAAGGGCAAGCTTGCGTACCTGTAGATGACCTGGGGTCGCAAAGACCCGCCCACGCAGGTGTAATCTCTTGAACAGTTTATTAGCACTCCTTATGATTCAAAAAATTTGTTTTCTCGAGGCTGTGAGACCAACCCTTACTTTCTGTACACTTTGCGCCAGTTCTCTTATCTGTCGAGGAAACACCGTAAAGAACCAAACGCCAAAATAACAGCACGCTGACATTTTGCGATCGCATGCGGGCGCCAGGTGACTAGTAGCGATGGCGCGTCGAGTAGTCTGGATGGTAAATTCAGTCAGTTCAAAGCTCCTAGGTCAGAAAAGGGAGACGGGATAACATCAGACATACCTTTTGGACTCACAACCAGACCACGACCCTTTTTAGCGCCTCTGTACACCGTCTCGATGATGTCGATCATCTCCTGCTTGTCCTCCAGTACCCAATTCAGCTTGTTATTGTTACCCGTGCCGAAATCGCACATGATGTGCTTGTTCCGGAAGAAGAACATGATCGTGCACGGGTCGTAAAGCTCGTACATCTGGTTGAAGTCGGGAACCTGGTCAATATCGCAGACGTAGATGACGGCAAAGGACTTGACCTTGTCGGCAATCTTGTAGAGGACTTCGTCTTGCTGCATGCAGGCTGTGTCCCAGTCGCGGCCGAAACGGATGACGACGAGGCGTTCTTCCTCGGAGAGGATAGCCTGGTCGACGTGCCAGCCGGAGTTAAGATGGGGAATGACGACGGAGCCCATGGTTCGGTGTTGAGAGCGAGTGGAAGGGTACGGTTGAGCGAGGCGCGAGAGAGGGAGACCTGAGTGTGGAATGTCGTGTAGTGGGGTGTCGCGGTAGATGTGAACGGTATTGAGATTTGGAGGGAAGCTGAGAGTTGACGTCGATATGTGGCTAGTTCGTATCGGGCTAGCCTAAACAACCCCAACCCTTGAACATCTCCAACTCCGTTCAATGTCACGTCGGCATCTCCAACAGCCTCGTTTTATCTGTACCAATACTTCTTTCGAACTTGTTGGGCCGACCAAAGTAATGCAAAGATATGGGTTGCCTTATGTGAGGGCCCTCAAAAGCCAACGTCACGTCGCACAATGGGCAACATATGGACGCTGGTTTAGTCAACACTCATCTCCTGCGAATAGGCTCATCTACCCAGACATATCGAACGCGCTGCATCATGACCTCGCCTCATTCCTTTCTCATGCCGAACGCGTAGGTCTGAACAAGTCATCTACTGTGTACGTCGGTACCCTCTACGAATACACCATCGCGGCCAGCCTTGCCCGCTACGGCTTCCACCTCAAACGCATCGGCGGAGCCGGCGACTTTGGCACGGATCTGCTGGGTACATGGACACCACCCGCAGCCTCACAAACTCTCAAAGTCCTCGTTCAGTGCAAAGCAGGAACCCAAAAGATTGGTCCCCAGCATGTGCGAGAACTCGAAGGCGCCTTTGCAGGCGCGCCGGTCGGTTGGAGAGGAAGTCACGTGCTCGCCTTGCTGGTAAGCCAGCGCGACGCGACAAAGGGTGTGCGTGACGCGCTGGGCCGCTCGAAGCTACCGATGGGCTATTTGTCGTGCACCAGTGCGGGAAAAGTCAGGCAGATGCTCTGGAACCGGAGGGCCGCGCAGGAGGGGCTCGAGGGGTATGGTGTCACCACGAGGCACGGTTGTGATGGAGAGGAGGAGCTGGCGCTGCAGTTTGATGGCAAAACACTGCCTCTCCTGGATAGCGAGCAGTAAGGCTAGTGTTGGAAAAATTCTTCTCACATGATATGGAACTGCGTTTAGTACATGTGTCTGATGTTGGTTTCTTGGTGTGGTGCGCTTGTCAAGCTTGCCGTCTCAAGGCTTGCGGTTCTCTGCGCGAACGATTCGTCAAAGATAGACCACTGCAATAGTGACACGATGATAAATGACTTTGAACAGGGACGGACGATGAGCCATGGCTGTTCTGACGATCGAGTCCGGAAGAGTTGAAGGTATCTCGACCTGGTGATGAGGCTAGATACACATACGCAGGAGCAGTAGTTGATCGTTAATGAAGCTGTATGGGTCTTGTATAAACTCAGCGAATGGCTCAATTTATTTCATGATTTCCAAAGTTACCGAGGAAAATATTTAGTCATCCCAGACAGCAGCCTTTGCCTTTGCCGTCTCCTCCTCCTGTCGCTTCTTCTCCTCCCTCTCCATCTCTCTGCGCTTCTTCTCCTGCTCTCTAATAGACCGCTGGTAGGCTCTCTGCTCCTCTGTTTGCTTGGGAGCCTTGAGGCCGAGGCCAGCCGCAATCATGCGACGAGCGACGGCATCCGTCTTCTCAGGTCGGCGCTCCTTTGCTTCTTGCAAAGAAGCAGAAGGTGGCCTACTTGTGGACGCGCTGCTGCTTGCATAGTGATTTGGCGACATGGGAGTGGGTGGTGGTGCAGCGGTCCCAGCGGTTGGCTTTGCTGGTGCTGGCTTTTCCAGCTCCTCGTCCGAATCTTCGTCCTCCCAAGAGTCTGCGACCACTTTCTTCGACTTGGGCTTTGACTTGGCAGCCAACGGTGTCTTCAGTGACAGCGACTGCATCGCTTCTGTGGGCTCATTCCTGTCGGATGCCATGGATGGAAGTGAACGGCGTGTGGCTGATGATATTACGGATTGGGAGGAAAGCGTATTACGATGGAGCTTGCGCAAGCCTCTGGAGGTGTGTCAGTCAGATTGACTTGCTTGTACCAAATCGAGAGAAGAAAGTCATGTGCCTGAGCCCTCGAAGGATGGATGGCGTATTCGTGCTGAGCTTTGAGGCGCCATAGAGACTGGCATCATGCTTTGACGTATTTCTGAGGCGTGCCTGTACCCCGCCAGGTGGTTGAGAACAACACCACAGCACCGACGTATATCTCACTACTTGACAACAAATCCTGACAGTTTGATTTCAGAAGATGCGAGACTCCTGCTGTGATCCCAATAAAAATTATTTTCTTTTTTAACCAAGGCCATATTGCTCGACAACACTCGATCGATCAAGATGTCTGGGTGAATGAGAGCGCCCCACTGTGCACTGGGCTCCTCCGACTCCCAGGCACCGGCAGTTACGTGATGCTGCGGCTTACTAAGCCCCCCGATTGCTGGACCGAGGATCTTCCGCCAAATTTCTAGAGCTCATCATGCATCGCGTTCCGAGAGCTTCTCCGAGGTGCGCGATGATGTCTTGCATCTCAAATCCACTCCACCGCCGGTTAACTACTCCCTTATCGCTCTCACATTCGCGATTCGAGGCGTCACCAACTGCAGGGCACACAGGAGGCTGTACACCTTTCCTTTTGTACATATAATTTTATAATTGTTCACATCGTCTGCGCAGCATCTGGCCCGCAACGCCGACTGCAGCCGCCTTGATCGCGGACATACGATCGTCATCGAAACCCACAGTCTTGAGCCTTCCTCCGCCTAAAGCCTGCCACACAACATGATCCCAAGATCTCGCGCTTCCGGGCGTCAGGCTCTTGGCCACGCCGCTTCTTCGGTCACTCGATCGCTACGAACATCGACCGCCGGATCTCGGTTACAGCGTCTGAACTACCGAGCCCCGTCCACAAGCCTGTTCCCGACATCCACGACACAACGACACCCCCAAGCTCTGGCTTCTTTCACGACGTCTGCACGACTTTACAAAGAACGCGATAACAGTGGAAAGGGTGGCAAGAGTTTCTTCGACTCGACCACGGAGCCCCCAACAGAGCCATTGTCGGAGGAGGAGGCCAAGGCGAACGCCGAGAACGCAAAGAAGGAGGCTGAAGAGAAGAGCGCCGCTGAGGCCAAGTCAGGCGCATCTGCGAAGAGTGAAAGCGGAAGCAAAGCAGAGGACGGCAAGGCTGGTGCAGCGGGAGGTGCAGCGGGAGCAGGGTCTGGGTCTGGCGACAGTGGCAGTGGCGACGGCGGTAAGCGTGGTCGTAAATCGGCCGAGCGAGCCCTGTCAAAACCCGTCATTCCTGAGGTCTACCCCCAGGTTCTGGCCATCCCAATCACACGCCGTCCCCTTTTCCCAGGGTTCTACAAGGCGATCACGATCAAGGATCCTGACGTCGCAACCGCCATCACCGAGTCCATCAAGCGTGGTCAGCCATACGTTGGCGCTTTTCTGTTCAAGGACGAGAACCAAGATGAGGACGTGATTCGAGACGTCGATGACGTTTACGACGTGGGTGTGTTTGCGCAAATCACCAGTGCGTTCCCGATTCATGGCCAAGAGGGCGCCTTGACAGCTATTCTGTACCCCCATCGCCGTATCAAGCTCTCCAGCCTGATTCCCCCAAGTAACACGGATGCCCAAAAGGACACCACGAAGAAGATTGAGGATAAGACCGAACCGCTAGCGCCCGAACCGATTCCCCAAAAGACAGAAGAGGAAGTGCAGCAGGAAAAGAAGGGTGACGTTGTTGCAAGCTTTGAGGAGAGCGCCGTCGAGAAGAAACCCGACACTATTGCCGAAAAGTACGAGCCGACATCATTCTTGAAGCGCTATCCCGTCAGTCTCGTCAATGTCGACAACCTCACCGATGAGCCCTACGACCCCAAGAGTCAAGTCATCCGCGCCGTCACCAACGAAATCGTCAACGTCTTCAAGGAGGTAGCGACGATGAACAATCTCTTCAGGGACCAGATTTCCACGTTTTCCATGAGCCAGTCCACCGGCAACGTCACAGCCGAGCCAGCAAAGCTCGCAGATTTCGCCGCTGCCGTCTCTTCGGGGGAACAGACCGAACTACAGGAGGTCCTCGCGTGTATGAACGTCGAGGAGCGTATGCAGAAGGCCCTCGTCGTCCTGAAGAAGGAACTCATGAATGCGCAGTTGCAGTCCAAGATCACCAAGGATGTGGAGAGCAAAATCAGCAAAAGGCAGCGAGAGTACTGGCTGATGGAGCAGATGAAGGGCATCCGCCGAGAGCTCGGTCTCGAGTCTGATGGCAAGGAGAAGCTTGTCGAGAAGTTCAAGGAGAAGGCTAACCAACTTGCGATGCCCGAAGCTGTTCGCAAGGTCTTCGATGAGGAAGTCAACAAGTTGGCTCACCTCGAAACGGCTGCTTCCGAATTCAACGTTACAAGAAACTATCTCGACTGGCTCACACAGATTCCCTGGGGACAGAAGAGCGCAGAGAACTTTGGAATTCCCCACGCCATGCAGGTCCTCGATGAGGATCACTATGGTCTGAAGGACGTGAAGGACCGCATCCTCGAGTTCATCGCGGTCGGCAAGCTGCGCGGCACGGTCGAGGGCAAGATCCTTTGCTTTGTTGGCCCGCCTGGTGTTGGCAAGACTAGTATCGGCAAATCTATCGCTCGCGCCCTGAACCGCCAGTACTACCGCTTCAGTGTCGGTGGTCTCACCGACGTGGCTGAGATCAAGGGTCACCGCCGCACCTACGTTGGTGCTCTGCCCGGTCGCATCATCCAGGCCCTGAAGAAGTGTCAAACGGAGAATCCCCTGATCCTGATCGATGAAGTGGACAAGATCGGCCGTGGCTACCAAGGCGACCCGTCCTCTGCTCTTCTCGAGCTCCTCGATCCGGAGCAGAACAGCTCTTTCCTGGATCACTACATGGATGTGCCTGTTGATTTATCCAAGGTTCTCTTTGTCTGCACGGCCAACATGACAGACACGATTCCCCGACCCCTACTTGATCGCATGGAGCTTATCCAGCTTTCCGGCTACGTCGCAGACGAGAAAAAGGCTATTGCAGACAAGTACTTGGCGCCCGCCGCCAAGGATGCCGCTGGCCTTGCAAACGCCAACGTCACACTCACAAGTGAGGCTATCGAGGAGCTGATCAAGTCGTATGCCCGTGAGTCTGGCGTGCGAAACTTGAAGAAGCAGATCGAGAAGGTCTACCGCAAGTCGGCCCTCAAGATTGTACAGGAGCTTGGAGAGGAGGTGCTTCCAGAGGAAGAGGCCCTTACCGAGGAGGGCAAGAGCGCCATCGAGGAGTCTGAGAAGAAGGCTGAGGAGACTACGGAGGGGAAGACCGAGCACAGCAAGGAACAACCCGAAACAGAGGCCACCGCGGCGGAGACGACACCGAAACCTCGCAAGCCCCTGCAGGTGCCCGAGAGCGTTGTCGTCGAGATTGGCAAGGACAACCTGACGGACTACATCGGCCCGCCTGTCTTCACCGCCGATCGCCTCTACGAGGTGAGCCCCGCTGGTGTGGCCATGGGCTTGGCCTGGACCCAGATGGGCGGCGCGGCGATGTACATTGAGACCATCCTCCAGGCCCCCTTACGTCCCAGCACGCGTCCGTCCCTTGAGATCACGGGTAACCTCAAGAACGTTATGAAGGAATCCACGACGATTGCATACTCCTTTGCCAAGTCCTTTATGGTTCACCAGTTCCCTGATAACCACTTCTTCGACAAGGCCAAGATGCATCTCCACGTTCCCGACGGTGCGGTGTCAAAGGACGGTCCTTCAGCTGGTATCACGATGGCGACATCATTTTTGTCACTGGCGCTCGATGCACCAGTCAACCCCACGGTGGCCATGACGGGCGAGCTTACGCTGACGGGTAAGGTCTTGAGGATCGGTGGGTTGAGGGAGAAGACTGTGGCAGCCAGGCGGGCGGGATGCGAGACAATTCTCTTCCCGAAGGACAACATGTCCGACTGGCTGGAGCTTCCGCAGGTACGTTGGTCCAATCTCGTCAATGCACATTGACATGCGCAAACTGACTCTTTTTTTTTTTTAGAATATCAAGGAAGGTATCACAGGGCATCCCGTCGAATGGTACTCTGACGTTTTCAACATTGTCTTTGCCGATCTCGACAAGACCCAGGCCAACACGTGTAAGATTTGCGAATGGAAAGAGGCCAACGACAAGAAGAAGAAGAACAAGAGCGACGGCGAGTCGGAGGAAAGCGACTAGACGAGTCGTCTGTGGTGTAGAATTCACATATGTATGATAAGCTGGCATGGCATAGAGGGAAGAGAAGGTGTTTTTTCGATCATTTTGGGAGGGAAAGTGATTGTATTGTTTGTTATCCCCCTGCTGGCGTTCTTGAGCTTTGGGCCTGGAAGCGAGAAGTTTCAACGAGGTCCAAAGGCCGACACCTTACTCTTGATGCATCGATTTCTGTTACAAATCACCGTTCTGTTTTGTTTCATATGTATTTGGTACGCCATGTTGATGATGCGCTAGTATGGTCATTTGTGCTCACATCACCAAGCGTGCGTTTTCATCAAGACTGCGCACTTTGCATCGAGACGCTCCGTAATGAAAAGTCCAACGTGCTGACTTGGGCAATTTTTGGTGGCGGTCCGGATCCAACCGCGGAACATTACGAAACGAAAGGCCGCCAAGGCAATACTAACAGTCACATATACCATGGCCCAGGGGGTGGGAAACCATGTCGAGTGCTTCAAAGGGTCTTATCTCTGCGCACTCGGAGACTGTGCCCTGTCGAAACCAAGGCCTAGATGACGAGACTAATCCCAAACGATGGAATCTTTCGGTAAAGGAGCGCGATACTAAACGTCATCACAAACGACAAATTGTGGCGGGGTTAGATAGGATTTTTTTTTTCTCGAAGGTATTGAATGTTGGGCATCGATGCATTTCCCTCCTGTGAGTGGGTAGCTGTCTCGGGTAGTGAAGATCAGGACCACTCTCCGCTGTCATCCTCGGCAATTTTTTTCCTGTCTAGGGGGGGGGGAAGAGAGCAAGGATTGCATTGCGTCAATAGCTGTCGTCGGGAGGAGAGTAGTAGTACGAGAAAGCTATAGAATGCATGTCTTGCTTCGTTTGATGTCAAGTGGGTGAGGTCTGGATGGTTTGCTGCAAGTATGCCTGACGTCCAGCCTTCTGGAAGCAAATGAGAGTGCTGGATCAAGCCGAAATTGGGACATGTCTTTGCATACACTTGATATTCCGCAAAACCCGACTGGGCAAGTTTTCAGAGGTATACTCGATGCGTACGATGTCGCAGAAACTTCAATGATTGCCTGATTGATTGGCCTGCTGTAGAGTGACGTGGTGGTTTGTTAGTGGGGGATCCAGGATGCGTGTGGAGGTGAAGTGAACTGGGGAGACTGACGATTCGGGTGGACCTTCAGGGAGCAGGTGGCAGACACAGCGTCTCTCCTTTACGGCTGAACGAGCAACAGTTCTTCCACAATAAATGATTCATGCCGGCGATAGCCAGACCCAGCAAGATGTCATCTCGAAGCATGGGTACGTCTGGACGTGCTCCATCAGATAAGCCCGCCCTAATAATAAGAAGAGGGATGAATGGGTCGCCGCGAGAGTTTGCGCCCACCGCGGGCCGGGATGCGCTAAGCCAGGACGAGGGTCGTCTTCGTAGAGCTGGTTGGGACAGCTTATTTGCACAATGCCTCTTGATTGCAATCAATAGACATTATATTGTCAGATATGACTCGATTTTCTCCAAGATGATACAGATTCGCGTCACTCATCTATGATGTCAAGGCGGCATCACTGGCTGCTTGCTGTGTTACGCAGCGTCACGTGACAGGAGTGAGGTTGAGTCAGGCTTGCTGGTGGTATCGGGAGCTACACTAGCGGCCAGCGGCAGCCGTCGAGTGTGTTTCCGTGTGTGTGTGTGATTATGTGTCCTTGCACTCTGTGACTCTTAAGGTGGTAAGATGTAGGGGACTGCGCGTTGCAACCCTGAAAACTGCAAGAGTCGAATCGATGAATCAGGGCCGATTGAGAGAGGCTGGATGTATCTGAGAGACGCAGGTAAATGCACCGTTCCAGTGCGTGGTAATCGGACTGTGAGAGGTCTGTGCGCGCGTGTTCCGGAGGGTGATCTACTGCAGGAGGTGGTGCATGGGGAAGACCCAAGTCTCGCACATGTCGTTGTTGGCGCTATCCATACCAGAGATGTACCTGTATGAGACTTGAGGGGCACGTCTTCCTCACGTACAGTTCACGCCGTGCACGTCTCACACTCGCCCTCACGTTCCTCTCACGATGCATCACCTCTCTGAAATACCTCACTTCAGAGCCCCTCACGGCTCATTCCTGCGTGCGTGTAATCACCGCAGAACTACTCTGTACGCTTCCTACTGCACCTGTCGAGATTCAAGCCAAAAACGCGCCCCCTGGCTGAGATGCGTCCCTTGGCTGTCCTCGCGCGCGCTTACTCCTACCCACACTGAAAGCTGACCTTTCGACCTGCAGCATCGCGCCCATAGTCCTGGTCTAACGCGTGCGCAGCGAGAAAAGTGTGACTGTCTCGGGTCGCCATGCCTACAGCCTAATTCTCGACCGCTTCTACACATCTTCATCTTCATTTCAACTTCATCATCGCTCGTCGTCGTCGTCGTCGACGCGAGAGGAGAGAGAGACGGACCCCTTGGATCGCCAGGCCGCCAGGACGCTCACGACTCGGCCCCACCTCACGATACCTCCAACCACCCTGTTCCTCCTTAGCCCGCCCACGATCGTTATCTCGATCATCTCGTGTGTCTGGATCAGCGTCTGGGCTCTGTCGTCTGGTTGCACCTCAAACACATTGCTTTTCTGCCTTCGGCTGCGTCGGTGACCTCCCTTTTGTGTACTCTTCCGCCTCTCACCGACTCCTAGCTTGCATCCTACACCTTTCTTTCACCACGACGACCTCATTCCCACGCTCACCTTCAATGCCTCGCTTTCATGACAACCTCTTACACCGCATCTATCATCAACTCATCATCGTTTTACAACTATTCTGAGAATCTCTCCCATCTTTTGAACCCACGCTTTGACGCCTAATCTTCGACTTGACCGCCATCTTGCGCTTGTCTTGCGACAGCCCCTGACCTGACCGCCTTTGGTGAGCAGCAGCTAACGTCTGCCCTGCTTCTCACCGCATTATGGCCCAGCCGGCGGCTCCGTCCTCGGATCCCCCCTCAAAGACCGGGTTCTTTCGCAAGATTTTTGGGTTCCACAATACCGGGAACCTGCCAGCCTCAAATCCGAACCAACCTGTAGACTCATCCCCCGAGACGGCTCCGTTAGCGTCAACACCGCGGTCTGGAATCAACGCGACGCCACCACCACCGCCATCGTCAATTGCGCTGTCAGGGACGGAGGAGGCTGTTGAGGATTCGCCGTCGTCATCAAACCAGTGTCACCGTCGACATGGCTCCTACGATGTGGTTCCGGGTCTGCCTAGGGTGCAGACCTTCAAACGACAACAGTCGGAGCAACGGACGCACCTTGAACCTGTAGCTCCCACCGCCGAAGAACGCAGGGCGCTGTCGGTCGGTCGTGGTCGATCAGAAAGCCGCACATTCTCGCCAAATTCCAACGTGCAATTTGACGAGCCCCGAGTCAGCGCGCCTGGTATCCTGGAACCCAGACAGAGCCGGGTAGCTTCTATGCAGCCTGGATCCCTTCCGACGCACCTCCCAGCAACACCTTCAGACTCAGTGGCCGATCTTCACCGCAACACTGCTGCGTTATTGCGGAATCGTTACGACCCGTCAAACGCGTCTTATGGTCCTTATGCTCCGTCTTTGACAGACGCGCTCTCGTCTATCGCGGATCCACATGATGAGACGTTGTTTGCTGAGCTGGACACAAAATGGATACTCAACCTAAGTATGCACTTTCGGGACCGGTCAAAACGTGAAAAGTTTTTTGTGACGTACCGGCAAGAATCGCATAGTTGGCGCCGAGTCACCATATCGCTTGATTACCGGGATGCACCACCTCATTCCTTGGAAGAGGATTTGGCGAATACGACGTATCAACGCGACAAAATCTACAAGATATACGAGGCAATCCGCGACAGTCTTCCCGATATCCAGTTCTACGATACCGTTACCAACCTCAAGCTGCAGACGTCAAATGGGAGGCTGCATGTTCATGTGGTTGAGGATGGAAATGTGAGTGATCCTGCCAATAGCCTCCTCGTTCGAAATACTTACGCTCTACAGGAAATTATCAGCTATCCCAGTGTCAACGAGGTTCGGTATCTGCACTGCAGGCGCATCAAGGAGAAGGACATTGATTTTCAGTCACACATGTCTGGCTTTGTATACAAGGTTACCGTGGATGACCAAACCCTCATCAAGAAAGAGATCCCGAGCCCGGATACCATCGATGAATTCCGTTACGAGATCAACAGCCTGAACGCCCTTCATTTCTCTGAGCACGTCATCGATCTGTACGGCCTTGTAGTCGACGACGAAGACACGCACGTGAAAGGACTTTTAATTAAGTACGCCGACAAGGGCTCGCTCATTGATGTCTTGTACGACCACCGAGAGCAGCAAACCGACCTCCCGTGGTCCATCCGGACGAAATGGGCGCAACAGATTGTCGAAGGCTTGTCGCATGTGCACGAATCTGGGTTTGTGCAGGGTGACTTTACCTTGTCGAATATTGTCATTGACGACCATGGGGATGCAAAGATCATCGACATCAACCGACGCGGGTGCCCTGTTGGATGGGAGCCGCCAGAGGCTGAATCGATTTTGCGATCTGGGCAGCGTATTGCAATGTACATTGGAAACAAGTCGGATCTGTACCAGCTGGGCATGGTCCTGTGGTCGATTGCCATGATCGAGGACGAGCCCGAGCGCCTGGCAAGACCTCTCATACTTGAGGATCTTGACGACATCCCCGACTGGTATCGCGAGCTGACCAACATCTGTCTCCATCAGAACCCAATGCATAGGTTGCAGGCGACGAATTTGCTGAGAATGTTCCCTCATCAGGGCATGCACGTCTCGACGGGGCAGCATACTGTGGGCTTCAAGGACCCGGTGTCAACCTCGAGTCAGGATAGGGAACGGTCCCCCAGTGAAGTCCGCACTTCGGGCGGTGCCACAAGAGCCTCCAAGAGCAGCGACTGGTCCTATGTGAGCCGCTCGTACGCGGACACCGACCCATCTGACTACGAAGATTCATACTATCCTCCTCGGGGGCGTTCTCCACCGAGCCCGAAACCGATGGGTCCGGACGGCGAATGGTATAGACGGCCGAGCTGGAGCGAGAGCGGGTATGGCTCACGATCTTATCAAGTGGACGACACTCATGAAGGCAAAGGGAAGCAACCGGCGGACACTACGCCTAGGATTGCCACATTTGCAGAGACACCAAAACCTCCACAAAGGTCAGACGGACAGCTTGGCCGAAGATCAACGGGCAGCTTGGACCAAAACGCTTCTCTCGCCTCGGAAAGCACGATCATGGAACCGACCATCTCTCCGCCTAGACCACTGTCTATGTCCGGCGTGATAGCCCCTGCCAGACGGTCTTTTGATGACCGCCTTGGCAGCTTGCGCTCGTCTTCGGCCGATGACCATTCTCACGATAACCACCAAAGTCAGGGGTCAAAGCTCGAGCGCAAAGGTGCAATGTCGAACCTCCGAGAGATCAAAGATGAAGAATCGCGCGAAGAGGCACATTTTGCTTCAGGTTCAGATAAGCGACCATCTGACCCCACTGCTCCATCGCAGCAAAACATATTACAGCCCTCCCGCAACAACGACGCACATCCTCGAGCAATGAAACAATCACCAACGAACGCCAGCATGCCGGCGCTGAAACGAAAGAGTGGCGCGCATGACCTCGACCACCTTTGTTCCGACGCCGATTTCACCAATTCAGAGGGTCCAGCCGCATCCCCGACATCTGAGCAGACATTACCAGCGGGCGAGGCTGCTGATAGCGAGCCCATTGCCCCGGAACTTTGATCCTGACTCACATATTTCACATCGACAGGCGCCGATCTTTCTTCCGCTCTTCATGACGAAAGCATAACGACTCACGAAGGCCATTTGTTTTGTTATCATTTCCATGCTTTTTTTTTTTTGTTCTCCTATGTCTCCTCCCTTTCTTGTATATTGCACATTATCTCCCTTTGTGCCATGTCCCATCGACTGGAGCCTGCGTAGAAGGCGCTCAGGCAACTGGCTAGTCGCTCATACGTGTTGGTAGTCTGCTATGGCTTCTTGCTATCTTGACTTTACTGAGCGGGGCATTTCATTTGGTCAGCAGGGTTTTCTTCTCTTTTTTTTCATTTATTTACTGGGTCTGAAGGGAACTCGGCGTTACGAGTGCATGACTTTGATGAGATTCACAGGATCAATCACATGAGAACTTTGCTCGATTGCAACTTTGCCAACTGTCACCGTCACATGCTGTCCATGTTGCTGAGCGCACCGGCCGAACTTCCGACTTGGAGCCTGGACCTGTCCAGTTGAATGAACTGAAAGCGATGAAACTCGTCAGCCCGAGTTATGAGACCCGCCCCAGCACATCTGTGGAATCCCGAATAGGCAATGTTCTCATGGTCTAGGCAATGCGAATGGGATCACGTGAGCGCTGACCAGCAAGATGGCTGGGGGAAATCTCTTGGCACAAGGGGGTGTGTGTGTGATGTTTGTTCTGTTGGGGGGTTCAGCACGCATGATAGTGGAGGGCGCTCACTAACACGGGTTGGGAGCATCGAAACTCGGCAGATTCGGGCGTCAAGACGAGAAATAGAGAAGCATGTGATTATGATAGTGATACCGGTATGAGAATGCTTGAGAAGAAGGTGATATGATGACGACGGCGATGCCATGTTGCAAACAGGGCTGCGATGAGTAATGCTGGGGTGCATATGTTGAATGTCGTCAGCATGATTGGACCACAACAAACACGATTAGGGCCGGGAAAAAATTGAGTATTGGATCAGGCAAGAAACAACGTTCGCTGATGTGATTGCTACATGAAATTGCATGATTTGTTTGTCTTTGTCTGGACCTCAAGTCTGGTTTGCACTAGGTGATTCGCCTTCAACGAGGGAGGACTGTGAGGAGCGAACAGCTGATTCATCAAAACCATCAAGCATCCTGCCTCCGATCAGTCACGGCTATCTACTTTCCCCGCACGGCCAACCCGGAAGTCCGAGGGTAATGCGAAGGGCATGACACAAGATTTTCTGATTTTCTCTTTCAAGAAAGTAAGGACAAGAAACGGGTTTACCAGAAAGTTCAGTGCAAGCTTGATCTTTCGGGCTTTGCCACCAGCGATGTCAGGTACCGG
>JAXOUE010000043.1:0-140015 GCA_036250105.1 Parasarocladium wereldwijsianum
CCCCCCAGTCTGACACGATTGCGCTAGTCCTCCAACCACCGCCGTGACAAAGACAGGCCCCTTCACGCATGATGTGATGCTTATAGCTCCAATTTCTTTGCATCCGTCATGTTTCTTCTATCCTCGAGGTGTCGCATACAAACTCGACCTCTTCACCTCATCCTTCTTCCTCATAAACTCACCAAACCAACACGCTATCACAAGTCCACCATGTCCACCCCTTCAGTACCCCGTCCTTCCGCCTCCATCCTACTTCTCTCCCCCACGAACGAGGTTCTCCTTCTTCATCGTGTGATCACTTCTTCTTCGTTCCCTGCTGCTCATGTTTTCCCCGGCGGAAACCTGGATGCCTTCCATGACGGGGAGATACCGGCGCCTGAGGCGGAAGGGAGGCACAGAGACGGCGCCGCGTACCGGATGGCGGCTGTGAGGGAGTGTTTTGAGGAAACGGGGATCCTGCTGGCCAAGAAGTCTGGGACAGAGGGCTTGCTCGATGTAGGCAGGGAGGAGAGGGAGAGAGCGAGGAAGACGGTGTATAAAAAGGAGGAGAAGTTCGCGGACTGGGTGACTAAACAAGGGGGAATCCCAGACACAGGTACTGCTGCTCCCTGAGTTTCTTGTCATCGTATCATCAACGACGACTAACGAACCAACAGAGGGTCTCATGCCCTTCACGAGATGGGTCACACCGACCAACATGCCTAAACGCTTCACTACTCAGATGTACCTCTATCTGCTCCCGCTCTCCTCCTCCTCCTCCTCCTCATCATCCTCCTCTTCTCTCATCACCGCAACGCCAGACAATGGCGTCGAGCATACCGCCGCAGACTTTGCCTCACCGCACAAGTTCCTCGAGCAGGCGCGCAAAGGGGATATCATCCTCTTTCCCCCGCAATGCTACCTCCTCTCCCTCCTCGCCCAGTTCATCCCCTCCCCATCAGCAGCATCAGGTCCCAGCGCCGACGCCACCAACTACTCCAAACAACGACAAGACATTCTCCGCTTCCTACAGACCACACCGACAGCCACCGCCGCTGACGGTAGGCCCTCGCAGCACCCCACCGCCTCCATCCCCTGGGCCGACAAAGTCATGTCCCCGCGGTCCCTCTTCATGCGCGCCTCGGACGGGCGCGGAGTTCTGGGCATCGACCATCCCGGCCCGGAACTCAAGGACTCGGATCGCGCAGGGGACTGGGACAGGGTCGTCCTGGCGAGGTTCACAAAGGCGGGGCCGGTGGAGGTGGAGGTTCGGGGGCGGGAGGAGATGTTTGAGGAGGAGAGGGCGCACAAGGCGGCGAGAGAGGGCAAGTTGTAAATTTTCCGGGCCTTTTGGCTAAGCATGCATACTATCCATCTGTCATGGATAACTCGCTGCCTGCATTTTATTCCACCGCCCTTGGATAGCGGATTGTCCCAAGCTTTAGATAGAAGATGAAACACCCCTTTAGAACTTACCCGTTGAGAACGCCGATAACAACCCTTGACCGTATAGCAATTTATGAGGTATTTCTTCCATTATGAAGACGCCAGAAAACAGAATAACCCAAGTGACGCGATGATCAAGTCTCGCGTGACTCTTTCACATTCTCGCTCCGGGTGTTGTCCCTCCCTGCCACATATCCATCCCGTTCATCGCCTGCGTCCAATCCTGCCAATCAAAGTCCCCATTCAGCATATCCACGTCGGTTGCCCCCGTCATCACATCTGCCGTGGCCAGATTCTTGTGTCCTGGCTCTTTGCCATTGTTCAGCCCCGTCAAGACCGCATCCCCAGTAGCACTGTTGGTGCCATCCGGGCTCAACCACGCACCGTACATGAATGGCGGCAGACTCTCCTCCATGGGGAGCGGCGGCTGCGTCGCAGGGACCGCTACGCCATACATGTTGCTGCTTGCGAATAATGGATCCTGAGGCATGCTCATATGCGGCGTGGGATGTGGTGGCTGGAAAGCATTTGCGTTTTGGTTCTGGAGGGAGAAAAGTTCGGCCATCGTGAGGTCAGGTTGTGACATGACCTGGCTCAGGTACTGCATCTGCATAGAGACGTCAGGTGGCGACCTGGTCTCCGATATTGAACCTGAGGACTGGTGCTGCTGATGCTGTCGCTGATGCTGTCGTTGTTGTGGCTGCGGCGGCGGCTGCTCAGTCTGCTGAGCGCTGTAACCCCCCAGCTGCGCTCCATCTGCCGCTTCTCCCCCAACCAACGCCCACCACCTGGCCCGGATGTCATCCATCTTCGCCTGATCGCCCGGCAGCGGCTTCAGCCAGTGAGGTCCCATATTCGCCCGCTCCTGCTCATCCAACCGTCTCGCCTCCTCCGGATTCGCCCTCAGCCTAGCCAGCTCCGCAGCACGATGCCTCCGGACGGTGAGGAAGAGCCTGCGCAGCGGCAGAAACACGGCCGAGTGGTTCGCCCGCTTCGAAGTCTCCACGGGCACACGCTTGAACGAGCAGATGGCCTCCCAGCACCGCTCGCTCAGCGGCGTCCACGCGCCTCGCGCCGAGGTGACGAGGGAGTAGGACACGGCGCCCCACGAGGCATACGTCAGAAACAGCCAGCGAAATGGGTGGGCCCGCGAGTCTGTGTTGAGACGGTTGTCGCATTCGAGAATCTCGATTGAAGAGGCGTATATCCTTTGTCGGACCTCTGGAGTCAGCTCGGTGGAATCATTGAACAGCTTGGGCTGGTAGATGAGGAGGTAGAGCTTCGACATGACAAGGCGGGCGATTACTGTGGCCACCCAGTACACATGATCAAAGTAGCCTCGTCCATCGAGGGAGTGACTGAGCATCTGCGATTCCACGCGCGTGTGGTAGAAGTCCAAGAGCAGGCCCTCCAGATCCTGGAAGGTCTTCTGGCCGTCAACGGGACATAACGTTCCTGCGGCCGATGTTGCCGTCACGATGCGCCGAGCCATATTCGTAATCTCACATCGGAGGAGCTGGACAGACATGTCAGAGCGCCCTTCCTTGGCGACAATGACCGCGCTCTCGGGGGAGATGTCAGCATCGTCCACATTGGTTGGCATCTCGGTGTCGAACCCGCGGTTGTCGATCGATAGGTCTGTACCGAGCTCCTCTGAGGATCGCAGATCAAGCTTGATGATAGCCCACCAGACTCGTCTGCGCATCTCAATCTCAAATGGGGTCAGGTCAAAGTGTGAGCCGTCGCGATGTAGGCCCATGCCCATGGCCAAGCGGATGATCAAGCCAGTCATGGACCAGCAGAAGCGGCTAGTGTCGTAGGCCTTGACACAGATGAGGAAGATTGTAAGCGCTTGAATGACGGTAAAGTCCGAGGTCGTGAGAATGTCAGCCTTTGCGAGCGCTTGTTCAGCTGCGAAGCGGTATTGTGCTACGAGCTTCGGCTTGGGCGTGTTGAAGTTTCTTTCAGCCTGTGCAGAATACCAGGGTCAGTCATGCCTTTTACAATCCCGAGGAAAAGGCACAATACTCACATCTTCCGGCTCTAACGCGACAACAGCTGCAAAAATGATACAAAACACCAACGCCTGCTTGCCCGCCGACAGGTCGTCCAGGTTCTTGGTAGCATCGCGCAGCAGGCGGTCGGTCGTGGGCACATGCACCACCTTGATCAGAGGTTCGACGGTATCTTGATAGATCTTCCATAAAAACCAAATGTGCGAGGGCGCGGGGTATAACTTGCGGAGATCGACGTCTGCAGAGCTATAGCCGAGCAGGAAAGAGTGGTGATCGTGAGCGACCTGAGCCGGGAGAGGCGATCCGTCGTTGCTCTCGTCCGAGTCTGAGACTTCGCTCTCGTTGTCTGTGAGGGCCTGGGTATCGCGTCGCAGAGCAGCAATCTATTCGGTCAGTTGGGTCTCGGGATCACTGCGGAAAACAGAAACAAAAATATCCGGGCTGACCTACCTCA
The DNA here is from genome assembly GCA_036250105.1 of Parasarocladium wereldwijsianum. Classification (NCBI taxonomy): domain Eukaryota; kingdom Fungi; phylum Ascomycota; class Sordariomycetes; order Hypocreales; family Sarocladiaceae; genus Parasarocladium; species Parasarocladium wereldwijsianum. The sequence continues at coordinate 3,895 of JAXOUE010000043.1, forward strand.
TCGCTCATCTTCGACCAGAAGGCAGAACTGACGTATTTGGTACGCCCCTTGTGATCATTGAGAACCAGACGGCCGAACCGCGCCCTAACATCCTTTCTTCGCGCCGCCTCACTGGCATCACTGACGGAGTCTGTGTCTTTGGGGCTGCGCCCAGTAGGGGACGTGGCGCTTTCGTTTGTCTGGCCAAACGACGATGGGCGATCTACGCTTGCTGTGGCACTCGCCGCGCGCAGAGCTGACCGGGCCGTTGGCGAAAGGGGGCCATCTGGCGAGTTGCCCTTACTCTCGACCTCGATCTGCCCGCTCAGCTCCTCGACGATGCCCTCGAGCTTCTTGAGGCGCTTGACCAGCTCGACTTCCCTCTTGCTGAAGTTTTTCGGCGGGGCGTTCGGATCGCGCGGTCGACTCTGCCTCGGTTTGCGTCCAGGCGCTGGGAAGATGCACGGGATGAGGGCTTTACGACACGTCGTGCATGGCATCTGTTTGTCGCACTTGACCTTCCTCCTTCGACAGGTGACGCAAGACCGTGGGTTGAAGGCCGGTCCGGAGCCGTCGGGGGCTTCTATCGGTCGGGTGTAGGCATCCGGACCCTGCGTCTGGTACACGGTTGCGTTGGGTGGAATCGCATCGCCATCATCGTCGTCGTGGGGTGATGCTTCGCGAAGCGGGTTGTGCATGGCGGCAGGCGGGATGCCCGAGCTTGAGGAATCAGGATTCCGTGCGAGAGAGGAGGTATTGAAATCGAAGGGAGAGCCAGCGGTCGAATCCGCGTTCATTGTGTCGTCCTTGGCATCCGTGTCGATCGTACTGGCGATCTCGGTTGGAGACACAGAGCGAGGCAGCTCGTGATGATCTTCGCGGTCGTAGCCTGTGTGTGCCAAGAGCGGGCTCGGATCGATATGACAATGCGCTGATGACAAGACCGTCGGGGAATTCGAGGCTCCTGGAAGAGGGCACAAAGCTGGCCGGCTTGCTGTTGAGACTTGCGAGGATTGAAGGATGAGTGAAGGCTGGGGCTATCTGCGATCAGCGGCGGTTTCCGCTTTGGTGAGACTGGCGCGCTCAACGGGACCGAAGCGGCGCGGCAGCAGAAGCAGCTGACAGTAAGCACGAATATAGCGCCAGGATTATGTGCCTCACATCGAGACTGTGTAGTTGCTTTTTGGTTGTATTCTGACGAGACACAGGTCTCTGGAATCTCAATGATAGCCAGTCGAACCGAATTGACGTAGAGTAAGCAGACCAGGAGATGATCGGCAGTGCCGCGTTTGACTCATCATTAGGCTTCTCGCGACTAAGCCCCTCCCTCCTCCATCCATCCTGCGGATCATTTCGGTCGTCGATCGTCTGTCTGTCATTACGCTGCCATCCGAACTGGAATCCTTGTTCCAACCCATATTCGTCTTGCAGGCGGAGAGTCTCTCGCTGTTCATCGGATTGGGTTTGTCGATACTTTTGAGCATCATCATCATCTGTCGTCACCATACTGCACATTGCATGCCTTTGGTGTTGCTGACTTGCACGTGCATCCCGAGCAACATGCCATCCTCAAGGGATGCCAGGCATGATGGAGCAGGGCAGCTCAAAGATCAATCAGAATCACAAAGGCTAGAACAATACAGACGGACCTTGATGATCAGTCTGACCAAACAGATGCGCAGCATGACAGCCAGATCACGCAAAAATTTAGTCTCGGTGGGATTCGAACCCACGACCTATGCATAGCTTCATCCACAAAGGGGATAGAGTATAAGAACACAACGGTAACCACTCCGCTACGAGACTAGATGGGGATAGTCGGGAAGCCCTTACAATACACTATATACCCTAGTCAAAGAGTGCCTACTTCGACCAGATTTTTTGTGTTGATCGCACGCCAACCGTCGACTACCAAGCGCCGCAAAGTGGATGAACATGTCCGTCTCGATGTGCCGTCTCGCTGCGACACGCGACAGTCTCTTTAGCTCACAATATGAGTGCGCTGGCCATTCTGTGGTGCTTGGGTTCGGTGCATGTAGTGGTAACAAAAAATCGGCACACATGTCAAGAGCAAAAATCTGGGTCTGCCTAGCTCTGCATCCACTAGTTTCCTGTTTGTCGCAAATGAGAGACGGGTCTGTTCGCAACACAAATGTTGTATCACAAAGTCGAGACTGAGCTTCCCATACCTATGGGCCGTCAACGACGCATCACTCCGGCGTGTCTTTTTCTTGCGATTCTTTCATAGCCCAATCTTGTTATGATGTTTTGATCTGGGCCAGGACACACAGACTTGCAGTATTCCCGATAAGATCTCTAGGGTAGCACGAGATGCAAAGGCCAAATTGGTCGATAGTCGTGCATCCGCATCAGTCAGGCCTCGGTGCCCCAAGCTTTAAGAATATGGAGCATGCCCTTACAACATATCAATAGATATCCATCCGTCGCCGAAGTGACGTGCTGGGGTAAAAATGGCGTATTTTGTTACTTGTGCTCGTACATAGAACCGTGGGAATGCACAATGTCACGACCGTAAACTTCCAGGCCTGGATGTAGTGTGATCGTGCGGTATACGTACAAGCAAAATACGTCACGTATGACGAGGCAGAACGTTCAAAGAAAGAGTCTCCTCATTTAATCAGTATCAAAAGCAAGTGTGCCAGGGCAGAGGGTCTCGACCTCGAATCTCAAGCATTGGGTCATTCAGCTTCACACCAGCATCGTAAACAGAGTGGTTCGTAAAAAAGCGTACATAAGCCTAGCACCCGATGGCGAGGCATCTCCACACCGAAGGTGCAGGAAAGATGCAGGGACCGGCTCCAGACTTTTGCCTCTTCACTAGCCACATCTGATTTTTTTTTTTCAGCCTCTAGCGAACCTCCAAAGCCCTCTGTAAATCCATCCTCCAGCGGGCAGCCCTACTGCACAGGCCGGACCAGCTTGCAGCTAGCAAAGTGTGGCTGCTGTGGCTGGTGCGGTTGACTCCCCGAAACGTGCGGAAGGCTCTAGAAGGTGGGCCAATCAGCCAGCAGCATCGTCTACCCCACCATAGCACCGCAGAGAAAGGAACCGTCACCCGTTGCCAGGCAGAGTCTCCGTAGACGGAAGCGCGCAGAAGGTGCCCGCCATGGCTCCCGTGGAATCTGATGGAATCTCGGCTCCAGGCACCGCAACCTCGCAGCTGCCCGTGGTTCTTCTTTTTTTAAGCTGTCTCTCCTCCCTTCTTCCCTCCTCTCCCTCTTCTCCCTTCATCATCAAATCCCCTGGTCACATTTCTCTCTCAAAAGTTTGAGCAGCTCAGTCACACCAAGAGCCTCTTGCTTCCTTCAAACACTCTATACCCCCTGGTAAGTCCCTCTACAGGACCCCTCACCGCCGCTGAGTGCCCCTCGTCTTCCAGATTCGCATTCCGAGATTGTTTGCTCAAACTTGCTTGGGCTTTTCCCTTGTATTGGGAAAACCTTTCTGAATGCGTACGGTGCGAGCGGTCCTTGCCGGGGAGATCTTTATTTGAAGTGTAGCCTTGTACAATTGCTAACGTTCGCCAACAGTGTCTCTCTTCTCTTTTCTTGATACCCCACCACATACACGCACAACCACACCACCGCCATCATGAGCGAAACTTTCGAGTTCCAGGCCGAGATCTCTCAGCTTCTCTCCCTGATCATCAACACCGTCTACTCCAACAAGGAGATCTTCCTCAGAGAACTTGTTTCCAACGCTTCCGATGCTCTTGACAAGATCCGCTACAAGTCCCTCGCGGACCCCTCGGTCCTCGAGACTGAGAAGGACCTCCGCATCGACATCATCCCTGATGCCGAGAAGAAGACCCTGACCATTCGTGACACTGGTATCGGTATGACCAAGGCCGAGCTTGTCAACAACCTTGGTACCATTGCCCGCTCCGGCACCAAGCAGTTCATGGAGGCTCTCACCGCCGGTGCCGATGTTTCCATGATTGGTCAGTTCGGTGTCGGTTTCTACTCTGCCTACCTTGTTGCCGACCGCGTCACTGTCGTCTCCAAGAACAACGATGACGACCAGTACATTTGGGAGTCTTCCGCTGGTGGTACCTTCAGCATCACCGCCGACACTGACGGTCCCCAGCTCGGCCGTGGTACCTCCATCATCCTGCACCTGAAGGATGAGCAGATGGACTACCTTCAGGAGTCCAAGATCAAGGAGGTCATCAAGAAGCACTCCGAGTTCATTGCCTACCCCATCTACCTCCACGTCTCCAAGGAGACCGAGAAGGAGGTTCCCGATGAGGATGCCGAGGTTGAGGAGGTCAAGGAGGATGACGATAAGAAGCCCAAGATCGAGGAGGTTGATGATGACGAGGAGGAGAAGAAGCCTAAGACCAAGAAGGTCAAGGAGACTTCTATCGAGGAGGAGCAGCTCAACAAGCAGAAGCCCATCTGGACTCGCAACCCTCAGGACATCTCCACCGAGGAGTACGCCTCTTTCTACAAGTCCCTCTCCAACGACTGGGAGGATCACCTTGCTGTCAAGCACTTCTCCGTTGAGGGTCAGCTTGAATTCCGCGCCATCCTCTACGTTCCCAAGCGCGCTCCCTTCGATCTTTTCGAGACCAAGAAGACCAAGAACAACATCAAGCTCTACGTCCGCCGCGTCTTCATCACTGACGATGCCACTGACCTCATCCCTGAGTGGCTCTCTTTCGTCAAGGGTGTCGTAGACTCTGAGGACCTTCCCCTCAACCTGTCCCGTGAGATGCTTCAGCAGAACAAGATCATGAAGGTCATCAAGAAGAACATTGTCAAGAAGTGCCTTGAGCTCTTCCAGGAGATCGCCGAGGACAAGGAGCAGTTCGACAAGTTCTACTCTGCCTTCTCCAAGAACTTGAAGCTCGGTATCCACGAGGACTCTCAGAATCGTCCCGCCCTTGCCAAGCTCCTCCGCTACAACTCCACCAAGTCCGGCGATGAGCTTACTTCTCTCTCCGACTACGTCACCCGCATGCCTGAGCACCAGAAGAACATCTACTACATCACTGGCGAGTCCATCAAGGCCGTCTCCAAGTCTCCTTTCCTTGACGCTCTCAAGGAGAAGAACTTTGAGGTTCTGTTCCTCACGGACCCCATTGATGAGTACGCCATGACTCAGCTCAAGGAGTTCGAGGACAAGAAGCTCGTCGACATTACTAAGGACTTTGAGCTTGAGGAGACCGAGGAGGAGAAGAAGGCCCGTGAGGACCAGGAGAAGGAGTTTGAGCCCCTTGCCAAGTCCCTCAAGAACGTCCTCGGCGAGCAGGTCGAGAAGGTTGTCATCTCCCACAAGCTTGGCAACTCTCCCTGCGCTGTCCGTACTGGCCAGTTCGGTTGGTCCGCCAACATGGAGCGTATCATGAAGGCCCAGGCCCTCCGTGACACCTCCATGTCCAGCTACATGTCTTCCAAGAAGACCTTCGAGATCTCTCCCAAGTCTCCTATTATCCAGGAGCTCAAGAAGAAGGTCGAGACCGATGGTGAGAACTCTGTCCAGGTCAAGTCTATCACCACTCTCCTGTTCGAGACCTCTCTCCTCGTTTCCGGCTTCACCATTGAGGAGCCCGCCGGCTTTGCCGACCGCATCCACAAGATGGTCCAGCAGGGTCTCCAGATTGAGGATGACGATGAGGAGCCTGAGGTTGATGCCTCTGCTGTCCCCGCCGCCGCCACTGGCGACTCTGCCATGGAGGAGGTCGACTAAATGTATGCGCAGAGGATGCATTAATTCTCGTTACGTGAAAAAGTTACGCGGCGTTGAACAGGATTGGTTTTGGTTGGTTTCTTCTTTCTTCATTAGAGCAATGATTTTTCACGGATTTATGAATATGATTTGTATCATGCGGCATGAGATCAGTTGGTCAACGGGTCTCGTTGACATGATGCGATCCATGGTAATTTTGTACTCTAGAACAGACGCAAAAGACATGGTTCCTTGAAGATTGACGTGTGTCTTTGATTCCTGTGAATGTGAAGATGAATGGTTTTCGCTCATGATGCGTGTGATTCTCATGAACGTGAAAATTGACGGCGTGTCTTGTCACGATGAGTACGAAACAACATTTTCGGCACGGGCGGAAATGTCGGTATCGGTGTCTAATTCTCTCCGATGGAGTTGAGGCATGACAGATCAGCGACAGATGGAGGATCAATCAGATGTCTAGCGACCTATCCGCAGAAGGTGCAGTGGTGCCTACAGGGGTTCTACGTGTGCTTTACTGCAGGCGACACAGCGGCGGCACAGCGATGCCGAGCGGTGCCATAGGCGAGTGACAGCGGACAGCACAGTGCAGGTTACGTCATCCAGGAGAAGCGTGTCATGGTTACTCCTCTGCTCTGGCTGTCTCTGCCCTGTCAGCTTGTCATATGGATTGCGACAGAGCGAGCGAACCATCATCCAGTCCTTCCCGCATTCCAAGTGTTCTTCTTTCATTCTTCTTTCTGTTTCAACTCTTCAAGATCTTCTGAATTTCCCACTGTCACTGTGGGGAGCACTCTGACCTACGATCGAACCCTCTCGAGTGTCCGAGTGTTCCTAGGGTCGGTCTGGTCCCTCTCGGACCCTCTGTGTCAGGAACCGAAAGTGTGATAACGCCCTGTCGCGACTCTCTACATTGTGAGACAAACACCGACAAGCCGCGGCATCCCGCGATCACCCTAAAACGACTCGAAAGTCACTCAACTGTCATTCGCACCTGATCTGATCATATCCCAAAGACCGGCATGAGCTCCTCTGCAGCTCAGGTCGTGCCAAACGGCAACGGCTACGTGGACGACCACGACCATGTCCTGAGACCACGACCAAGGAAACCGCTGCACTCGCAGGTCTCGCAGCTTTCGCAAAACTCGAATGGCGACACTCTGGTAGATGGCGATGGGTCGACCATCATGACAGAGAGTTTTGGGCCGTCGAGCGGGCAGAACAGGTTCGTCTTTCTCTTCAACCCCCCTCCCTCCCCTTTCTCAGGGTCCAACACCTGGAAGAAGAGCACCACTTACTGACGAGAACCTGAACTCAGCGGCCGGTCCACTCCCCTTGCCGAGGATGCGCCTCCTTCCGTTAAGCATCTCTCCTCGGCCCGCAAACATGCTCGCGCCGAACAGCGTCGCCTCAACCGTCGTCGCATCTTCCCGACCGTCGAGTTTGCTTCCCGCGTGAGCCACTTTGACCCGGAATCCGACTATCGCGATTTCCACGGCTTCTTCAATCTCTTTTGGATCGGTCTGGCTATCATGGGCATCACGACCATGCTCCGCAACATGAAGGACACGGGATACCCCATGCGCGTGCAGATCTGGAGCCTGTTCACCGTCAAGCTGTGGCACCTGGCGGTCGCCGACGCACTGATGGTGGCGAGCACGGCGGTGAGCATGCCGCTGCACAAGTGGTTCCGAAGCATGCCGGCCGGAAGCTTCTGGACGTGGAAGAAGGGGGGCAGCGTTATTCAGGGGCTGTACCAGGCCGCATGGTTGGCTGTCTGGATCATGGTGCCGTTCTGGCTCGAATGGACGTGGACGGCGCAGGTTTTTCTGCTCCTGCACACCATGGTTCTCCTGATGAAGATGCACAGCTGGGCTTTCTATAATGGTCACCTGTGCGAGACGGAGAAGAGGCTGCGCGGGCTGGATGGACCTGACGGCCATGGCGAGCTGGAGCCAGCATATCTCTATCCCACGAGGGGAGAGATGAGTGAAAGCCTCGTGGACATACCTAATGGGGTTGATACAGCTAGCGTCGCTGCTGCCAGCGGTGCCTCTGGTGCACCTGTCGCCGGGAGGGGGATGACCAGGAGACGGTCCAGTCGGTACGCCGAGGCTCAGGCCAAGAAGATGACGGACGCGCTCAAGAAAGAAGGCGAGAAGGCCGCGAATGGAAAGGACGCAGAGACTCTGGACGAACTGATGCTCCTCCGCGAGGACCTCGCTGGCGAGCTCACCTCGCCCATGGGCAACGTCACGTACCCCTCCAACCTCACGTGGGCCAACTACATCGACTACCTGCTCTGCCCAACGCTTTGCTATGAGCTCGAATACCCTCGCGTCCCCCACATTCACGTTGTGCCCCTCGTCTCCAAGATCATCGCCACATTCGGCTGCATCTTTCTCCTCACCATCATCTCCGAAGAATACATCCTCCCCATCCTGATCGACGCCTCGTCCAAGCTCGAGGCGCCGGGTCTCTCCCTGTCTGAAGGCGCGCTGATTCTCGCCGAGAGCGTGTCCTGGCTCCTCTTCCCCTTTATGCTCACCTTCCTGCTCGTCTTCCTCGTCATCTTCGAATACGTCCTGGGGGCGTTTGCCGAGATCACACGATTTGCAGACCGCCACTTTTACTCGGACTGGTGGAACTCGACCGACTGGATGGAGTTTTCGCGCGAGTGGAACATTCCGGTGTACTCTTTTCTGCGGCGGCACGTGTACTCGGCGAGCCGCCCTCACACGGGCAAGCACCTGGCGACGCTGATCACGTTCCTCATCAGCGCGGTGGGCCATGAGATTGTGATGGCGTGCATCACGAAGAAGGTGAGGGGGTACGGGTTCTTTGCGCAGATGCTGCAGCTGCCGATTGTGATGCTGCAGAGGACGCGGTGGGTGAGGAGCAAGCAGACGGCCAACAATGTCATGTTTTGGATCTCGATGATTTTAGGACTGAGCTCGGTACGTTCCCCTTCCCGCCCTCTTTCTTTGGCATTGTGGCATTGTTACTGATAAAGGGTGACAGATCTGCGCGCTCTATGTGCTGCTCTAGACGACGATGTCGGGTGTAGCACATGGAAATTGGAAGTATGGCAGCGTTCTATCGCTGTTTATTTGAAATAGAAAGAGAAGAGGCAAAGTGGAGAGAGAGGAGCATGGTGGAAGTTTGACTTTGGCTTGCGATCTAGCTGTGAGCGCAAGTTTGCGATTATACCCCCTTTTTATACCCAATCTGTAAGATACCGGAGCATGACATGCAGAATTCATTTCCTTTTGACGCAAAGACAGTATTTCTGGTAAATCTCAGTGAATAGAGGATATTAGTGAGCCGCATTCCTCAAGACATCAACTGCCGGCATGTACCGAGACCAAACAGTGAGAGAGCTGAGCCTATGCGCCACACTCTGGTTCAGTCGAGCCTCGCAAAGTGTGGCTGTGTTGTGGCTTGCGCGTGGACTCCCGCCCCACCGCTCCTACTCACACGGTCACACCCACCGCGGGAAGGTGCCGTTAAGGCTGGAAGGGAAGGGGCCCCTGATCTGGGCCGAGCCTAGCGCTGATTCGCACCGTACTTGCCATCCCCCCCACAGAAGGACATCGATGCTGCCATCTCCGTGTCTCAAACCTACCTCTGCTGTCGATGCCTCACATCCTGCAGTCGTTGCATGTTAGAGTGTACAAGAGAGCAGGGCAGTCCAAAATCGAGTGCTTGAGGCTCTAGTAAATATCAAGAGCACATGCGGGACCAGGTAAGGAAGTTCACACACCCTCACGGGGGATTTCCGACGGACTTGGCTTGAGCTAACCTAACAGCTCAGTGACGGAGATCGCACACGCAGGCCTCCAACTCCACGGACCGAACATGCAGTCGAGCATCACGCCAAGTCGAGGTATCAAGGGACCGGGCGATGGATCGCATCTACATTCGCTATCGCCACGAGCCGACACCACCACCATCGTCACCAACACAGCAACCTGAGCAGCAGCGCTCAACGTGCCATAGTACAACCACCAGCAAGGCCAACGGCGGTGTCACCAGCAACGCAGACACCAATGGGAACAGCACCGCTTCTGCCGTCACATCACACCGCAGATGGAACGTGTTCATACGAGCAAACAACAATCCCACGAGGAGCTGTACCATCATCGACCCCTTTCTGCCGGAGCAGTATGCCTCGGTGTTTGAGACCTACCTCCGAGATTCAGACCGCCCGAGATGGAGTGCTCAAAACCTGACGTCCCTTGTCGACGACGATGGTGACGCCGGATTGAAGGGAAATGCGCAGATGAGAAATAAGATTCAAGACTATGCCGCTGCGTTGCTAGCCCAGCTCAAGCTGAACGCGGACTCCTTCACCCGGGGAGCAACAGAATGTCAGGTCTACATTGTCGACCACGCCGATCCGGAAACGGAAAAGAACGGCGGCCGTATTCATTGTCTTGCGTGGGAGCTGCTCGAGATGGCTCAGCTGGAAGAGCTGCCCAAGATCAAGTTTCTCGTCACGAGGGTCACCGACTTTCTCTCCTTCCCTGTCCGTCCCTTTGTGGTCAAGCAGCCGCTTGCGCAAGTACAGGCTGACACGGCACTGACTTTCCGCATCCTTCTCGTTGTGGCCAGAGACTTTTCTCGCATCGGCGCCGAGAGGGACCCCGAACCAGATCTTGCCCAGTGGCCCCTGATGAACGTGCAAAAGAGGCTTCGAGCGCGATTGCTGCTCGAGGTTGTTCGCCCAGGGAGTGTCGAACAATTGCGTGCTCATCTAAGAATTCGAGATCGACAGGGTATACGCTTTCATCTCGTGCACTTTGATCTCCATGGACGAATCGACTCGGATAGCGAGGGAAGACCCTCTCCGTACCTCCTTTTTGCACGGCATCATCATACGCAAGGGGCGCCTCAGACCAACCTCGCACGGGCTGATACCGTTGCCGAGCTCCTCGCCGATTACAAGGTTGAGAACGTGGTTCTGAATGCCTGCCTCTCGGCCTACAACTCAAACACCTCAGCCACAAACCTGGCATATATCTTCTTGAAGCACGGCGTCAGAAGGGTCAGCGCCATGTGGTTCTACGTGCACTGGCAAACTGTCTCGACGTACCTCGAGGCGTTCTACAACGCGCTGCTCGTCAAGGGCGTGGAATTTGATTACGCAGCCGCGAAGGGCAGGGCTGCTATCCGTAACAAGCCCGGCCAGACATTTCAAGACTTTTTTCTGTGCGTCAACTATGCCTCTGAAACGCCTCTGACGATACGCAGGAGCCCGAGCCCATCCGCCTCCATCAGGTCGCAGGACTCGGGGAGATCCGTCGGCTCAGTCAAGAGCCTCAAATCTGGGCTGTGGAAGCCCCCGACACCGCGACTGGGCGAGAACATCTCTGGCTTTGGCGACGAGCCCATCATGAGGATGAAGCTGCATTTTCTTGAGCTCGAGTACAAGCTGATGACGTCGCATGTGGTGTATGCCAGCGATCTCCGCCGGACCGACTCCAAGCTCGCCTGGTCGATTGAGCAGCTCGTCGCCATGTGGCTCGCTACAAATCTCGTGGACGACGTGTTCTACTACAAGGGCAAGGACTTTGCCAAAAGGCGGCTCTCCATGGGAGCTACCGTCTCCGCGCGGGAGAGGAGGGCGAGGAACGGGGGGCTCAACAACGCCGCTGGTAGCTACCTTGGTCTGCTGTTTCCCCGACCTGTCAAGAGTCTCCGGAGCGCGCTGCACATTATCCGAGAGGTTGACGTGGTCGTCGACCCAGGGATGCAGGCGGACGCCGTGCTGAACCAAAAGGCAGAGGAGAGGCGGACGGTGGCGCAGGAGAACCTGCAAAAGTTTGTGGCCAAGTTGCAACAGGGCGAGGGCACATCCAGTGGTGCTTATCCAGAGGACGGCGGAGATAGACACTACGTCCTCTTCCTGGGGAGCAACGACGCGCAGTGGTGGAGGACGTATCTGCAGTATCTCGGAGGCGAGTGGTGGGTGAGCATGTCTTGGGGGTTCACGCTGCACAGCCGGCATCGGGATGTGAGGTTTCCTGGTCAGAGGGCTGGGTTGAGCGGGTGCCCTTAAACAAGTCGTATCAATTCTTTATCAAGGAGCATGTCATATGATGGCGTTTCACAGGGCATTTGGGACTGTTTCATGGGTCGTAAATCAAATCACATCTTCTATCCTCAGATAACCTTCAGGCTCCCAATGCAGTCAACTTTATCTACATGTAACAGCACATCAAGCCCTCTCGTATCAGGATTCACGGTTCACCATGCAAGTTTCAGAGAGTGGGAGCAGAAAATGTCATCTTCGTCATAACGCAGGCTAAACGAACGTGGCATGTCCAAAAAGGAAGAAAGAAAGTCATCACACGCCCGGTGGCCCCCGATCAAGATCCAAGACGCAAAATACGCAAAACATTTCCAGTTTTGCAGGTCGCACCTAGCTTGCTCGACCGTGAGCTCCCATAGACCCCTTTCTCTCCTTCTTCTTCTTCTCCTCCTCCTCCTCCCTTTGTCACCCTTCACCTGTCCTTTCCTCCCTTCATAACTATACAGCAAAGTACCCAAATAAACGCACCCAAAACGCCCAGAATGATGATAGTTTGTCCGCCCAGTTGGTGTTCATAGATTTGTTGGTGATAAGTGAGTTGAAATCAAAAAAAAAAAAAAAAAAAAAAAACACAATGCTTGGTTGGCTTTGCGAAAAGAAGAGCAGGGAATTGGGGTTTTAAAGTAAGTAAGTAAGACAATCGTGTCCAGCAAAAAAAGAAAAGGGCGTGAAAAAGAAACGGAAAAAAAAAAGAAATGAAATGAAATCAGGTGGCCTCCCAAACAATCGAAAAGCAAAGTCGTTAATCATACGTGAGCTGTTGCAGCTGAAGCGCGGAGAATCCCAAACATGTCATTTGGCCAGGGAGAAGTTACACGCGGACGGACGACCTCGAGTACTCGGCATCCTCACGTCCGTACGCCTTGCCGTACCTCGGCTCGTAGTCGTACTTGGGCGGCGAGTAGGCGTATGTAGACGAATAGCTTGGCTCGCGGACGCTCATCGCCGGCCTGGTGTAGCGTACGCCAGGTGTGCCGCTGCTGTAAAAGTCGCCGGCGTACTCATCGTACCCTGGTCTCTGGGAATAGGAGGTCGGGGTGCGCTGGGGCTTGACGCGCGAGTTCCCGTCAGCGTCCGTCGCAATGTTGTAGACCATGCGCTGGGGCTCTGAGCGGTCCTTGGACTCCCGGTAAGACGAGGATTTCTTGGGTTGGCGCGAAGACTTGCGCTCACGTGTCTCGCGGACGCGGCCACGGCGGTAGTCGTCGTCGTCGTCATCGTCGTCAGACATGTCGAGCTGCGACTCGAGGCGGCTGCGCCCGCGCCCACGGTTCGGTGGGATATCAGTGTAGGCTCGACTGAGGTTTCCAGGTACCGGAGGGGGGCGAGTAGCGGTGTGGGTCGATTCCGCAGGCATGGTGTTCATACGGGAAGGTCGCGGTGGCAAATCGGCCATGCCTGTGCTGTTGAGAGAAGTGTTCGACTTCCAGCGAGCTGTGGGCTCCTCGGGGATCTCGTCCACACGCTCGCGCGAAGACCTGCTGTTGTACGATCGCTTCTCCTTGACCCGCTGCGCATCGGAAGAGCTGCGCCGGGTGGATGATCGTCGACGAGGCTCGTCCTCGTCAGGTGAGGGATAGGCGGAGCCGGTGGCGGTGGGCGGAGGAGTAGGAGCAGTCGGCAGGCGCTGGGAAGTGCTGTTGCCGCCGCTCATTGCCTGGTAGCCCTTCGCAAGGTTGATCCTGTCTGCAAGGTAATCGGGCGTTTCGCGATCGGTCTTCTCCTTGTACTTGCGACTAGATGAAGATTTCTTCTCCATCTTGGGAATCGGAAAATACTCTTCTGTCGGCGGTGTCGCATAAATCTCCCGAGCCGCCCTCTCCCTCTGGTCCTTCTTCAAGTTCTTAGAGTCTTGCTTCTCGCGCTGCTTCTTAAGTTCCCGTTGTGCCTCCTTCTCTGCCTTACGCTCGCGCTCACGTCTCCGCTCCTCCTTATCAGCCTTCTCAGCCCTCTCGAGCTTCTCAGCCCTCTCAGCCTCCTTTCGCTTCTTCCTCTCCTTCTCTGTTTCGCGTTCTCGGTCCTTCTGGTACGCACGATCACGCTCTGTCTCCCGTTTCGAAGGTCGACTTTCCCGCTCGCGATCCACGTAGCTCGACTCTTTCCGCCGGGACGATAACGGAGGCTCAGCATCCACGATCTCGGGCTCGTTGTCGCTTGACCTGTAGGACGGCCTGTAGTATGTGTGTGTTGTGTATGCTGCCCTTGGTTCCGGCGCTGGTGGATTCGCTCGGTAACTCGAGGACCTCACATCTTGATAGTCGGTCGGACTTGACCTGGAAGGCTTTGCTGGTGATGTGGCGGTTTTTGCTGCATTTGCCGATTTTTGCTGCCTCAGAGCATTAAGCCTGGCCAGATTCTCGACGAGTTCGTCGTGTTTCCTTCGCTCCTTCTCATCGCTGAGGGTTTCGTACGCTTCCTGAACCTGCTGAAACTTGTTCTGCATCTCAGCTTTCAAAGTCGGGTCCTGGACCTTGTCGGGATGGCACTTGAGGACGAGCTTGCGGTAAGCCGTGCGGATATCTGCTGTGCTCGCATCCTTGGAAACCGAGAGAATCCCGTAGGGATCTGATGGCAGACTTGGCATTTTCGAGATCGGTTGGCTCCCTTGTCAAGTCGTGACGCAAAGCGACGAGCAGGATCGTTGATGTTTGGAATTTGAACCAAACGGGAGGTTGTCTAGATCATGTAAAGAAAGACAATGGCGCAGGGGGGGACAGAAATGGCAGGTTGAGGTGAAATTGCGCGGCACCACCGAGAGGAAGGGGCAAAGAAATCGATATCTGACTCGCGGGAAACGTGGGATGGAATTGCGTGTTAAGGTTGGAAGTCGGTGTCGCAGTTGGTGGCGTGTCTAGTCGAGCGGAACGTTGGCCGAAGGGCTGGAAGGAGGCGAAAGCGACGGCGAATCTGGAGTCTGGAAAGTGGTCGTATGTACCTAGTCGTATGCTGCAGCGCTGGTGGCTCGCTCAGTCGCGAATGGCGGGAGCCGGGATCAAGGTCGGACGGGGATTCAGGAGTCCCGCTGGTGGTCTCTGTGTTGTTATGCTTGTGACTTTCGGCGGGGACGCTTGGACCGTGATCGGAGTACACCGCTCAAGATACGGGCCGGAGGGGACGTAAAGCAGACTTTCAAAATGGAGACAAGGAATCGCGAAACGCGGCAGAAGCCAAATTGAAGAAGAGCGAAGGCCGGTGGTACGAAAACCAGTTCTGGTGAGGAAGAGCGAGTCGTGAGACAGACAGGTTGCTCGACAACGTTGATGAGGTCACAGTGTTCCGGGGGGGATCGGTTTAGGTGGACGATTCGCTGAAGGGGGCCCCTGTGGGTGTCGAGAGGGGTCGCTGTGGTGGTGCTGCTGCAGGATTCTTGTTCTTGAGAGAGTGGTATGAAGGGTGGCTGGGCCCTATTCGTGACGAAAAGCTGCTTGATTCTGTCCGTTGGAGGGAGAGATGTGGTACAATGGCGATAGCTAAAAGACGTATGGTGAAGGGATTGTTTATGGCTACTCAATGTCGAAATGAGGAGAGAGGATTACTGTAGATGTGGGCGAGCGAACGAGCAGCGAGCTAGACGAGGCGAGTTGTCTGTATGTGCTGCCTGGGTTGTAGTTGTGCCTCCACACAGGAAGAGACAGGGGTTTGCAGGTGGATGGATGTCGTGACCTGCGAGTACTCGCTCCCTCGTGTCTCGTTTGGGCCTCGGTGGCGTACACTTCTGTATCTCTTGCAGTCGTCCTCAATCGAATCGTATCGTAGACTAGTCGCCAACGCCAGCCGGACAGGCCTGGATCTGGTCTCGCGGTCCGTGGCCGTGGGGTGGTGGGCTGCAGCTGCACAGCTGCGTGACTGTCTGTCTCTGGTCTCCTCTCAATTCTCTCTCTTCTATTGCCTGTGACTGGTCAGGACCCCTGTCACCTGGGACTCCCGTACCTTGAACGAGCCTTGGACCTCTCAAAACCGCTGCTTGGGTTCTCTGTGCTGTGCTGTGCTGTGCTGTGCTGTGCTGTGTAGCGTGGTGATCACACGGGACGTGCCTCTGAATGGCGCCGTCGATGGGTTACTGCAAGCCAAGATCTAACGAGCTTGTTGCTAGTGTCAGTTGTATTCTGTCGCTGCCAACTATGCTTGCGAGGAGAAAGATGCTCGCACGCTTCTGACCAGGTCCAGGCATCTGAGGAGGGAACCCAGCTCACGTCTTAAACGACTCCTTCTTTCTAGCACTTTGCCTGGAGGCCGCGTCCGACTGGAGAGGGCGGATGGAACAGTGCCATTAGTAATGTGGTCTCAGCTCGGCCACGCCGCTCGGCGATACCAACTAGGCAGCATAATTCAGCAGCAACAGTTTTGGAATGCAACGTACTTTGTACGTGTATAATCATGGGCGGAAGGATGAGCAATTGCTGACGCCGTGATCGTACTGTGACATTACCGCCATGACAAACGCTGTCGGGCATATCCACCCATTGCGTTTTACCGAGCGATGTTGAACTAAGCAAATGCCAGCTACCTATTGTATGTTACAACTACAAGGACTTTGCCAGCTGAACAAGCAGCAGGGCAAGCTGCGCTGAAAGGGTGCCCTGGCAGTAGTGGATCGTCGGACTGCTGGCAAACGTCGTTTGACAGCGACGATTGGCGTTGATCACCAGTCCCGTGGCTGAAAAAGCAGGTGCCTCAGCCACAGGGGCGAGTAAGAAGCTGACCCAATCAAAGTGATGGCCTGACGGGTACCTCGCCCCTACGGCGGCTCGGGCGGAATCTTGACGGGTGCCCTGTCGATACCCCTGATCAGGCGGTGGCGGTGCCCACGACTTCGGTACCAGCTTCCTGATGGGGGTTGGAGAGTCAGGTACTGCGGTACCTATTTGTACACACATCTGGAAAATTTACTCCTGCTCCAGCCACACTTTTCCTCCCATGTCCATACATGCATGTTCCTTCGACGGCTTTCGACGGAGCCATCGAGGCAGTGGAGCAGCAGCATCTGGCGAGCTGGGCCACTCGCGTCCAGACTGAGACCAGATGATGAGACCAGACATCAACCGCGTCAGAAAGCGATCTTCACGCGTTGCTAGCCTGATACCTGGCATGTCACTTGACTAGGGAAAGTATCATGAAACCAATGTTGCAGACTGACGAGCTATGCTCACGCAGTACGATGGTTCCTGCAGCTGGAAGTATTCACCGTCTAAGAAATCCACAAAACGAGCCAAGAACTCCCTCGGTGACACCTGGTGGTCACCAGACAGAGTCATCCTCGACCCGACCAGGAACATTGGCAATTGACCAGACGACGTGCGGGCATTGCCATGGCGATGCAGGCGAAGTAGGCGAGTGCAGGACCCCGAATAGCATGGATGATGCCCCGATGCCCCTCTTACCCTCTCCGACGATTCTCGATTGGCGGTGAAGAACCCATCGCGGTTTGGGCGTCTCAGCGGTCAAGACTCGGATCCATAATCGTGGCACGCGATATCGCTGCTATTGTTATAGATGACACAGGCAGTGATAGCTGCGGAGCTGCGTCGTATCAATCGGCCCATCATTGGAGATCAGCAAAGCGGCGCACGCAAATCCCATGAGCCTCGTTCACCTGACGATGCCTTTTCGACGTGTTCCAGCTCCTGGAGGATGAGTGGCTCAGTGCAAGTCTGGATCACGGCTGCAGGTGGCATATTGGCCCATTACCGGCCAATTACCTCCTTCCACCACGTTGATCCCCGACTTTTGCAATGAGCACTTTGATACACGGTGCCTACCAATTATGCACTCCTGCATCTCCACGGATTCAGAAGTAACCCAGCATGATGTCTATCTGCCTCTTTGTCCTACGAAACGTATGACGGGTCCGTTTCACGTCATCTCGGCCAATTCTGCTACTCTCGTATAGATATACATCGATAACTATTCATTATAGTCTGGTCGTCAGATCGTTCAACCGCCGCTTTGGATACAGCCGATCTTACCTTCGGGACCAGACAGGTCGATGTCCTGTCCCTGTGTGGCACGGATCACCCCGCAGCATTCCATCAAATAGCATCAGTCTCGGGCGTCGACGATTGAGGGTCTGCTTCTTTCTTTCCTCTACAAGAGGCCGCCAGGCTCTCCAGCTATCTAAGCGAGCACGCAGCCGACTGATGGCAGAGATGATCGCTGCACCTAGTGCCCTAGTGTCGATAGGCTACTGCCGGTCATCGCCAGTCCCAAGAATGCAATAGTCACCGTGTAGTCCAACGTGCCGCGAGGCCTCTCACCAAAAACTCCACTGGACCTGCATCGGCCCCCGTTCCCTTTGCAGATGCCGTCAAGCCCACGTCCAGGACCTCGAAATACCACTGAGAGGCCGCGAAAACACGGGGCCGCCTGGCCAGACTGCGCGATTGACGCAGTGCGAAAGAGATGTTTTACCCACCCTCTTTCCCCGCCATCTGTGGCTCCGCGGGAACGAAGCTGATGAAATGCTTGCAGCGAAAGGCTGAACTCCGAGACAAACGACGTTCGAATCATATTTCCCCGTCATAGCGGAATCCATGCAACAGGAGAGCTATTGCCAAAAGAGGTACGCGCAGAAATACACCTTCTGGAACAGTTGAGGGGCACGTGTGTGATGCTTGCTCCAAGGACGATCCCGCCCATCACTTGCGAGCCAATAGACACCAACTCAGCCCCCCTCAGAAATGGGGACTGCTGATAAAAAGAAGGATGCCATCTTCCCACCCCTCGGTCCTCGCATCAGCCCAGGCACCGTAAGCATCGACACAGGCGGAAAGGAAAAGGGCCTCACCAGGAGACTCTACGACCCGCGCCGCGCCCGTCCGTCCCACGTAAAAGTAGATAGCGTGCGCGTGCCCGCCATGGTGGAGCAATCTGGCGCCTACGATCACCTGCTGCCATCGCCAGTATCGACGATCATGTTCTCGTCAGGTGTGTGATATAACCTGGCGGGCTGGCATCACAAAAACCATGTGAGCTTGTGGTGCCGTCATGGTGCGATCACTGCTCTCTCGCCTTGTCGCATGTTCTCTCTACACACTGGACACTGTGTGATGTGCGCGATGGTCAGCGGTGCACCCACTACGAACTCCCTCTGCAAATGCCATAGGCAGGCGAGCAGATGGGTAGGTGTGCATTCGGCGGCTGCGCGTGTGACGGGCTTTGACATGCACGATTCTCGTCGATACGATTGGGAACCGGCTGTAGTGAAATACTGCCGATATCGTGGCTCCATTTCGGCGAATGACGACGATGCTGTCGCCTTGCTTCTCGTAGTATGTGGTGGCAGCAAATTGCCGGAGGATCATCTCGACAATTGTCTCTCCAAGAGGCAGTTGTTTTGCAGCAAACTCCGCGAAAAGGCAAGGCGGCGACATGGGCCATAACACGGTGCAAGCGTGAGCTGACAGAGGCTGGTGCGGCGCATCAGATGAACCCCTCTGCGCATTGGCAGATCGGCTTTTCGTGTCAGCCTTTTTGAGGCTGGCCTACACTCAGCCAGTTCATCATCGCCTTCTGACTCAGCGGTGTTGTCTGTTGAACACGCAGAAGGGATTCATCGAGAACGCCAGCGCTGACCATGATCGTTGACATCGAGGCATGGCAGCTCCTCTCTCTGCGGAAAGGGTATCCCGGTCAATCGAGGGGTCAATAATCGACCGCCCCCTCCTCTCGCGCTCTCATTCCCGGCTATGGCTTGATAAACCGCGCAAAAAGGGAACAATGCGATGCAAGGCCAGTCCCTCGTTCAGCCCCGCGTTTCGACATTGCTTCTGCAAGCTGCTCGCGTGATGTGAAACTCTCCGACTATCCTGAGTAGGGTAGGCTGGGGAAGTGAGACAGACTTGATAGACGGCAACGCCACGGACAGCGTATGTTTGTCAATATGCAGATTTGTGTGTAAGCACATACCAGTCACATAGCAGAAAGCGTACGCAGCATTTGAATGTGCAGCTCGGTCAGGGCGCTCACAGCGTGGTGCGTGGATAGACTCCATGCCAATCAATCTATCTATCAATCACCAGATTCAGGCGCGAATCGCGGCTGATGAGGCAAATCCATCTCTAACCGCAGCATTTGCTCGCAGTCTGCCGAATTTCGTTTTTTGTTTCTTTACACCTCAGTCAGTCATACGCAATGGCACTGGAAATGAATATTTCTTTTTCCCACTCCCGTCTCTGCTGAACAGGTCATATGGCCAGCCTGTGGACACAAGCAACGAGTACCGAGTCGAAATCGCTCAACACTAACGACGAATTCAACATGGGCAGTCCCTGGACACGGGGAGCGGGAAGACCCTGCTGATCAATGATCGTGACGGGCAGGCTCGATCTGGAAGGACTAGGGTGGGCTTTTCCGAGTTTGGTGCTGCGGTGACAAATGGATTAATCGATATCAGGTGTGACGATGAGGCCCAATATTGGGGAGGGATTCTTGTCAGACAGAGTCTACCAGATCTCACGTTGGCGTTCAATGCCAGAGGCGTCAACAGGCACGAAGTATCGCAGCAGTTGTAGAGACAGCCCATTGACCCTCGGCTGCAATAGAGACGTCAGATGTATGCGGCCAGCGGTCTGAGCTGTCACTTTCTGTCATTTTGCGTGATGCCTCGTCTTCGTGATGTCGGTAGGGTAAGAGTGCATGCCTTGTGGTGGAGGGTCTTCGTCGCGTTGGGCATCAACAGCTGGTCCCGGCACGCAGGATACAGCTCGAGGCGATGACAGAGTGACAGGTGTTCGTCTTCGATTTCGTCGGCGATCATCCGCTGTTCCGCTTGGGCCGCCTTGTCATCGTGCATTGTTCCGCCTCATCTTTTGGTTCTGACGGCATGTCCGCTAGACGTATGCTGGATGACGAGATGCGGAGAGACCAGAGCTGCAGGGTAACCCGTGTATATCACGATGTTTGCCGCCATCACGCAGCAACATTTGACAGATCAGCAAGACCATTGACATGTGGCGTAATGTAGGCTTTTTCGGTCTTTCAATCCTGGTATACTGGCAAGTCTATGTCCACGACAATAGGTTTGTGGAATTGCTTCCCTCCCGTGTGCGGATACTTGCTCTTCATGATCGCTGCGTTGACGATGCATGTTTCGAGCCTTCCCATCCGGCCCAGCAGAGCCCGGCGATCATTGTGAGCAGAGCGCGGGTCGCCTCCCTTCCCGTTGAAGTGGCTATTGCTGATTTCTTCTCTTGTATCGGGCGAGCATGTGGGGGATGAGGCAACCTCAGGCGTCGCCGCTGCAAGGTCGCTCCCTCGAGGATGGGCTCCGTCATTGTCCAGCCGCATGCCGCCCTTTCTTCCCGTGAGATCAACGAGACTGAGCTTCTTGTTTCCCTCTCCGGGATCCTCCCATTTTGTGACTCGCTCCTCTGCAAACGAGAGGTGCTCCGCTCCGGAATCCCACCTCACCACTTCGGCCCCCCTCCCGTCGTGGACATGCCCGCAGATGGCCATCCTCGGTCTCACGCGCCACAGCGCCTCCTTCAATCTCTCGCAGCCTGCGGCGGTGCTGGTGTGCGTTCTATGATCGCGATGAGTGTGTGCGGGGGTGTGAGATATCACTATGTCGGTGTCAAGGGGGATATCATCCCATAAGCTGTTGAACTTGGGCGAGTCTTGGCGCGAAGGTGCAGTAGGCGAATCGTAGGCGAATGCCCAGAGGCCATCACGTGGGGAGTAAGGGGATCCGAACACTTTAAAGCATGTTTGGGGGCCTTGAGGAGAGGTGAGGTGGATGGTAGCGGAGCAATGTGCGAGGTAGGTGATTGAGGGGGATGAGGTGAGGAGGGAGAGGCAGTCGAGGTGAAATTCCGGGTGCTGGTTATGAAAAGAGGGACCATGCTCGGCGTAAAAATCTTTGTCGAGTGTAATGTCGTGGTTTCCTGTGTTCTATTAGCTGATCAAATCAGCACGAAGCGGAGTGGTCAGGAGTAGACTACCAGCTATTACAATCTTGGCTTCAAAGGGTGCCTCCTCCAACCACTTTACCATTTTGGATAGCTGTTGATGTTTGCTATCGTTAGTTACCCTCTGACAGAAGGAGAGTGTTACAGCGGAAGAGAGGCACCTCTTTGTAGGATCCTTGGTTTGTGATGTCACCAGCGTGAATGAGAACATCGCCGGCAGGGAGCTTGGGCTGGTGATTGTGTGTGTCGGAGATGCAGACGAAGCGCGTGCGCCGAGTCTCTGGTTGTGTTGAGCTCATGTTGACTTTGAGATCAGAATCGAGATCAAACGGGTTGTTTTCGACACGATGTATCAAGTTGCATACGTTGGAGATATCTGCGTGCCTTGCGGTGGTTTTTAGGAACCCGGTTCCGTCATTGGGATTGGTAGACGACGGCGACGGGAATCTGTTTTCAAGATCAAGGGAACTAAATAGCAAAGGCAAGATATGAGAAGGATGATGAATGTACTCGTTATGCTGGTTGAGCTCTCGTAACGTAGAGAGTATGGAGTGAAGTGAATGAGAGCTCCCCACGTGCTCGAGGACGATGTGAGGCTCTAGGGTAGTTTGGCTGCTGTGACGGCTCCAGAGTTGCATGGCTTCGTGAGTTGAAGCTGCTGCAGATATCTGTATATTGGAAGTAGTACCTGTACGAGCTAATCTAAAGATTCAATCACTAATATGTTTGATTAGTGCGCTGTCAGACTGTTGAGGCACTGGTGACGAGACCAGAGGACAGAAGAGGTCGTTCATGCTCCGTTGACAAACCACAAACCGAGATGAATTGATGCATTTGCCGAGCGTCCGTGCCATGGATGCTGTCAAGGCACGTCCCGTCGATAGATCCCAGCGCTTGCTGACTGGTGGCCGCCCCGACCAAGGA
Source organism: Parasarocladium wereldwijsianum (assembly GCA_036250105.1). Lineage (NCBI taxonomy): Eukaryota > Fungi > Ascomycota > Sordariomycetes > Hypocreales > Sarocladiaceae > Parasarocladium > Parasarocladium wereldwijsianum. The sequence continues at coordinate 26,506 of JAXOUE010000043.1, forward strand.
CCGACCAGTGTCTCGAGTCCCCTAATCAATACCGTTCATGCAGTAGATTCATGCAACCTCAGGTAGCATTGCTTCTTCCCATGGGTGTTCCCTGCTATGGTCTCTGATTTTTGGCAGAGAAACAGAGAGAGAGAGAGAGAGAGAGAGAGAGGCAGACACAGACGGCTCGCGAGCAGCAGAGAGCAGAGCGAGGCTGGCCAGCTTCGACTCGAGTCGTGTTGTTCTGCTGTTGGTCGCTGTAATTTCCTGAAGAACCAGAACCCAGACTGAGAGATGAAAGCGAGGCGGTTCGCCAATGGGAACGCTGCCAGGGCTGAGATTAGTGGAGCAGAGGACCGCTGTGATGGGAAACGGGGCCGCCTGAGATTTGGGTTTCCACAGGCGATGGCACCCGCTGTACTGTAGCTCTGCCCCCCACAGCGCCCGGCTCTTTCTGTCTCGCGCTCTTGGCCAGGGCTGTCGAGTCTTGAGGAGGAGCTGCTTCTGGTCTCGCAGCCTCTTCTCTCCTCTCGCGTCTCGTGTCATCGTGGTTTTAGCTCGCTTCCTGTCCACCATTCATTCGTTTCCTTTTTTCTTTTGCGATCCGGGGCATGCCCACCATCTTTTGCCATTACAGCTCCTTCTAGGCACAGCCAGTCTTGCCATCGTACAGTATCAGCCGAATGCCTCTTAGCTGCTACGAGTGAATCTAGGCAACGCTGATCTTGACGTTGGAGCTCGTCGATCGATCAGCGACACTTTACGCACAGAACTTTACTTCGAAATAATCTACAATTCGCCTCCATCGCGAACCCGACAACCCTCAAATCCTGCCTTTCCATACATTTTTTTTTTCATACCCAACCAGCCCAATTGCGCAACTATATCCAACTCGACGAGCGCGAACCCGCCGGCTCTCGTGGCACAAGGAAAAGGGGCGTGAGGGGATCTCCGAACCCCCATCACCTTCACCTTCGCCCTCGCCCTCAACACCACGACCACGATTGCCATGGCTGCCATTTCCTCTGCCCCCGGTGCCACCACAACGACATTCCCAGCACACGACACGCACGACCGCCATGATGGTTCGTGGCCCATGTCCACTACAAACGATGTGCGTACAGACACATTTCTCCCCCTGGACGGCAAACACCACTTCCGCAGTGATGAGGTGTTTGCTTGCTGTTGATACTCCTCTTCCAGATCGAGCTCGAGAACTTAAGCTGACATTGTCTTTCTTGTTGGACTGAACAGGGCCTCCCTCAGGAAAATCTCACAAGCTCGCATACCTCGCCCTCACTCGCCCAGAACGGCTTTGAGCCTCTAGGGCCACCTGCAGAACGTCCAAGCCGCAGAACGCACGCCTCCGACAGCAATTCGGCCGACCAACCCCCCAATGGCACCGAACGCGAGTCAACTGATGGTCCTAAAGCCGGTAGCGAGGATTACTGGATTCACCGTGACAAGCTCGCCAAGATTGAGAGCGAGGAGCTCCAGGCGGCCGGCTTCTTCGTGCCCCGCTCCAGGGCTCCCAGCAAACAGCGCCGCGATCGTAGCCAGGCATCCTTTCGGAGAGGCACCGACGCGTCCGAGCATAGTCGGACGCGGTCGAGGAAGAACTCGACCGCCGTAGAACCACGGCCGGCGCAGGACTCGTCTGCGGCTTGGGACCTGCGCACGCGCGAGGAGATTGCAGAGGAGGAGGCGAACGCGTACTTTGTGTCCAACGCCCAGTCTGGCGGTTCCAGGATCCCTGTCGCAAAAACGAGCGCGGCGCCCCTCTCATCTGGCTATCTCGAAAGACCAACACCCGCCATTCGAAGGCAAAACGACAGCTCTGAAGACGTCTCCCTGTCCTACTCCAAAACACGCTCACACAGTGCCGGCGCGAGCGGCAAGGATGCGTCAGGGACGAACGGATCCGTCAGGCGATCGGCCACTGATAGTTCGCCAAAGAAGCCTGGCAGTGTAGCTGCAGCACGAAAAACGACGCCTTCAAAGCCACCGCCATCGCACACCAGCAGCTCGGCATCCGCACGGCCCAAGACACGCTCCGGCAGCAACACCGGCACGCGCCCATCTACCCGCTCGGGCGATAAGACGATGGAGGGCGATCCCCCGTGGATGGCCAACACCTACAAGCCTGATCCTCGACTGCCACCGGACCAGCAACTGCTTCCTACTGTTGCCCGACGTCTCCAGCAGGAGCAGTGGGAGAAAGATGGCAAGTTTGGCGATGTCTATGACACCGAATTCCGCCCGCTCAACGAGAACGTGTTTCTCAAGCCTGCCGAGCCGGAGCAGTCGACAACGGCGACCGAACAACCGCAGGCGGACGCCGAGTGGCCGCTGCGCCCTGAGGCGACCGTCGCCAAGAGCCCGAGCCTGCGCCAAGGATCGTACTCCACGATGCCCAAGATCTCGGACAAGCCGCCCGGCACGCCCATGTCGACCGGTCCGCGGTCCCCCATGATCCTCCAGCAGCCGATGGAGGCGCAGGTCAAGCCGCAGACGCAACCCGCGCAGCCCACGCAACCAATGGAGACGCAAGAGCCCGAGCCCGAGCCCGAGGCCAAGCAAAAGGGCGGTTGCGGATGCTGCATTGTCATGTGATGGTCTACAAAGCTTCCATCCTGGCCTTTGGACCTCGAGGTCTCACAGCTCTCTCTCTGCCTCGAACTCCTTTTTAACGACGTTACGACCCCCTTTCTTTTTCTCCGCTTCTTTTCTCGTCTATCATTTCCCATACCGCTGTTGTAGTCCTGCGAGCCAAAAATTCGCACACCAAAAAGCACACACGCACCGAGCGACCTGCTTTTTTCACATACCATTTGCTATGTCGTTTATCTTTTCTCTGTACTTTGCAGCCACCACGCATCATATTCACCGAAGCGGGCGAGCTTCTGTTCACTTTGAAAGTATTATTGATTCCTTATTATTGTCCTCTTTTTTGGGTTGTCCTCTGATTGGCCGTTGGGTGGTCAGGGAACGGTGATTGTGTTGGCAGTGATTGTGAGTTCTCCTGCGCGTCTCTATCACTGAGGGAGAGAAAAATGGGAGCTTCTTTCGTCCTCTCTCTTTACCCGCCCCCTTTTTTGCTCGTGTGGGCATTCTGAGCTTGAAGGTGAGGCATCGGCCTAATTTGTTTGACCTTGAATTATCATTGTTGGAAAGCATGAATATGGGAAGAGGCGTGGTGAAAGAATCTGGAAGCTCCAAAGCGTTTTGCGCGTACGGTATTGGAACATGTGAAGCAAGCAAGGACTCAGCGACTCTAAGGTTCAGAGTCGAGTGCGGAAAAGAGCCTGCTTAGAGAAGAGGTGGCATCGTTTTGATGCTATATTTGGAGGCCGATGGTTCCTCCTTTACGGTTTACTCACATGGTTCCGCACAATTTGAAAGGCATTTTGCTGGCTTTGTCTGTCATGTTCCCTGCGGTCTCGGTGACGACTCTGTTGAGACATTTGCCCTGGAAACACATATGTGAACAATTCCGCAAAGTGAGCATGTCGGCGGGTTTGTCCGGGTCTCCGCGCGTCTCGTTGCCTGCGAGAGAAGGAATCGAGATTGCCGGCCGGAGGATCGTCAACGCAAGTCAGGTACGGACGTCCCACAACGCCTTGAAAAAGTCGGGAACAGGTATAGCGAAGGATGACGATCATGGCTGTAGCCCACTACGACGGCTTTGACGGCACGACCGAGTTACATCATTGGGTCCCCCGCGGAACTCGTCGACTAACAGCAATACAACCGGGCCTGGTTCCCAAAACAAGGTGTTGGACTGCTACTGCGCGTCCATTTCGTCCCTTTTGGAGGGGACGAGCTCTAGCGGGGAGGGAGGGGCCCGCGCGATGCGGCAAGGTCGGGACTAACAAAAGCAGAAATCCAATGGGCTGCCGTCAGAGCCGGGAGGAAACTCGCGAGCTATGAATTGGATTTGCCTCATTGGTAGGAGCTCGAGACGGGGTGTGGAGAGACGAGATGGAGGTTGGAATGGTACTCGTATGGTACCCATGGTCGGTGACGTTTTCGGAGGGGTGCTGGTATAAGAGGTGATGAGCTAGCTGGTCCGTATCGTCCGTTTGCGCTGGATGATGCTTGCTGACTTTTTGTTTCTTTTTGAAATAGCGGTTTGAGTGTTGAAGAGCATAATTGAAAGACCAGAGATTGTACATTGTACAAAGGACATACGAGGATCGCAATCATGGTGCACCAACACGGAGATCACCACCACATCCCCAAGGATCAACGGATTCACAAGTACGTCCTCTTTTCCCATCGTGCAAATGTCTCAGCACAAGCTCGGTGAGTACTGACCTTTCATCTCAATAACAAAGACCAGGAGCATGGCTCCCCGCCGACCACCGCGTCCACCGCGAGTTTCTCCAGCGCGCCTCCGACCGCGCCGAGCAGGAAGGCCGCAAGTTCACCCCGGCCGTCCAGGAGTTTGCCGACCTCATCGAGTCCAACACGCGCATCTGGATGTTGTTTCACCAGATGTTTGAGGAGATCCCCAGCCGGGAGCCCTACTTTCGGGACCCGACGGGCACCAAGCAGATTCGCGACTACCACCACATGCTGAGGGTGCTGAACCACATTGTCACGAGGGCACCCGAGTGGACGGATGCGGCCGAGAGCGTGGGGATGGTGGGTGTGCCGATGTGTGCGATTTTTGATTATCCTATGGCGACGCCGAGGTGTGTTTCTTCCTTCTGTTCTGTGCTTTCTTCTCGGCTATGATGAGTAGTGAAGGGAGACGTCGTGACTGACGGACTTGTTCAGTGGCCATGCAGCCTTTCTCGATCCCGACGTCAACAAGGCGCTCAAGAAGGTTCTCAATGAATGGGGAAAGTACCTCCTGGTAAGTTTCGCGCCTGAGCGTTATGGCGTTGCGAACAAATTGTGCTGACATATGAATAGACACCCGAATCTGCGGGCGTCCTCACCACCGACAAGCTGGGCTGGTTCGGCGAGACGGGCAATCATGATGTGATGCAGGTCGCCAACGCCCCTTACGGCACCTCGCACAAGTTTGAGGACTTTTTCGTCTGCGATCCCAGCAAGAAGCACTACGGGTACAAGTCTTGGGATGGTAAGCCAACCTCCTCCCCCTCCCCTTTCTTTGTTCTCCCTCTATCCCCTTGGGCTGTCTGTCCTTTGCCATAGACATCACATTTCTGACACATTTCCCAGACTTTTTCACCCGCAAGGTCCGAGACGAGGCCCGCCCCGTGGCCTCCCCCGACGACGACAGCATCATCGCCAACGCGTGCGAGTCCAAGCCCTTCAACATTGAGCACCACGTCAAGCTTCGCGACCGCTTCTTCAACAAGGGCCAGCCCTACTCCCTCCTCGACATGCTCGCTCACGACCCCCTCGCGCGCGAGTTCGCCGGCGGCACCATCTACCAGGCCTTTCTCTCCGCGCTCTCGTACCACCGCTGGCACGCCCCCGTCTCGGGCACCGTGCGCCGCGCCTTTGTCGTGGACGGCACCTACTTTTCCGAGCCGCTGTTTGAGGGCATGACGGCCTCGGGCGCGCAGGAGATTGACACGCGCGGCATCGGTGTCGCGCAGGGATACCTCAGCAGTCTGGCGACGCGCGCCGTGATCCTCATCGAGGCCGACAACCCCAAGATTGGGCTCATGGGGTTTGTGGGCATCGGCATGGACGAGGTGAGCACGTGCGACGTGACGGTCAAGGAGGGGCAGCACATCAACAAGGGCGACCAGACGGGCATGTTTCACTTTGGGGGCAGCTCGCACTGCCTGCTGTTCCGAAAGGGCGTGCAGATTGACGGGTTCCCGGAGATTGGGCAGGACCATAACGTGGCCGTCAGGGGCAAGCTTGCGCGTGTACACTAGGTTGTGGCTGTATATGCCCAGGACTGTATGATGGTAAATGATTCGCCATGTCTGTACATCCAGCAAAATTCCCTTCAATTCAATGATCACTGTAGGATTGTTCCGTTGGTCAGTTCAAGTCGTAATATTATATTCTATCATGTCATTACAGACGCGAAGAACCTTCAAGTCAGTTCTTCTTGGCATCATCCTTCATGCCCTTCTGGATCCACGCGCCCTGCCCCTTGGCCGCCTCAGCCAGCTCCTCTTCCGTCTTGTCCCACTGCTCCAACGCCTTGTGCGGGTTAGGCACGTGCCTGCCCTTCTCGAACCCTTCGCGCTCGAGGCAGCGCAGCACCCACTTTTTGAGCTCGGGAAACTCCTCAATGTCGACGCCGGACCACTTGCAGATGGTGACCCAGCCCCAGCACGAAATATCGGCGATGGTCAGCTTGTCGCCGACGAGGTAGGGGTTGCCCGTCTTCTTAAAGTGGTCCTCCATGGTGCGGTAGAGACGGCGGGTCTCGTTGACGTAGCGGTTGACGCCGTACTCGATGTGCTCGGGGGCGTAGCGCTTGAAGTGGTTGGCCTGGCCCTGCATGGGGCCGAGGCCGCCCTGCTGCCACATGAGCCAGGAGGTGGTCTCCCAGTGCTCGCGCGAGCCGGCGGGGTATGAGATCTTGTGGTCCTTGTCGTAGCGGTCGACGAGGTACTGGAGGATGGCGCCGCTCTCAAAGATGCGGATCTGCTTGCCGTCGGTGAAGGTGTCGGTGAGGGCGGGGATGCGGCCGTTGGGGTTGATCTCGAGGAACCAGGGCTCCTTCTGCTCGTTCTCCATCATCTTGATGGCGTGGAGCTTGTAGTCGAGGCCCAGCTCGGCGAGGGCGATGGAGGCCTTGATGCCATTGGGCGTCTGGACGGTGTAGAGGGTGATGTCGGTGGGCGTGGACATTTTGGCGGTTGGTGTGGTTTGCGAGGGAAGGGATAGTGTGTATGCAGTGGTGTGCAAGCTTTTAGTCGTAGATACACGAGCTGCGGCAGATTGGAGTGACGTTGGGATGGTGAGTGAGGAAGAGGAGGCTAGTCTATGAGTGCCCCACGATGCAGCAGAGACGCGGATGGCGCGGGTTATATATCGCATCGCGCGCAGGGAGGGGAGCCTTGCAGCGGTGGAAACGCAGAGAAAGCAGCAGCAGGCAGAGTGAGGGAGGGGAAGGGTGTGTACAGTTGGTTCTACAGCATATTCTCTTCCTGCTGAGTAAAGCTCCCGCTCATGAATCACGATCCCAGCCCGTTGCCATGATGCCCACTGCCCCACAAGAACGGGAGCATAACGTTGATGTATTTGGGGAATGTCTTAGTAGGTTCATTGCTGCATCTTTGCGATGCTCTTAATTACAAATCCGGGGAGATGGGGGTTGTCTCTGGGAGCTGTCCAAGCAAATGCGGCACGGTACTCGAGTACGCCATTGGATTGCATATGAGCATGGAAACAACACGTGCATACAACTACAAAGCCACAACGTTATAAAAACAGTTGTCAGCGGATATCCTGGTAGCAATAAGGACTGGGGGATGCGGATGGTGGGTTGAGGGAGCAGCGTCGACGCGATTGGTAATGCGTGGGACAAGGCACGTCACCACTTTCAGAGCCGAGGTGTACTGTACCATAGTAGATAGCACGACACTTTGCAGGATTTTTAAGCAGCTTCGCATAATAGCTCCTGATTGGAAAAGTTCAGTCCTTGCCAGAGATAGGTCTAGACAACGGATGATATCCTGCGAATGGTGTGCAACAATTCGTCGCAGACCTTGGGTCGTCGCGATGTTGGAATTTTGAGGTCTTGGGCTACGCCTATGATGCTGATGGCGCCTGTGTTGGCGGGGAGGGTCTCTGCATAACGTCAGCCAGCGGAACCTACTCCGTTTACCGCGGACTTTTTCCGCTCCATAACGTTATGATCATCTCGATAAGCTAGTCCCCTTTGAGAAGTCCCTTCCACGATAAGAGATAAGGGATTTTCCCCGAAAAAAAAAAGTGCCATCCCGCTTTGCGGACAGTGCCTGTCCAGCTCTGCCGCCAGTCCAGGGCCCCCTCCAAATCGCATCGACTTTTATCTCGCCTCCCATCAACAAGCTCATCCTACCATCTCCCGACGACATCTCCCAAGTACACTCATCCCTCATAAAAAGACCTCCAAAATGTCTGTCAAAAACCCCAACACCACCTGCCGCAACCGTCGCAATGCAGAGAACGCAAAGTCCAAAAAGGACAACCGCAGACTCGCCTACACCAAGAAGCACGGCATCAGCCAGAAGGATGTGAGGAGGGGCGCCAGGCCCGGTCTGCTGCCGACCAGCGGTCCCGGCGCCAAGATCAGCAAGAAGAAGGCCAAGAAGATTGAGCAGGGCAAGAGGAGAGCTGCCGAGGTGCTGATGGCTGAGCAGGGAGAGGTTGTGATGAAGGGTGAGTGCTGAGTTGACAGCGACAAGGAACGAGGTAGAGACGGTGAAACTGACGAGCTGTAGAGGTTCCTGTGTCCAAGGAGACGGCCAAGGAGGTAGAGATGGACGAGGTCAACTGAAGAACCCAGGATGTTGTTTTCGACCACCACTTGTAGATCTTCAACCTGGATCCTACGAAAGAGTCCTGTCGACGAAGAAATCGAAAGAGTCGAGGCCATCGCAACATGGAGGGCCCCAGATTTATCTCATGATCAGAACAGAACCTTGCATTTGGGACGGAGTTTTGGAGTTTATCAAAAGGACGGCACTCTTCGGTCAGTCCGTATCACGTCTCTTGGGGAAAATACAAATTCTTTGCCTGAACACATTGAATCGTATTTGCGGTGGTGCATGTGATCATGCCACTTGTACGTCGACGGAGTGACCTCGATAACGACTCACACACATGGCTTCGGCCGAACCGCACCACGACACAAATAGCGGCCATCTCGTCTGGTCTTGCGTTCTTGTTCTTTCGCATTCTACCAGAACTTCTTCTTCTCTGCTCCTAATGGGGCCTGATCAGATCCTACTGCTAACCCTTCCGTCATGTTCTATGCCTAACCTTCCACCATATCTGAATACTTTGCTGTTCCCCCCGCATCTATTCTCAACTTCCTCCTTCTTCCTGGCTCTCACAGGTCCAGCACATCCGCCGCGAGCGTTCATGCAGCGTCTCCAACTAGAATGGCAAAGGGAACGAGCATTCACGATGCGATTCTCATCGACTCAGATGACGGACCGGCCCCCTCGCACCCACCAGCCAAGAAGAGAAAGGTCGGACCCTTTACCAACAGCTCCGACTCTGAAAAAGACGGCGCCCGCCCAACTTCAGAAGTGGCTGATTCTATCATCACCGAATGCATCGCAGCTTTGAAGACGGAAAAAGAGCCCAAAGAAGAATCACTGCTCAAGACCGAACCTTTCTCGTGGCCGAATATTTTGTCCAGCAGCATCCCCGTTCATCTTCTTCCAGTTCAACACTACCGAGACCTCATCCGGCTCTTCAATGACCGCCTGTCCGACGCCGTTGACAATAATGTGTCTCTTGCCGACATCACCATCGGCGAGGATCACCTGCCCACCTGGCCGGGACGTCAGCGTGGAGATCCACAGAGCATCCACGACGAAGTTGAGCTGCGGTTATGGGCACATGAACTGAGCAAATTCATGAGAAATGAGGTCAGAGAGAAGCTAAGCAGACAGCTAGAGCAGGTGAAGAGACATGAAGTGGAGGTGAAAGAACTCCGACTTCGCAAGGGATTGGGACTAAGGTGGAACAAGAACGGGGGTTGGCCTGTTAAGGCCGAGGAGGAATGGAGCGATACAGAATCTCTTACCGCGATGTCTACGTCGCCAAAGATATTCAGCTCTGTCGACAGTCAACATCGCACTCTTTCGTCAACTGCGACCAGCCTCCCCGACTATGACGCTGACGTAGATACCGACCTAGAGTCTTTGGATTTGAAAGATGCTGAAATGAATTTAAGCAGCTCCGATTCTGACGAGAGTGGCTCAGATGAGAACAGCTCAGATGAGAGCGGCTCAGATGAGAGCAGCAACTGCAGCCCCGGCCCTGACCCTAATTATGACGAAAAAAGCGAAGGCCCTCCCAATACCTTTCACGACGCTCAAGTCATCGGCGGCCCCCCTCATTTGCAGAGCATGGGCTTCGAAGTCTATCTCGCCTCCTCCGGTTCTGATCTCGATGACGTTCCCGAGGTCGAGTTCGCCATCGACGGAGAAGCTTACCAGTTTCACTACCCTGAAGCCGCTGCCGAAGCCATCGATATTGAGATTCAGGAAGGCTCCGTATTCCGGATCACTGATGAGCACATTGATTGCTTCGCCAGCGCGGACGAGAATGACGAGGATAACGAGAATAACGAGGATAAGAACTTGGACCAGGAGAACACCGAAATGCCGAGGTGGGCGTCACCGGCCGTTGTGTTGGAGGCGCTCAAAAAGAAGCATTGGGGAAGGATGTGCAAGGAAGATAGAGACAAGTGGACGAAGAGAATTGAGGCCGCCGAAAAGGGAGCCCTGAAGTTGGTTGATGGAGACGGGCAAGAGGTGGATACGCCGGAAGAGGATGAGCCAGAAGCTCCAGATGATGAGTCGGAGGCCTCTGTGGAAGACGAGTCTGGAGATGAAAGGGCCATGCGAGCAGTCCCAAGACAAGCCGACCAGAAAGCACAGGAAGATGGGTCTGACGGTGAGTCTGAAGGGGACTCGAGTGAAAATTCCGAGCAAGAGGACAGTGCCACGGACGGAGCTGCAGGAGGCGATGTGGAGGGACCCAACGACTCTCAGACGGAGAGCCAGGCGAGACTACTGTCGAAGGAGCCGTTGAGAAAGGGAGACAAGACGAGGGCCAGGTTCGAGGCCAAAGATAAGACACAGTCGAGTTTGACAGCGACTGACCCTGGACGGATGTGCCCGCGAACGGCCTTGTAGAAGACACCATGAATGGACGAGAACAAGACCGGTCTGTAGGTTTCGACCAAGGACCGAGCGGGCAAGAAGACCCATCTAAGGTCTTTCACGAAGAGACTTTGAACATGCAAGAACGTGGACGTGAAAGCATGCAAAAAAATGGCGGGCTCAAAACAATTGCACAAGAGAGAGCTCATGTGGTCATACAGATCGATTCGGACTCTGAAGTAGCCGAATCACGCGAGGGATCGCCTGCAGATGATGACGATATCGAAGAGGCCCTGAGACTCGCCCTCACTGCAAATGAGCACGAGGAACAACTGCAGTGTGGGAAAGGCGAAGATTCGAAGCCTCTCACAGATGCGGACACCCAAGAGGACGTCTTCTTCGATGCACGTGCGACGCCGATTTGTGAGAATGAAGGGATTACTCGGGATCAAGAAGAGGTGGTGGCAACCCAAGAGGATGTGATCGTGGTTGAGCCAACAGTGGGCCAAGACGAGGGAAGCGATGATGATCTTCTTTTTCAAGACGCAATCTAGGGAGTAGAGTCGCTGAACTCTGAGATTGACGGTGCTCGTGGGACGTTTTGCGTTACAACGGCAGAGCAACTGATTCCATTGCAATTAAGCACTTCTTGCAACTTCCTACACAAGAACATGAGGCAAAAGGTGGATTAGGCCGCGCCAATGCCAAAACTTCGTTAATTCAATGTTAAGCCAGGAGTTGCCGTCTTGGTAGCTAGCTTTCCTATTCCAGCTCTTCATCAACGTGTCTGACGTATATGAATCAAGTCTCTAAAGTCAAGACTTGCAGTGACATAAAATAAGTAATGAAATCGTACAAAAGGAAGAGAATATTAAAAGATGAACAGCAAATCCAAACCAACACAATGTAACCTCTCGACAGCTTGTCTGCAACCACAAATAGTGTATCTAACACTCTTCACTTTCTCTGCCAGCATTCTGACCTTCAAATCTCCTTGGTATCCGATATGATTGTCCAACAGATGCTCATGTATAGCCATTTCGCCCTCTGCTGCCCTGTTCTGTGCACGTAGCAAGCAAATCGCAGGCGGTTGTTGTCTTCCTCTTTCCCAGGCCTTCGTCTCAGCTCAAACATGATTTTGTGTCTCCTGCCCGACACAGCCATCAGCGCTCCCCGCTTACTCGACACCACTGCCGATGGCCGTACTTGCTGTTGACACGCGGTTCACTGATCTTTGACCCGGCTCGCGGGGGTTGCCGCAAAGAAACGGATCCTACTACAGATCCGCCTTGAAACTCGACTCAGGAGGGACAACTCAAAGCCGGTTTGTCCAGAGCAGCAAGGTGAGCTTTGGAAGTTTGATGGCGAGAGTAGTGAGGAAAGTACTCGCCCTCTCCAGGACATCCGGCGGTCCAGCAAACTTTACCCCAGATGCCGACATTGTCAGGAGTGGCGCCTGATAAGAGGTTAGAAGTCTCGGGCATAGCTGTAGCTGTCGGTGTCTGTGAGGTTGAACTTTTCGGCTCTGTGCTCTTCGGGGTGCTAGGGACGGTCACCTCCGTCGGAATGTCGTGCGGCCCCTGGTCACCTGTCGCTCTGGGGCGTCTTCTCTCGATAGCCCTGGTATGAGGTCTTGAACGCGCATGATTCGTCCAAGCTGTTCCCTTTGAGAAGAAACTCCCTTCCATGGGGCACTCAGGAACCATGCACTCAACCAACTCATCTTTTTCCTTTGGTATACTTTGCTTCGTAGGCATCTTGGGAGAAGCTTTTGGTGGCTGTAGCTCATTCTTCTCAGGAGCACCCTGGGTCGTTTCTTGCTTGTTGAGGCTCAGTTTGCGAGCCTTCCCATCTCCAGAGGCACACTGTCCCTCCCTGCCACACTTCTTTGCAGACCCTGCAATCGCCGGGCTGAGCCCTTGATCAAATTTCTGGTGTTTCTCGCAGCCCAAATGTGCAAAGAAATCCAGCCCTCTCTCAAACTGCTTGCCAAAGCTATCACACCCCTTGGCATCGCATCTCATGTCCCTGAGGGCGAGCATGCCTCTGCGGACAGCGTCTTCGAATTTTGCTCGCAGGCCGTTGTAGTAGATAGCAGCGCTGCGAGCAATCACGTCGTGCTCGATGGTGCGGACGTGAGCTTGGTATTCCGTTGCGAGGAACATGTCGCCAAAGCTTGGGCAGCATTGCTGGAGACACGGCTGGCGTTCTTCGGCGGGCGACTTGATCGGGCTTGTGTCGCTCCTATCCGAAAGGCGGCCAATATCGGATGTTTTCTGGGGACTAGTAACCTCAGAAGTCGAGTGTGATGTGATGCTCGCTGCAGGCGTCAACAGCGGTGTCGACCTCTGCTTGGGTGTTGGGGTATCTCTCGCCTGAGAAGGCGAGTCGCAAGGATTTATCTTGCGAGATTTTGAAGGGGTGGCCGGGGGGGTCGGTGCTCGCCGAGGCGCCTTTATCGCGTCGTGCTCTTTGTTCTCGTTGTGTTCATTCTCCTTCAGCAGAATGATCTTCTTTTGAATAGATGCCCGCGCCAGTGGAGGAGGCCGAGGGGTGCGTACTTTCGAGATGGGCGAGCCCAATGCTGTGACCCCAGAGCGCTGAGGGATTCCAGCCTCCCGTCCGTTGACTGGCCTCGAGCTAGGGGTCGCAGACTCTAGCATCGGAGGAGTGTTTACTGGCGTTCGAGGCGAGAGGATGGAATTCCCGTCAAGATCGGGCAGTCTTTTCCTCGCTGTGCGTACGTCGATAGCATCTCTGGGCGTTTCCTCTTCAGCCTCGCTACCTGAAGAAATCTCGATCGTAGCACAAGCGGCTTTTGAGCTCGTTGACCGATTAGGTGTCGAAGGAACCACGTTCGTTGGGAAGGCTAATGCAGTAGTCTGGAGTGGCTCAACGCCTGTCGCGGGAGTCACACGACGGTGAAAAATCGACTGGTCTGGCTTTCGATGTTTGTCTTGTGGTGGTCCAGCCCGCGGCGTCGTGATCGATAAACATTCTTCATCGGTTGAATCGTCGGAAATTCGAATGGGGTTTTTAATGCTGGACTTGAAGGCATCGGTCAAGAAACTGAGACGAATGTGGTGAGTTTGCTTCCTCGGGCTGTGAAGAACAGGTGTGATACCATACCTAGGCCTGAGAACGAATCGGTGAGCCGTGAACTGCAGCTCATCGTCGCTCTCTCCAACAACGTTCATCACCTCACTACTACTACTGTCAGCAATCTACTCATAACCTGCTCGAATGACTTTGATCCTGCTTACCTCGCTTTCTGAAGCTTCTCCTCGCACCTCTCGTGCCGCTTCATCGCCGGGCGCGCAGCAAACCTCTTCCCATGGCAGCCACAGACATATGGGCCGTTATGCCAATCGCTTTGGTGACGCCAGCAGGCTTCCGCGTCGTCAAATACGATTCCATCGCAGGACTTGTGCGGGCAGCACAGCGCCCCTTCGCTCTGTTCCTGGAGTGGGTTGTGGACTCGGTAGTCGTCGGGTGGCTGGATGGCCGGTCTTGGGCCATTGCGCGGTGTCATGTCGAGGTGAGTGTGCACCGGCAGTGCCTGAGAGGAAGCGAAGAAGCTAAGCAAATGCCAATCGCGGCCCAGGTGGCCCGTTCTTGAAGGGGTGATGAGACCGTGTGTGCGCACAGCTGAGAAGATGTTGAAGGTTGGCAAAGCAGCACGGCAAAGCCCTGCAGAACCGTGAAGTTGCAGCGAGGAGTAGGATCAGAAGTAGCAGCCGCCAAAACGACCCGTTAGAATCAACAGAGTGGCCTCGGATCTAACGGTCTCATTCACCATGGACTGAAACGGCTCACACCTTCTGGCAGCTGCCAGTACTCGCTCGCCAGCTGACATCGACATTCAGGGCCTTCCCTCCATCTGAAGCGTTCAGCACATTTCCGAGAGCATCCCATCCTGCATCGTCTGCGTGGAGGACAAGATCTGCACATATTGAGGCGTTTTGATACGATCAAAGTACTCGTAGAGATACTGCTGCAACGAGCGCTCGTGAGGAACCAAGTTCCTGAGCTATGGAAGCCAGACCTTGGACGGCGAAAATGGGTGCTAACAACCGCAAACACGACAGCATCGTCAGCGTGGCAATTTCAAAGGCACCGTGCGAGAGTCTTACCTTCTCTCTCATTCGACTCATCTTGCAAAACACATTGTCCAAGCTGAAGAACACCGTTGTGTCTGTGTTGCTATTGTTGCCAAGCACAACCATCGAAAGAGCACACAACACCTCGAAAGAATGAACCCAATATTGAATTTAACGTAGGCAGCTTCACCCTCTTCTGGTCGTCTATCTCGTTCATCTGCCCTTTTCATACTAATATACAACGCACACAGACGTTCTTCCCAGCTCCCCTTTTTTGTCTTCTTGTTTGCTTGGGGAATTATAACGGGAGCCTGTGGGCATAAGAAGGTCGGAAACGCAGATCGCAAAATGAGAGAGAGGAAGAAACAAAAGAGAAAGAAAGGAAATCCAGCAAAGGTGAAAATGTTTCCCTCAGTGCCAAGCATGAAACCAGATACTCCTTGAGCACTAAACCGTTCCGAATAAGACGTCCAAACGCGTAACATGCAAAATAAAAGAAAGGAAGAGATACGATCCGGCCAGTTTTCAGACAGGTCGAAGGGAGACAGACAGATCAGTTGCTTGTCTGTGGTGATACACTTGAAGAGGATTCTCTGACAAGGTCTTCTGAACCATCGATGGCCTACTTTCGATAAAAGTCGGCAAGAGTCGAGGGAAGTGGAATGAGGGACGATGCTCAGATATCACCGTCTGCGAGAGCGAGCCTCTGCTTCATCGTCTTGGCCCTCTTGCCACCCTTCACCCTCGGCTTCTTCCCCTTCACCTCGCTCTCCGCCGGCGTTGCAGTTCCGCTAACACCCTTGCTTCCATCGTCAAAGTTGCCCTCGCCTGCACTCATGTTAGTCTCCAATCTGGTTCACCCAGCTGTCGTGGCAAGAAAACGACTTACCCTCATGGTACATCTCGTCCAGACTCGTTGGCGCCTCCGCCTTCTTCTTCTTGCCTCCCTTCTTCGCCTTCTTATCCAGCTCTCCACTCTCCAGCAACTCCCTCTCCCGTCTCTCAATCTCCTCGGCCTGATCATCGTCGGCCAGCCACATGGCAATGTCGCGGTTCCTGTTCTCCGGCTGCCGCCTACCGCTAAAGTCGACGCTCGAACCACCGCCCGTGATGACGACTCTCTGCACTTCCTCCTTCTGCAGAGCGCGCTTGCGGATCCGCTCCTCGATGGTGCCGCGGGTGATGAGGCGGTACACGGTGACCTGGCGTGTCTGACCCAGACGATGCGCACGATCCATGGCCTGCGAGTCAATGGTAGGGTTCCAATCAGAGTCGTAGAAAATGACAGTGTCAGCGGACGTCAGGTTGATACCGAGACCACCAGCACGCGTAGACAATAGGAAGATGAAAATGTCCGGCCTCGTCTGGAAGTCGTGCACAGTGTCACGACGATCCTCCAACTTTGTACTACCGTCCAGACGGCAGTACTTGTAGTTGCGGTACGTGAGGTACTCCTCCATCATGTCGATCATGCGCGTCATCTGGAAGTAGAGCAGCACACGGTGACCCTCGTTCTTGAGCTTGAACAGCAGCTCATCCAGCTTAGCCAGCTTGCCACTGTCCGTGACGAAACGCTGCATCGAGGGCACCGCGATATTGGTGAACCTCTGCTTTTCGTGATCCGGTTCGGGAAGGGCCTTCTTGGCAGGCCAGAGTTCGAGCGGCACCTTCTTCTCGACGAGTACCTTCTCTTCATGGAGCGCAAGGCCGTAGAGAACGCGGCGCATGGGCACGTTGAACATGATGTTGCCATTTTCGCGGTTGGTGTTGGTATTGGAGCAGGACACCTGCACTGGCGGCGCCGAGGCCCTGGGACGGGCGGCTTGCTCTAGGCGATCGAGGCCTGTGTTGTGAATTTCTTGACGTCCAACGTTCATCAGGTCATTCAAGACGCCGTCGGCGGTAATGTCGGCGAGGGCTGTGCGGTCGTTTCGTGCGCGGATCTGGAACAGTGCATGTGCCGGCGTAAAGTTCTCGCCTTCCTCGTCGTAGGCCACCTTGAACTGCGCAAGACGGTTCTCCTTCTTCAGTTCGTCGGCTGCGCGGGTGAAGAGACTGTCGTGGCTCGCCTTGTAGACGTCCCCAGCTGACACGTCCGCGAAACGCAACCAAGAGAAGGCATCCCCGCCCTCGGTACTGGTCCGGACATTCTCCGGCGTCCAGATGTTCATCATGTGCTGGAGCGCCTTGTTCCGCCATCCAGCCTTTTGGTTGTCGCGACCGGCCTTTGTTAAGCGCCCCCCTTCCTGCCAAACCAGTGACGGCAGGCTGTACTCAATCAGACTGCGCGTAGAGTATCCCACAGAAACGGTAGAGCCTTCTCTGACAAACGACGCCGTTTCGGCAAAGTATGAGCACGAGTACGGGCTCGATACCTCAGCGCGCTCAAACAGGTCAGGGTGGTTGCAGACCTTGCGGAACTGCATGACGAGGTTCAGCAGCGTGCCCGAATCCTTCTCGTCACCCATCGTCGCCTTCTCCACCAGGTCCATAATGTTGATCTGGTTCCGCAGGTTCATGTAGTATGCCCTCTGTCTGTACGTCAGGTCACAGAAGACATCCAGTTCGATCTTGTCACCGAGCTCCTTTTGCACGTGCTTCTTCACACGACGAAGCATGAAGGGCTTCAGAATCATGTGAAGACGCTTGAGCTGGTCCTCGTTCAGCTTGGTGTTGCTCTGAGCGTGTGACTCAATGTCCTTGGAGAACCACTCGCTGAACTCGTCGTGAGAGTCAAACAGCGACGGCATGATGAAATGCAGCAGCGCCCACAGTTCTTGCATGTTGTTCTGGATAGGTGTACCCGTAAGGAGAAGCCTGTTCCTGCAGTGGAAGCCCAAGAGACTCTTCCATCGAGAACTCTGCGACGACTTGATGGCCTGCGCCTCGTCCAGAATCATGTACTGCCACTTCATCTTCTGGAAATAGGCAACATCAGACACGACAAGCTGGTACGAGGTGATGCAGACGTGGAAGGGCGCATCCTTGCGGTACATCGAGTGCTTGCGGTCCCAGAACTTTCGGAGCACTTTGCGGTCTGGTGCGCTTCCCCAGTACGGGAGGATCTTGAACTCGGGCACAAACTTTGCGATTTCCTGCTGCCAGTTGTGCAGTGTTGAGGCGGGTGCCACCACAAGGAAAGGACCCCAGACGTCGTGCTTTTCCGCGAGATAGGCCATGACGGAGATGGACTGAATTGTCTTTCCGAGACCCATCTCGTCGGCGAGGATACCGTTGATGCCCTGCTCGTACAGGTTGACGAGCCAGTTGAGGCCCTTGAGCTGGTACTCCTTGAGCTGTGCCGTGAGGAGCTTGGGCTGCTCGATATCCACATCGCCCATGCCTGTCGGGTTCTGGAAGTTCATCTCGCCCTCGTCATCCATGTCCAGCTTCTCATTGTTGAACTCGCGAGCCTTCTTCTGCGCCTCGGCAATGGCGTTCTGGGCGTTCGCCATGGCAGCCTGTTGCAAGTTCTCCTCGTCACCCTCTTCAAAGGTCAGATTCTCAAAGTTCGTGACCTTGCCACCAAGGGGACCCGTAGGCTCGGCGATGGAAAGATTCGTCTCCGAGATCTGGTGCTTATCCGGTGCCACGTCAGGGTTGTCCGTACTCCTCTCCACTTCATCGGTCTTGATCTTCTTGCCGATAAAGTGAGAGTACAGCTCAGTCTGAGAGATCAAGAAGTTGAGCTTCCTCTTCTGCCGTGCTGATTCACGTTCCGCTTCCTCCTTGCGAGCATTCTCAATCTCCTGCTTCTCGGCCTGTTTGCGCATGTCACGCTCTTCACGTTCATTGCGCTTCCAAAAGCCCATCATGTCACGCATGCAACGCTTGGCGCGAGCTTGCAGATCTTTTGTGCCCTTGTTCGTGCGGAGCTGCCATCTCTTTGCTTCCTTCGAGGCGAGAATTGCCGTTTTCTTAAGATTGGAGGCCTTGGTGGCGTAAGAGTCGACAGCTAGCTTGAAGGTCTTGTTGACGTCCTTCCTAGCCATATCGCGCCAGATTTGATCGTAGATCTGGTTGTAACCCTTCGAAGCAAACTTCTTGTCAGGATCAGCGGTCTCCTCCACCTTGGCCTTGCTGGGAGTCTCCTCGACAGGAGATACAGGAGAAAGGTTGTCGTCGTCGTCCTTCTCCTCCTTGGGCTCTTTCGCATCTTTCTCCTTCTTGTCCTTGGTCTTGTCCTTATCTTTGCCACGACCCTTGATCTTGATGCGTACCTTGCCCTCAGGCGGGGGAGGTAACTCCTCACCAGCATCCAGCGCAGCCTGAGCGGCCTCCGCAGAGTCCTTCTCGGCCTGCTTCTGCTCCTTGGACTTTTTAGGCCGCGAGCCGGTCTTGTTTTTGCCTTTGCCCTTGGGCGTCTCCACATCACTGGCGAGAAAGCTTGACATGGTGCCGCCGCCCTCCATGCTGACGTCGAGGTGGTTGCGCGCAGGGCCCTTGATGCCCTTCTGCAAAATGAGCTTGGTCTGCTGGGCCTTCTTACCCGCACGCTCGGCATCCCGCAGGTGCTTCTGCCTTTCAGCTTCGTCCGACGCAGCATCCGCTCGAGCCATGGCAGCGTCATGCTGCTCCATGGTCACGGCCATCGACTTTTCTCGCCGTCTCTTGCGCTGCATGTCCTTCTTGCGCTCCTTTTCCGCGTGCAGCTCTTGCTCGCGCACCTCCTGGAGTGCTTCGTCGAAGAAGACATCATCGTAGCGTCGCTTGCCGAGCTCGGCGTGAAAGAGAAGAGTCTTGGCCGACACCATGCCCATATCCTCGCGTCGCGCCCATCCTTGTTGCAGATCAAGTTCGGTCAGTTCGCGACGACGCTTGTTGGCTCGCCAAAGATACGCCTCGTGATCAAACTCGGTAGGGTCGAGCTTGGCGGCGTCGTGCTCCAGCTGATTCTCGGCTCTTTGAATCTTTCTCTCCATTTCGACAGACCAGGTCTTCTCGGGCTTCGGCTGGCCATTAGCCTGACGCTTGGATGGTATGCGTGGATGAGGTGACCCCTTCTTGCCCGATCCCTTAGGCCGCCCTTTGGGCTTTTCGATGCCGCCTTCAGAGGGCCGTCCCTTGGTTGAGCGTCTGCCTCCTCGTTTCTTCACCTTTATGTCGGCATCTTTCGGCTGATCATGGTCGGTTTCTTGCTGCACATCCGTCTCGACGTCAAGATGTACTTTCGACTTGGGAGGAGCAGCTTCGATCTTGTCGAGTTCCATTCCCTCGGGTTCTTCGCGCTTCGGTGGCATAGAATCGCGTTCGGCAGGTGGCGGTGATGGTGCTTTCGGCTTTGGTGCCGGCTCTGAGCTAGAGAGAATGTTTGAGAATGACATGGGGTCCGCAGATCGACTCGCCGTCTGCTCAAAACACAGGTTAGCGTGGAGGTAGGTTGGGCCGGGCAATATCACCGGGGTTGGACATACAGCACTAGGACCGGATGACGATCGAGGAGGCGACGCGGCGCGCAGGGAGGGCAGCGTGGACGCGCCGTTGGTAGAGGACGTCATGATTGCTGCGGCGCCGTCATGCTTGGGCGTAGGCGAGGCACGATGCCCGTGTCGAAGTGGAGGACTACCAGCGATCGCAGACGGGGTCGGATGCGAGTGCGAAAGGGGGCTCAACGGTCGTTTGTAGGAGCTCTGAGGCGATTTGTAAGTGCCGTTGTAATAAGAATGCGACGGCTGCTGGTCGGTAGGATAGGCGTAAGCTTCTCGTGTCTGAAGCGCGAGGCAATCGTGTCAGTGATAAAAGTTTCTGATGGTGGATTCCTTTTAATGTGGTAATGGAAAAGGGAGGTTGTCCTCGGTTGTGGAGGAGATTGCTCTTTTTTTCTGGGTGGTCGCGTCCCGAGTCTTTTGCCTTTGGGGCCGTGCAAGGGATGGTACCAGCACCGGCAGCAAATTTGGTGGTGTCGAGGTAGAACAGAAGGGGCCTTTGTGGCATATGGCACGTTTGGAAGTTGATTATGCAGGGGTGAGGATGGAGTGCGAACAAGACGGCCAGGTGATAAAGAATTAAATAAAAAAAAACACAAGGAGTAAAACGTACCTTGGGAACGGCTGGCTGCGCGTGATTGTGCCAGGACGATGATTCTGAGACCCGACGCTCCTGGGTCGTGTCTGTGAGTGGGTCGTAATAGCTCGACGTGGAAGAAGGCTTGTCAGGGCCACGATGAGCCTCGCTGCTCTCTGCGGTCCTAGATGCGCCGTAATAATGATGGTTTGATGATGCCGCTGATGATCCGATGCTGGGAGGCGGAAGTGGTGCTCCCAAGGTGCCCGAGGGGCCCTGGCTTGCCGAGGGTGATGATGCCGAGGACAGGTACGAGCTGGGATTCGGCCCCGAGAGCGTCGACCGTGGCGGCGAGTGGTGGCTGCCAGAGCCGTAGGACGAGGGCCGATAATCAGATCGCGTCGGCGACCGCAAGCTGAAGCCAGGAGGATGATGGCTCGCGCCCGAGACCGGGTTCAGGACATCGCGACGCTGATGATGCCTGTCGCGCGAATCCTCCTCGCTCTGCGAGAGCCCGAGAACAGTCGAGTGGAAGTTGTTACCACTGCTCGCTGTGTTGCGCTCATTGCTGCCGTCCATAGTTGTGTCGAAAGTCCCCAAGGAGACGTAAAGCCTCTGTGTTTCAATCGACCGATCGTTCGTGGGAGGCGACGCGACGCTGATGCAGCCTTAGATGAAGGGCCTACAGGTTGCGAGTCGGCATATGAACAACCAATGTTCGATGGATTTGATGAATCTGGGCTAATGGCAGGGCACGATTGTAGGGGTTCGAGAACGGGCAAAAGTCGGCGTTTTTTCTGGCGATAGTGCCGCCGCGGTGAGGCGGGCTCTCAGTCGTCAGAAGGCGTCGTGGGCCGACTATCGAAAATGCGAAAAGGTGTTGATGGAATCGCGTAGAGTCTTGATGAGAGCTGCCTGTCGAAAGCGGTGGGCGAGGCTGCGTGTGATGGGATTGCGAGGAGCGGCAGCCTGGCCTCGTTTCGGTTGCGATTGGGAGGGCAGACAGGAGAGAGGACGGGCTAGGCGGCTCGCTGTCGAACCTCTGGATTCGGACCCTTTCTCGCAGGTGCGCGTCTCACGATGCGGATGGGGTCGACGGGGAGATTTGCTGGGCTCAAATGTGCAGCAGCCAGAGTTGGGAAAAGGCAAGTGGTGGTGGATGCCGACCGGGGGATGGTCGGTGCGAGAACCAAACGTGGCGGATTTCCCTCACCCTCGGGCAGCCAGGCCAAAGAGCGTTGACGCGTCGGCGGAATCGCGATGGTGTTGAAGCCGGGTCACCAGGAGATTTTAGAGAGATGGTTACGATGCACACGACACGGGGCAGGGGATGATGCTCGTGGCTCGGCACGATTCTGGGGAGGATTCTAGGATGGATTATGGGATCACAGTTGAGGTAAGGAGTGTGTGCCTCGTGATGATTAGTTGGTGCATCCCCATCTCCATTCCCCATCCCCATCCGTCTGGCTCAGTTTCTGAGTTTGGTGGTGGTGATCCGCCGGGGCTCTGCCCAGGCTCTGTACATGACATCCTGACCTGCCGTCATTTCATGTTTCCTCGTTTAAGCCTTATCTGGTCATCCAAAATTCTCCGATCAGTTTTTTCACAATAATTCTCGAGATGCAACACGTCCAAGGGGCTCTTCGTGGCAATATGTTGGTCTCATCACCTTGCCTGGTCTGAATCGCTTCCTCGCATCAGCTGTGCCTCCAGCTGCGCTTACCGCATGCAGTTAGCCTGCAAACCAGTGCTAAGAAAAGCAAGAGTCACGTGATTTTGATCGCTCGTCCTTTCACGTGATTCCTATCTCGATCACCAACATAGCAACACTATTGACCACTTGCATGATTGGAGTAAAAAGATATCACATATCACGCCATATTATCCATCATCAGTCGACAATGCATTATTCAGGTAGCATGAAAAACGTCACCACAAACGCCGGCCAACTTTGCCGTCAAAACGCCCGTCAAGAGGGAAGAAGAGAAAAAAAAAACAAGAATCCCTCAGATCTTTGTCATGTGATGCAAACAACACTTCCAATCACCGCCCGCTCCCTGCCTCCAAACCGTACTGCACAGCGCCTCGGTCGGGTTCATGTTCCCCTGCTCATCCTGCATCCACGCCGTCACCTTGTACGTCAGGGCCGAGCTCATCATGTCAATCTCCACAAACTCCGGGTCGCCGTTGAACTTGTATGCCGTCCACGCCTCGTAGTCGTCCAGGAAATCGTCCAGACTCGGCTCGCTCGTCTCCGAGTAGATGCGGTTGTCGGGCTGCGTGAAGACGCAGTCGTCGGCAATGTACTTGCGGATCGTCTTGGGCTTGTCGCAGAGGGCGCGCCAGAAGAGCGTTTCCGCCTCGATCGTGTCCTCCTTGTTGCGTGCCTTGATGGATCCGGGGTGAGGCTCAGGCATGATGGGCGAGTTGCGTAATCCTTTTTGGGAGGAGGCTCTTTTTTCTCTCTGGTTTTTTGGTTTTGATGAAAGCTACTGTTGAGCTTTTCTTGTAGTAGGTTTCGCAGGTGTTTGCGTGTGCAATTTGCGGTTATAGTTGGATCAGACACTAGTATTTGCTTCACAGAAGGGAGGGGAAATCCGGAAAATACGCAGAATAGCAGGAAATGCCACCCCAAATATACATTATCACGCATGACATCCATCCGTTCCCCTCACGCCTTGTTTCCCTGCTTGACATGCGGATTCGTATGCGTGGACCTGCAATAAGAACCGGGTACCAGTCAACGGCGCTGACGTCAGAGCGAAGGAGTCGACACGGTGCCCGCCACAGCCAAGGTTCCAGACCTGCTACTTGGAAGTGGGGTGGAAAGCAAAGGAAGGGATCAAAACCTATCGTCTGCAGTCGTGGAGAAGTATCATTCTCATAACCAATTCTTGATGATGACAACCGGTAAGGATGTTGCCAAGCGCGTCGTCAGCACCATCGAGGCCACAGTGGAGTGTAGGCTATGGTGTGGATTCGCTGTCGCATGTCGTTCCATCACTAAGGCGAAGGGAGTTATTAGGTAGCGAGAGAGATGGAACAAAAAACATGTCTATTGAGTCCTTCCTTCATTTCGCGAAGAATCGACTCACGCTCTATCAAATTCAAAGTCCATGCCTTACCACTGTCCAATAATGGTAGATCCACTTCCTATCGTTCGCAAAAACTTCCTTCCTGGCAGCGGGGATATCAATGTTCTCAACTATGCATCCCCTCTTTTATCATGATCCTGACATCTCTTCCTGTTAGGATGTCCATCATGTGGTATGTTCCGCCAAATATCTCGTCTATAATGTCATTTCACGTAATGCAATCCCCTCTCTTTCTGTTCGCCGGCCGCGGCCGACGTGAAGACTGAGAGAACACCTTTTTAAACAGCGCCGGTGCTGACCATCTTCTTGCGAAGGTAGTTCTTGTACTCGCCGATGGTACCGTCCCATGCCTGGATGGTCTTGTTCTCGCACACCAGAATCTGCTTGGCAATCTTGTCGAGGAGACGGAAATCGTGAGAAACGACAATGACACCGCCAGAGAAGGCATTGATGGCGTCGGCCAAAGAGTCGATGGTAGGAATGTCGAGACCGTTGGTGGGCTCGTCGAGCAAAAGCATGTTGGGGTGCTCAATGGCGAGCAGAGCGAAGACAATACGTGACTTCTGACCTTCAGATAGGGTGCCCATGAGGGCGGTCTGAGAGTCACCAGAAAGTCCGTACTTGCCAAGCTGCTGGCGCCAGTACTGGTAATCCTGTGAGACTGAAGAGTACTTGTCACGAACGAAGTCGAGCGCAGACTTGGTCAGATCAAGCTGCTCAGCAGAGTGCTGAGAGTACACGCCGAGCTTCAAGTGAGTGTGACGAGCAATGACACCGTCGGTAGGGGAGAGCTTGCCGGTCATGAGGTTGAGGAGAGTGGACTTTCCAACACCGTTGGGGCCGACAAGGGCGGTACGGGAGTCCATGTCGAAACCAAGGTCCAGGTTGCGGTAGAGGTCATCCTCGGGGTTGCCAGAGTAGGAGAAGGTAACGTTGTCGAAAGAGAGGACAGGCGGGGGAAGCTTGTCGACATCGGCGAAGCGGAAGGTGAAGACACGGTCCTGGGCAACGGGCTGGATGAATCCGTCGGCCTCCATCTTGTCGAGAATCTTCTGGCGAGACTTAGCCTGACGGACCAAGTTGGCGTAGGTACCAGCGGAGGCGATGAACTTCTTGATGTGGGCAATCTCCTCCTGCTGCTTGTGGTAGGCCTTCATCTGGTTGACCTCCTGGTCGGAACGGGTCTTGCTGTACGAGTCATAGTTGCCACCATAGTAGAGAATCTTCTTCTCGCGCATGTCGATCATGTTGGTGCAGACACCGTTGAGGAAATCCATAGAGTGAGAAACAAGGACGAGGGTACGGTCCCACTTCTTGAGGTACTCCTCAAGCCACACACAGGCCTCGAGATCCAAATGGGCAGTGGGGTCGTCGAGCAGCAGAATGGAGGGCTTGACGAACAAGGCCTTTGCGAGGGCGACACGCATCCTCCAGCCACCTGACATATCCTTGGTCTTCTTGTGGATGGTCTTCTTGTTGAAACCGAGACCAGTAAGAATCAGGGAAGCACGGGTAGAGAAAGTGGAGGGGTCCATCTTGTCCATGTGCTGGTATCCGTTAGCGTCTGTGCCAATTCTAGCGAGTGCGAATGGAATTTGGTGCTTACTTCGTAGAGGTCCATGAGGACGGGAGACTCGGGTCCCTCCTCTTCGAGGAGTTTCTCCGCAAGACTGTCGAGGCGCTTCAACTCATTCTCGGCCTCGGTGACAACCCACTCAAGAGCACCGAGTTCACTAGGAGGAGCACCTTCGTTGAGAAGGTAGATGTCAAGGTGTTCGGGGATGGGGAACTCTCGAGCGGCGATGGCTTTGAGGAGGGTGGACTTTCCGCATCCGTTCTCGCCGAGAAGACCGTAACGGCGGCCGTATGTCAACTCGATGGTAGAGTCGGTGACCAGGACGCGACCGTGGAAAACCAGGGAGCAAGAGGTCATCTTAACGTCCTTGGAGGTCTTTGTGGAGGCGAGGACACCAGTAGTGACACGGTCGGAGATACCGTGCTTATCCATCTGGTCGGCGAGACGCTTGACCTCCTCCATCTTCTCGCCTGACGTGGCGGGGGCATCGTTTTGGATGGGGTTGCCGTTAGCGTCGAGCTCAACGTCCTTGGTGGCCTTCTTGCCGGCCTTCTTTGCGAGACGCTTCTGCTTGGCGGCGGAAGACATAATGGCGGTGTTGTATGGGGTTGTTTGAGGTAAAGGAGAGGGAGAAAACTGAAAGTTTTTAGGCGGGGTGACGACGGAGGTGGGATGTGGACGTCGAAAATAAGAGGGGTAAAAAAAAAAGAGCGCGGTATTCGATCGACCGCGAAGAGGGTCTCCTGTGCTAACAGAGACAGATGCTTCCCACCAAGATAGAAAGCAAAAGAAAAAGGGTTGGAATAAAGGAGACGTGGCCTAGGGAGAACAAGAGACTCGACCTAAGGCAAGGGAATGTTTGATGAATGAGAAAGAAGATGGAAGAGAAAAAGTGCGAGGACATGAGAGTTGATAATAAAGGACATTCATCCTACTGTAGACGGGATCTGGGCTGTGGCCACTGGCGTCACAGGAGGTTGGCGGTGTCGTAGGCGCTGGCCGGGGGCGCTGGAGGGGTCTTGCCTTGCGCTGAGGCAGGCCAAGTGCTACAACTAAAAAATCAGAAAAAAAATATCACCCCACCATGATTCGCCTGCGGAATTGGTCAGTGGGGGTACCCACCCAAACAAGGCTGCTACTGCTGCTGGTCGGGGTCTTTCAGAGATTTCGAGTTGCCAATATTAACCTTCCGCGCTGCCAGTGGCGTTGCGGTCTCTCCGGTATCAGGCAGCTGTCACGTATCTAAGGCACCAACGTGAGACTCTCTCGTCACGTGCTTCGTCTTGATGATTCGACTCTTCATTCCTCCGGGTTTCTAATCAAAGTGATCTTGCTGCAGCACTCGCGCTCTTACCGCACTCTGACAGCGCCTCTGTCAGCGCCTCTGTCTCAATCAGATCGTATCATCTGTCGTCACTTTTATGTGGGCTCGACTTTGACGTCATGCTTGGGTCAACCCCGCTAACTACCCTGGAGATCAAGGGCATCGTGAACTCCGGTTGGCGCCGCAGAGTAACTCAGTGCCGCAAACAACAAGATCAGAGCGTATCAGGGGCTTAATCCTTGAAAATAGAAATCAATTATAGGTTGACTTTGCTTTCCTCGGGTGTCTCTCTTCCCTCGGTGCTTCAGTTGGCAGAGATTGTGGAGTAGAGTTGACAAAGTCGCCTGAGGTCTATTGACAAGTACAAAGTCCGAACTGAAAAGTAAAGACAACGGTATCAAACCATAGTCTCTTATCGCTTGACAAATGAGCTTGTACACCTATTAACATGCGCGTACTCTCATCATCTTCACTACTGGAACTGGACTCATTTGCACTTGGACTCATTTGCACTTGGACTCATTTGCACTTGGGCATTATTGCGTGTTAAATGTCTAGCATCATTCATTGCTCATCATCTTACTGATACATGGTCGGCAAAAAGTGTCAAACTCCAGCTCAAACCAACTAAACGCCAAGGCTTATGTATAAACTCCCATCTAAGCAGTCTTCTCAGCATCCAGGGCATCAAACTGGGTCTCAGTCGCGAGATCACCCTGCTTGGGCCCAGCACCGCGGCCCATCGCGTTGTTGTTCTGCTGCATCTGCTGCTCGGCGGCCCTGCTGGGGTCGTTCTCACCACCAATCTCAGACTTGAAGGCCTTCTGGATGCCGTCCTCGCCCTTCATCTCGCCCTGAACCTCCTCGAGGTTGCTGCCGTGGGGCCCGCTCTCCTTGATGTACTGCGTGTTCACGTAGGTTGGGGCCTCTCCAGCAAGGGAAGCAGGCTGACCTTCAGAACGGGAGGCAGAAGAGCCGGGGGTGGTAGTATCGGAAGAGCGTTGCGTGTTGTTCCTAATTGCGAAAGTCAGTTGGCGGGATGATTTGAACAGGGGGATGCGGGGTTGAAAAGGAAATCCACGTACTCTGAAGGCTTGGAGGAGGTAGAGGAAGACATGTTCTCGTTGTGCATGACCTTGTTGGAGGAGCTAGAGGAGGACATGTTCTCGCCGTGGATGCCCTTGTTGGAGGCAAACTCGCCGCCCTCTCTCTGCGACTCGGCAGCAAGGGACTCGCTGGGGACGACACCGGCACCCTCAGTCTTAGTAGGGGCGTTCTGGCCGAGATCGACCTTTTGGCCGTGAGAAGGAGTCTGAAGGTTGACCATTTTGGCGGAGTCTTTGGCTGATATGTTGGTGGAAGGGTGAAAGTGTAGATTTGCAGGCGGTATGTTCTCAATTGGTACTTGATGGTGATATGATGAGGGGTAGAATACGAGCTCCTGCTTTGCGTGCAATGCTCACATATTTAAAACATATGTCAAGCTGCCCGCAACGAGGGGAACGGGATGACATCACGTAGTTGACATCATATTCATCCAACCACTCATGTCCGGAGAAGAACTTCCTCAGCCTAAACATGGGGGCCTTACTACACAGCCTCTAGCGAAAGCCTCTGAAGGAGATCAACAGCGGACTCTTACATCATATGATGTCGCTTGGTGCGACTGCTAGGCCTGGCTTGCCTTGCAGTAGGCGGCGTTTCAGACTTGGCAGACATCCGACTGTGGCAGGTTGATAGGTTGACTGACGCAGGTTGGCATCTTCCAGGCGCCGAGATGGATCGCCCTCCTTACCACAGCAGCAGCTTGGCGTCGTCCGCAGAGAAGTAGGGGAAGCAGCTCCAGGGCGATCTCGATCCCCAACCTGAGGCCACGGTGCGCCGCTCACCGAAACGACCGGGGGATGGAGGTGTTGCTGAAAATCTTCACCGACGGAATTTCCAACACGCACTCCCAATCGAAGGAATGAAAAGGAGTACGTTTGCCGCCTTGGAGAATTTTCGCAACATGCTGCTCGTTCAAACTTGAGTCGAGCAGAAACGTCGAAGCCAAGCCAAGGTGGGGGTGATTGCCCGTGTCACGTGCTTCTCGTCATCATACGGAGAAGAGAAACGCAGAGGAAGCATACATAGTAAATCAGGCCGACTAAAGTCAAATTAGTGTTAGGAACAAGAAAAGTTCAAACTTCGACCCGTCGATAAGTTCCACGTCAAAGGCTATACGGTCCGTCCTTGCTTGGACATTCCTCCCTGTTGGAACACATGACGATACTCAACAGGGTTAGGGTGTCTGGTTGCTCAGATGTTCTTATTTTCTCCACCACACCTCAATGACAAGTCGATTGTTGCAAAGAAGCGCGCCCTCGCATGTCGCATGGTCAAACTCGCCTCAATCATAGTCTCGCCAAGCCTTGACCAACCACCCGGCGCGCTCAGCTACCGCTCGCCGCTCGATAATCTGGCTTTTTAGGCGTTGATCTGGCTCGGCATTTGAAATAGTGGGGTGTTTTCGGCACTCTCGGAAGCGCAACTGACGAACAACTGCTCAACACTCAAAAAGCAGGAGAAAATCATTGCACGCAAGGGGCCAGCGGATGGACACACTGTTGCCATACTTTTCTTGACTCTTGGTCCGTCTCCTGGCTTGCAAATAGCTCGAACCGCAGATGCTCCGTGACTGATAACTCCGCCTTTATAGCTGATTACTTGACCATTGATGTGACAAAATGTCTTGCTTTGTTTGCCAAGGCGCCCCTACGGAGCACAAACGAATACTTCGCGGGCCCTTCGGAAGCCATGGCGTAGAAATACGAACCGGAAGCGTTCCTGACCAACGCAAACTTGGTGGAGCTCGACCGATGATTCACACCAAGAGTCCCGTGCGACCGATGACATCGGTGTGATACTTTGGCTCTGTATATAAGATCGCTGAGGGTATGCCATACAACCAGGTGCGCTGCCTCTCCTATCGTCTTACGCTGTCGTAGAGCTTGGTCGTAGCTGTTGGGACGAACATGTCAAAATCAGAGTTGGACGTGCCTTCATCAAAGTGGCAAGATGGCCACGCCTGTTTTCGCAACGCGGCCCTGCGGCGCCCACGACAATTACGCAACGCCGCGATCACAATACTTTTGATCCTAGGCCTCAAGCTTACGTGGATGTGCCGAGACTACGAAAACGCCCTCAGTGCCAAGTACACCAAAACTAGATACCCAGCACTCACTCTCGCAGACCAAGAGTACTTGTTCAAGGATCACTGGAGGCTTGACAGCGACGCTGTCACGGACCCAGCGCTGGGGCACGAGTATTCGAGGGAGCGGATTCTTGCAAACCGGGATGAGTGGAAACTCGTGAGCTCTGGATTTGAAGGCGAAGCATTCGTTTTCGAGGACGTCTTCATCAAGGCATACACCACCACCAACGCCCCGTCTCGGAACTGTGTGCCGGGCACCGACGGTGAGCTACGGTGGCCGACCGAGATATCCGCCAGTCTAGTCCTCGGCGGAACAGCTTCCTCGCTGGTTGTTTCCGCCAATGCCGAATACGTGTCGGTAACTGATTACTTTCTCGCCCCGGTCGAAGATCAGCCGCACGAGAAATGGTACCTTGTCATGCCTCTCCTTCGAAACGGCAACCTGAAGGATCTCTCGAGACGGTTACGGAAATCAGAAGAACGATGGAACGCACAAGAAATCGACAGGGCATTCCGACCTTCATTCGAACGCGTACTGAGCTCGTTGCACGCGATGCACACACAACACGAGCTCTGCCACGACGACATTAAGCTCGAGAATATCCTAGTCGCCGACGACGTTGAGGAAGTCCATACCCAAAATGTGACGGCGCACTGGCTGCTTGGAGACCTGGGAAATGTCAGGGAGATTCAACACCCATACCACCGTACCGACATTTGGAAACGCAGCAACATCCCTGACTGCCGCTCAAATGACGTTTACAGACTCATCAAGTCCTACATCACGTTCCTTCGCAACTCCGTCCGGGACCTGGTCAAGTTTGACCACGAGTTCTTCGCCGGGGAAACAGCATGGAGTCGCCTCTTCTGGGCGACGTGGGAGGATGTGCAGCAGCGGTCGCCTATCTCCGCGGGCCGAATCACGCGGAGGTCGCAGTCTCTGGACTACGAGCCCAGCTCGCCGAGCCGTCCGAGCGGTTTTGGTAGCTGGCCGACCGAAATATTTGATCCGGTGTGGTGGTCGTTGGCAGGAAGGGATAAGACACTGGCGAGGGCCGTGTCGGACATGTTGTCTGTTGGGTCGACAGAGCTACCCGAGAGGCTCTGGGGGATGACATCGGTGCTTGGAATCTCTTTGCCGCAGTGTTGATCTGCTTGTTTTTCTTTCTCTTTTTTCTTCTTTTTTTTTTTTTAATCATGAGCCTGGGCACCGGCGTTTGGAGTGCTTCATGATACCACTATTCATATAGCAATGTCGTTTCCAGGTTTGGATTTTCTGCCCTTCCAGTGCGCCATATTGGCATGTATCTACGCAACAGGTGGAAAAAGGTATGATCTGACGCTGATGACCACATCCGTTGTCCTCGTTTTACTCCACAAGTCTGACGGCGCCCAAGCCCTGTCTCGCAGATCAGCAGCGCCGAATCGAGAGAACCGCGGGCATGCTGTTCTCAGCATGATCAACGTAGACTAGCGGTTGGCGGACGTCCATGCGCAGGATCAAAAGGCACTTGCATGGAGGTACAAGTACAAAAATAACGTAACAATACAAACGCGTCGCTGAAATGCTTGAATAATCTCCTTGAATCTTCCAGGGTTACAAGAGCCTTCTAATTCATCAGTCATGACAACCAGGAGGACTAAATTTAGCAGGAAAGGGCACTTACAGAACGCGCTATTTTGCGTGCCAAGAACTTGACGTGTGAGCACCGAATTTTGTCTTGCGTCTTCAAATCAGAACCACGTGACTCGAGTGCTGACGCGGCTCGTATCGTCGCCTCGTTACCCACGAACCCACCTTGTTTCGCCGAGCTCCCTCCAGCTTCTTGTGTGATCGGCATGGTGAAACAAGAGCACAAGAGCACAGCGTCTTTGGCTTGTCTTTTCGGGGTGTCTTGGGTCAATGGAGAGATCACCTGGAAAATGCGATCGACGAGCTTCGCTAGAGATCATCATCACAGGCGCATCGGTCAACAAGTCTGAGCATCATCGGTGAACCACTGCGTTCCTGCGGCGATCAGCTTCTAAGGCCACATTCGGCGCCACTGTGGGCAATGCGTGAGATGTCCCTGCTCCTCTGACTAGCATGGAGTGATCTGGATGTCATTCCCGGGGCTGTGACGAGCTGACACATGTCCGAGACGAAGACGAGGTTCATTGTCGCCAAAGTCGTCAAACATGTCAAGGCGCCGCATCGAAAGTCAACGGAGATCTCAATATCTCTTGGCACCAGCAATTGGTGGATCGTCTCCGTCGTGAGCAGCTCTGGTGGCGACCAGTCGAGCGGTGGTGCAGCGGGATGAGGGCGCTAGGGGCGCGTGTTAAGCTTTCTACGGGAGCAGGGGCCTGGCGAGGACTGGAGATTGCCCCTTATTTCCCAGGGGAGAGCGCCCAGCACGGCGCCCAGAGTGGCTAAGACTGCCAATCCAGACTGTCCTGAGCCTATTGTCTCTGATTGGCTTCCCCCGGTCCATAACTTCCCTTCCAGCGTTGCACTGCCACACTGAGAGATTGGTGGCCCGTGGAGTCGGCATCGAGCAACAAGCAACGCAACAGGTGCCAATGGACTGCCAATGGACCGCCCACGCTCGGCCGTCTGTGCTCTTCGTCTTCGTGCCAATCGGTGGGTGGTCAGAAGCCTGGAACACGAGGCTCCACGCTAGATTTGGCCGCGCACACAGTGCCGACTGGGGGTGGCAGGGCGTCTCTGGCCGTCGAAAGGTGGATCCCCCGTGCATGATGAACCTGGCCCTGGCCAGGGGCTCGTCTCGATGTGACTGACCCTCGCGTGGTCCTATTGTATTTTGCCTCTCCCTTTCCCCTTCTCTCGTTCCCTCTTCCTTCTTCGACAAACCATCGTTCGACCCGTCGTCTTCTTTTTGATATTTTCATACAGCTGTTTGGTCAGGAAGGACGTCTTTTTTTCCGTACCTTCTTTGTCTTTCAGCTTTCTTCACGTCACTCATTCACAGACTCTGCGTCGTTTCCTTTTTACCTTTCCATTCCGCCGTCCGTCCACTCGTCGCGGTCCACACATTCCAGTCGACTCGCACTACTACTACTACTATCTATATCTCTCGACAGTCGCTTCCACGCTTTCAAAATTGACCCTCCAGCATCTACACATTTCTGAAATATCATCCACCAAAATGGTCGCCACCAAGTTCGCTATGGCGGCGCTCGCCATGGCCGGCAGCGCGCTGGCCAAGGACATGCCCGCCATCACCATCAAGGTATGCTCTTGGGTCAACTACAAATTGGCAACATAGGAAACCACTAACACAGTGTTGTGTGTAGGGCCAAAAGTTCTTCTACGAGAACGGTACCCAGTTCTTCATGAAGGGTGTTGCTTACCAGCAAGACACCGCTGCCGCTGGCGGAGAGACCACGACCGGCAAGTACATGGACCCTCTGGCCGATGCCAAGCGCTGCAAGCTGGACGTTCCCCTTCTCGAGAAGCTGGGCACCAACGTCATCCGCACCTACGCCATTGATCCGAAAAAAGACCACTCCGACTGCATGAAGTTGCTTCAGGATGCCGGCATTTATGTTGTCTCTGATCTTTCGGAGCCCAGCCTGTCCATCAACCGCGAAGACCCCAAGTGGGACACCGAGCTCTTCGACCGCTACAAGGGCGTTGTCGATGAGCTTGCCCAGTACCCCAACGTCATCGGCTTCTTCGCCGGTAACGAGGTTTCCAATGCCAAGAACAACACCCATGCCTCTGCCTACGTCAAGGCTGCTGTCCGTGATACCAAAAAGTACATTAAGCAGAAGAAGTACCGCAGCATTGGTGTTGGTTACGCCGCCAACGACGACAAGGACATCCGTGAGGAGATTGCCGACTACTTCAACTGCGGCGACGAGGAAGAGTCTATTGACTTCTGGGGTTACAACATCTACTCCTGGTGCGGTGACAGCAGCATGCAAAAGTCCGGTTACGACCAGCAGATCAAGTTCTTTGAGGATTACTCCGTGCCCATCTTCTTCGCCGAGTACGGGTGCAACACCGGCCCTGACGGTGCTGAAAGCCGCAAGTTCACCGAGACCGCCGCCCTCTACAACGACCAGATGGCCAAGGTCTTCTCCGGTGGCATCGTCTACATGTACTTCCAGGAGGCTAACGACTTCGGTCTCGTCGAGCTCGCCAAGGACGGCACTCCCGAGGAAATGAAGAACTTCAAGTACCTTGCCAAGGAGCACAAGGCCGCTGATCCCAAGGGCGTCGATGAGGACCAATACAGCCCCGACCTCAAGGCTGCTTCCTGCCCTGGCCTCACCTCCAACTGGAGGGCCAGCAGCAACCTCCCCCCTACTCCCGACCAGGATCTCTGTGACTGCATGGTTGCTGATGCCGCTTGCGGTCCTGCTTCCGGCCTCTCCGCCAAGAAGTACGGTGACATTTTCGGCTTCATCTGCGGCGCGAAGCCTGAGGTCTGCGCGGGCATCCAGGGTAACGCCACCACCGGTGTCTACGGTGCCTACCACGGCTGCAACGACAAGGCCAAGATCACCTATGTCCTGAGCGAGTACTACAAGGACCAGAACAACGCTGCTGATGCATGCGACTTCAAGGGCAAGGCTGAGGTCCTCTCCGGCAGCGCCAAGGACTCTTGCAAGAGCTCTCTCAAGGCCGCCGCTGAGCACAACAAGGCCGCCGCCACCGCCACCTCCTACGAGGATGCTCCCTCCATGACCGGTGGTGCCAGCGCGGCCGACGGTGGTGATGAGGAGGACTTTGGCGTTCCTTCCGCTGCCCTCAACAGCCTCTTCCTTGCCGCCGCTGCTATCGGTGGCGTCGTTTTCGCTCTGTAAAGAGTGTTGACAATAGTTGGGAAGCGACCATCCCTTCTGGGATGTCTCCTTGGATCTTGTTTTAATTTGAGCTCTTGCGTTCTACGTCATGGTTTTGGTTTTCAAGTGCGCGCGACAAAAGATTATGCTTGTGGTCTTACTTATAGAATTTCCCCACCATCTCGGTGCTTCTTGTGCGTGCAAGGTTGGAGTTTCTCCTAGCCCGATACTAGGTTGTGGATTGCATAGCCGGTTTCTTGTAATGGTTTTCGATTACGGTCTTAGGACCGCTTCCTTCAATACAGTGTGTGAAATCAAGTTTGCGTAACGGTGTCAGGAACATGGCGTCACGTCCGTTACTTTGGAAGGCGCACCCGTGATTGTGCCCATCACCGGTCAGCTCACCCAAACAGTGATCATGACCACTATCGAAATGCGTAAAACTTGACATTACATTCTCTTCAGATGTTAACTCTCTTCTGGTAACCGAGTCCGCGTCCTTTGCGATCCTCGCCTCCAGACTCTCCATCCTCTGCCTCTACTATACTCTCGATTGCGGCGAAGATGTTGACCAACTCCATAGAAAACCATCCATCTGAGGAGGTAACCACTCCCTCTTCTGGCCGTCTTTTTGTGTCTGTTATTGGGCGTTATGCTGACGATGAGCAGAAGGCTATGGCGTGTTCTCGATGCGGGGAGACAAAGGGCCACGCTGCCCAATGTTCGATGAAGTACCGAAGCTGCTTTCCTCCTTATAAAGACACCTCGCGGCAGCGTATCGGTACAGACGAGTTGCATAAGGAAGAGAAGAAAGATGACGAGGCTCGCGAAACAGAGAAGCAGGACCTGGCGTCGAGATGATATCCTATGCTGTCCGGGTGAGACGTTGGCTCGTCCTGGAGTCATGGTGCTGCGCCAGAACTTAATGCACGCTGAGACAGAGCATTCCATAAACACTTGAAGAAGAGAGGAGTATAAGGTACGGGAACAGGGGAGATATTCCAAGGCTTAGAGCTTGGGAGCGTGCGGAGGACAGGTGCTCTGCTCCTGGACGGGAGGATGCAGCGAGTGGGCCCTGTTCCTGACAGCTGCCTCGAGACGATCCGAAACCACTTCGTGGTCAGAAATCAAGTCCTCACAATCACGCTGGGAAATTTCCGAATATGTGACTGACGTGTGCTGCCAATTTCTCGTGAAAGTTCTCTTTGCCACATTACGAATCCCCAGTTCGCAATATCCTCTAAATCCAACACATCAAGTGTCTCAAGAAAGCAGAATGTTATTGGGATATATTCGGCGGATTCCTCAGCCACAAAGATAGAGAAGAGTTTTGCGAGCTTGCTGGAAAGATCCCCTGGCACAAAATGGCAGGAACACATCCCATTCTTTGCAAGGCCACGAGGAAGCCATCATGGGCTAATTTCATTCTCTTGAGGCTCAATGTTGACCTTGGGGAGCACAGTCAATGGAGCATAAAGGCCGTTGGGAAAGGATTTGCCGAGATGTACTCGGAAAATGAGTTGATCTCGCATATCCCGCCGTGCGAGGCACTTTCGAAGATGGGCGAGGAGGGGCTCGCGAGCTGGAAAGAGCTATGGCGAAAGATAGTGGAAGAAACCGGAATTACACCAGACAACGGCTCAGCTAACATTCATCAGCGAATGACAAACGGGCCATCCACAGCGCAGATACCACAGGGGCCTCAGCAGACAACACAGCAATCGCAGCTTGACTCTTCATCCCCAAAAACACCGGACGCGAACCAGGAGGGCCACGGCCGGGGGTTTCCAACAGCTCATACGAGATGGTTTAGGCAAAGAGGAGAACGCCATCAGCATCACAGAGTGCAGCAGCCGATGTCACGAACCCCGAACCGGCCATGTGAAGTGTATCGCAGCGAAAGCTCTCTAGAGACGTCCATGGCACGGACGCTTTTGTTTGCAAATTCTCCGAAGGTTACTCGGAGAAAATCATCTTTCAAAAACTCTTATCATTCACCACATCCCGATAAGTTGGGTGCACGCAGAGAGGAGAACTACTCGAAAAAGCGCTCTCCCGCGTAAGCTTGCACTTGCACCATTTGTTGTAACCGTCACTGACAGACTCGCAGCAAGTCGATATCACAGCCTTCTGCAACGAGGGACTCGTCTCCGCCGTCGATACGCACAGATTCAGCTGAACAGTTCCCCCGAGGGTCGCAGCCGTCGATCCTTATATACATCAGCGACGATGATGAGGCAGATGAAACAATTCTGTCCGCCGACACTTCCTTGACGGATTCCATGGCGCGCTCCAGCATCACTCGATCAGCCGGCGGTGAGGATGGCCCCGGCTTTGGTGTCGACCCGATAGATTCATCGGTAGAACGACCACGGAAACGTTAAAAACGCTCCTCAACCGAAGGGTCGAAATCAAAAAAGTCATCAGCGGACAGAGCAGCCCGAAAGAAAAAGCGTCCTTCATTTCACCGGTCCAGCAATGAAGATCAGCAGAAGAATGTCATCGAGCAGGCCGCGCGGATAGCAGACCAAGATGCGAAGATCACAGAGCAAGCTACAAGGCTCAGAGAGTTGGAGAAGCTGGTGAAGAAATTAGTGGAGGATTCAAGCAATTCAAAAGCACCGAACCAGGAGCCTGAGAGCGTAGCGTAGCAGTCATGAAGAGTTGGATTGAATCAGTATGGAGGGCTTGAGGGGTGGAGCAGGCTGTAGACAAGGAGATGTTATGTATGAGGGCGAAATGAAAGGATGCTCAGCCGCTGCTTACTTGTGCGGTTCTTCCAGATTGTAAGATATAAAAATGACTGAGTACGAAAACTTTGACAGGCTCTTATAGCATAGGTACATTGCAAATTATCTTCGCCAGGAGAAAGACCGAGGATGCCTTGCTGCTGGGTGACAGTCACGTGACGCTATTGATCCCCGATGCTGCCTGGTACAGAACAAGCGCAGACACGTGATTATCTTCCTTTGGATAGACGGTGTGGAATCAGACAGAAGCAACACCACGGAGCAACCATGTGACGACAAGCCTGGTAGGGTATGTCATTCTCGCTATGCCTATGTGCATGGTGATCCCAGAATCAAGCACGGGGCTGAGGAGAGCAGATGCGGCCATTTGAGCAAGTTTTCGTTGTGGTAGGGATCACACCCAAGCACCTGCCATATTTGACGCCAAATCAATTGCCTCGACATCAATCTGGAGGATATCTGCATCAACATCTAGCAATTCTTGAATTTCTTTTCAAATAAACAAGTGTGATGCAACTGATCAGGTAGAGGGCACGTCCCGGCTCCGGGCAAGAGTGGATCCCGGGGGTCCGAGGCGGTTGTCGATGCCACTCATCTAAGCTTCACTCTGCAAGATCTGCCAGTTTGTGATCGGGGTTGGACGAAAGGAACATTTTTC
The DNA here is from genome assembly GCA_036250105.1 of Parasarocladium wereldwijsianum. Taxonomy (NCBI): domain Eukaryota; kingdom Fungi; phylum Ascomycota; class Sordariomycetes; order Hypocreales; family Sarocladiaceae; genus Parasarocladium; species Parasarocladium wereldwijsianum. The sequence goes on from JAXOUE010000043.1 coordinate 64,750, forward strand.
ACAAACATCATGCATAAACATCTCGTCTAATAAGTGGAGCGGTCTGCTCAACCGATTGGTCCAGCCTCTTCAGCCCTGCATGCGGTGTTGCGAAGGTTGTACATAAACGTGCTCAATTCACGCGGGGGCCAGGGACCGCCGGACCCCTGGACCCTTTGAGCAGGCTTTGGTTTGCTGGGTTGAGGTTGCTTATGATGGAGGTGAAAGGGTTATAAGGTGTCGAGTTGCCCGCGTGAGCGTCGAATTCTTCTTACCTCTTCACCTCAACCTCGCGCTCTCCTCCACTCCATCTGCTTCGACCTCTCCTCTCTCCACCGGCAGAACTGTTCTCACAAGCTTGTCCCTCCCCAACCCTAAAATGGCTGCCAAGGCTCTCCTCGCACTCGCTGCGGCCAAGGCCGTCAATGCTCACTTTGGCCTGGACTACCCCGAGTGGCGTGGCGACACACTAGACGAGTCCGAAGACAGCACGTACAACCAATGGGTCTATCCTTGTACGTCTGCACCCGTACCCAGATCCTTTGAGATAAAACACTGACATGAACCAGGTGCAAACGTACCCTTCGGCGACGGCAACACCACCGAGTGGAACGGCAAGGCCGTCACCCTCGAACTGCACCACCCCTGGTCCTACGTGTGGATGAACGTCGGCCTCGGCAAGAACACCACCGACTTCAACATCACCCTCACCCCCGAGTTCCTCAATATCACCTCCAACGCCACCCTCTGCATCGACGACCTCCCCTTCCCCGACGACGTGGCGGACGGCACCGAGGGCACGCTCCAGATCGTGACGAGCAACAAGGGCAGCGCTCTGTACAACTGCGCCGACTTCAAGTACAAGAAGAGTGCCAAGGGCCCCGAGAAGTGCGAGGTGCCCGAGGGGGTGAACGTTCTGAAGGTCGCTGATGTGAGCAAGGAGAAGCAGGAGGACGAGGAGGAGGGTGATGATGCGCAGAAGGAGGGCAGCGACGGCGAGGAGCAGAAGGACGGGGAGGGCGCTGCTGGTTTGGTGTCGCTGAACAAGATTACATTGACCGGTCTTGTTGCCATTGGATTCGGTGCTGCGATGATGGGACTGTAAGCTGAATGAGGAATGATACCACGTGAGAAGGATAGAACGAACCATCATGGTATATGATAATTAATGCTTCTATACGTTGCAGAACGAGCTTCCGTTGTGCATGTGTTTCGTCGGTTCCATGCCACTGCGTCTGAAAAGACGACTTTTTTTTTATGTCCTCGTTGATGAGCAAAATACAGGAAATGTAGACATTGATACAACGTAACAGAATATGAGAGCGACTCGATGTGTTTATTGTTACAGCGGAATTAGTGATCTTGATATATTTGAGAATCTCTCCCTCTATGTCGTCAATCGTAATATCATGCGCCGGAGCCACCACTCCAGATGCAAAGTCTTTGCGAGAGTTTAGGCACCTCTATGATCTCAGCCAACCGTTCTCTACTTCCACTGCTTATGCGCTGTCCTTGCGGTCGCAACGCTTCTTCTCCTCGAATGACTCGGCAATGTGCTCGACAGCAGCATCTACGTACTCGGGGCGGTAGTACTGGAGGTGATCGTACAGACACGACCCGTTCACATCGCAGAACTGCGTTACATGTGTTAGCCTTATACTTTTACTTTTGTCTCCTCGCATATGGTCTGCGTTCGCGCCATCTTTGAGTGTTTTCGCTCGCTGAACCACTTACATAGTCACCAGGAATGCACACACTCCTGACCTTGCTCTCCAGCTCAGAGGAGGCCCAGCCAACGGGGCTGTCCTTGAGCGCCGGGTCGCCAAAGACGTTGATGCTCTTGATGCGGGGGTACAGCTCCGCTGGGATCGCCGGCGCGGCGTAGTGCATGACGAGCGCGCCCTGGGAGTAGCCCACGAGGGCGAAAGTCTGGTCGGGGCACGCGGCGGCGCGGCTGATGAGGCGGGCAACGACGTCGGCGGCACCGATGCCGATGGAGGTCTCGAACTCGGCGGACGCGGGGTACTGCACCGGGTAGCCTTGGACGCCCGCGAGCTCGCGAGTGAGGTTGCCCATGATGGGATCGCCGACGATGAGGCCGAATTTTCCGCCGTCTTCTGCATCGGGCTCGCTGGTACCGCGGGCTGCGTGGGTTAGGTTAGCGTGCCTGTTTCATACCGTGTGCGCGCGAGGCACAGGACGGTGTGCCTTCTCGAGAAAAGGCGTATAATGCTGTTACTCACCGACAATCACCTCGAACTTTGAGCAGCCCTGAGGGACGTTCTCGGGCTTTGGGGGGATGGGTGGACCGAATCCTGGAGGGCCGGGGATCGCGGGACACGTCTTGTCGTCGTCGGCCTTGAGGCTGGCAGCCTTGGGAGCTGCCGCGACGCCCACGGCAAAGGCGAGAAGGCTAGTAAAGGCCACCATGGTGAAGGAGTGCTGCTTTGAACTGGTAGTGAACGACGAGATTAAAGAACCCAGGACCGAATGTGAAGAGGAAAAGCGAAGGTGGTGAAGATGGAGACAATAGCGGAGAGGAAAGTTCTGAGGAGAAGATGGTGTTTAAGTAGGAAAGGGTCTGTTTGATTGTTGAACGTTCTCAGCAGTACCTAGAACAATGCGCATTAGGATAATTTCCTCCAGCTTCTCCCTTCCCCATCAAAGCTTCCCGCTGGTGGCTCCCTCCGCGTACCCATTCCTTTGCGGTCATGAGCCTTTGATGCAGGGTCACCTTGTCAATGCTTTCTTGGATCCTCGCAAGCTTGCCCCCCTTCCCCCACCGTTCGTTCAGGCCCAGTCACACGGACAACAGTCAATAGAACACATTCCATCATTGCTAGAGCGCACTGGGCGTCGCCGAGTTTACTGAGATGTTCGCCTATGGACATTCATCAACCAAAGTTTGTGGAGAGCTCATTATGTTGAACCAAGGAAACCCGAATCTCTACCTTGGCAAGGCCTCGTCCGATCTGCAATATCCGCATTGCTACGACCAACACCCCCACGAGATCCCCCGGGCTGAATACTCTCGTTCGACCGTCCTATTCCGGCAATGATTGAGAAGCCAGGCGATAATAGGTCTAGGGGCCCGTCCCCTTGCTGCCCCCCTTCCCCTTTCAACGAACCGCACATGCATCTGATTGTCGCCGCAATAATTATGCAGTTCATTATTATTGGTCAGCATCATTGTGTGTGTATGTATGTCTTGCCGCGGCTCTGCTCCTCACGGTACCAGGTCCAGGCTGTTGGTAATCCTTGCACAGGAAATGGATGAGCAGGGGGGTTCCTTGTCCGCGTTGAAGGTACCGTTTCGTCCTGCTACTTTCATGTTTGTCAGGAAGCTCAAGGAAAGGAGTAAGATATCGCTGGTGATTCATGACTTGGTATTGAAGTTTGAAGAGATGTCGTCTTCATTGCAGACGACGGGAGTGAATCAAGCGCAGGTGAGGAGGTCGCATAGCCACATCTCAGAGGTTGTAGTTGGTGGCGGTGCTTCGTATGTATTTATTACCGAGGCATCAACCATTGGCAACTTCATTTACCCTAGACATTCAACAATCAGCTATCTAATTTGATATTCCTAGGGTGCAAATAGGTTGGCGCGCGAAGATACCTCTAGCTAGCAATCCGATTGGCTTGAATAGTGTCGCAATTTATAAAGGTCCAACATTATGTAGAAAACGGTGCTGCCGCGCGTTCAGCAACGTTTAGACGCACATCTATTACATGTTGCAAAGTCAATGGGTGCGTCATCGGACTGTTGCATAACAAACACCACCGTCACTCTGCAAAGCCCCTCTGCTTTCATTTCTGACCATCCTGGTTATAATAATAGCTGTATCAAGTGATATCACCATGGTCGATGGCAACGTAGTCGCGTACAATGTCGCTGCTTTTGTCAGCACCCTTTTCCTCCTCGAGGCTGGTGCTGACAAGTTTGTCGACCACACTGCGATTGTCGCGCGACGGACGGGCATCCCTGACACGGTCATCGCCCTGCTTACTGCTGGCGCAGAATGGGAAGAGGTACGCTTTGAAGCCTCTGCAAACATATCGCGCGTCTGCTCCTCGTTCGCCTGCTAATTCATGAGTGCCGCGCTTTTCGCAGCTCGTCGTCGTGGTCGCATCTCTCGCGCAGGGCCGGCCCTCATTAGCCGTAGGCAACGTTGTTGGTTCTGCCATCTCCAACATCCTGGGCGCCTTTTCCCTCGGGCTCCTCTTCCGCCCCAAGGGTGACCACGTGCAGTTCGACAAGAGTTCCCGGTTATACTCCCTGTTCTTGCTTATCATCACTACCCTTGTCGCTCCCGTCGCCTATTTCCCGCACAGGGTCGTCTGGCTGGTCTGCGGCGCCGTTCTGATCGTGCTTTTCGCCACCTACGTGATCTCGATCGGCTGGGCCATCAGCAGGGGTAAGCTCACGGCACCTGAAGGCTCGGACAGCGACAGCAGCGGCTCGGATAGCGACAGCGACAGCAACAGTGGCTATGACAGCGACGCGCCGCTGATAGGTTCGCACGTCGCGCGCGAGGCAGCACAGTCGAGCCGTGAAGGCACTGAGTCGGAAGTACGACACCGTAACAGCGGCGTTGAGAGGGCCGTACGGCCGTCGCGACGGCCCAGCCGGAAACAGCGCAGTCTGGGGTACCATATCGGATATCTAGTCCTCGGTTTCTTGGCCATCTGCCTCGCGGGCTATGTCCTGTCCCACGCCGCCATCAACGTCACTGACGCCATCGGTATTTCCGACGTGCTCTTCGGCATCGTCATCCTCTCCATCGCCACGACGCTGCCCGAGAAATTCGTCGCCGTACTGAGTGGAAGCCGCGGGCATGCTGGGATTCTTGTGGCAAACACTGTGGGAAGCAACATCTTTCTCCTGTCGTTGTGTCTTGGAGTCATCATGCTCGATACGTCTGGTAAACTCGACCACGGTGGCGTTACTATCTCCGAGCTGGCCGTTCTCTGGGGTGCAACATTTGGCTTCACGTTGACTGTCTGGTTTGGCGCCAGATTCGATCGTTTGATTGGGGGAGCCATGTTGCTTTGCTATATCGCCTTTATTGTCTTGGAGTTTACAGTTATCCACACTGTAGCAGACACTCCCTAACTTTTGTGATGGAAAAATGATGCTGGATGCCTTGTCACTTGAAGTCCAAATTGTTATTTTCGTGACTCAGGTCTCCTGTCATAAAATTCTCTATAGGCGAGCTAGCTGGTTGTGTTTTGTCACGAGTTCAGAGGCAAATAAAACCGGGAGTTAATGATCTCTTCGAACCCAGCCAACGCGACAGAGTATTTTGTGCTAAAACCAATAACAAGAAAATCTAAAAACTAGCTAGAGTAGCTGCCCATCTAGCGTTGTTACAGACTGATACGCGAACGGAATCAACCGAAACACCCCAGACTCCTGGACTGGTGCAAGGGTCTGACCAGCTAATAATAGTCCAAGCTCCTACTAGGTTTCGCGCTTTCACCTCCGTGTAAGTCAGGGACTGATCAGTAGGAAACACTGATGTGCCTGTAGGTAAATCGTACTGCGTCCCCTTACTATCTTGACTGATTGACTGATAGACTGTTTTACATGCCCCTACCCCGGTTTTCATGGGTGTAATGGGCTATGGCTTGCAGGTCCAACGTCACACGAGAGAGCCACCGGATCTGAACCTGCTAAGAATCCGATTGCGTTGGATGCAGTTAAGTTCGCAGCATTCGCGAAGCATGTGGCTGAATCCGAGACAGTCGAATGTTTACAGACTTGGGCTGGAGACTGGTCAAACGCCGTGCTCAGGTACGCTACACCTTCACGTTATTTATAGCGATTCTGTCGCCCTTTAAAAGTATAAGAATGAGAAGAACTACCGCCAAGACATGACCATCTACCTGATCCAGAACTCAAAACCACCAAAGTCAACAGTCTTGCGCACTACTTGTCTATCACCACCTTACCAGTTCTGCAATTGTTACCGAGATACTTGTACTCATCCGCTAATATGCGTTCAACCACTTTCTTTGTTACTCTTGCCGCTATTGCTCCCGTCGTCCTCAGCGAGGAACTCCGCGCGGCAGACGTCCCCTCCGCCTGCTCGACTATTTGCCAGCCAATTGTTAGTCTCACCGGTACATGTGACGTTGACCCCGAATCCGAGGCAGAGGATAAGGAACGCAAGCTGCGCCGCCGCGACGGCCATGGCGAGGCTGGCGAGGCTGGCGAGGCCGACGAAGCTATCGAGGCGGACTGCATCTGTAAGAACAAGAGCTTCAATGTCCCCGAAATCATGGCCTTGTGCGCGAGCTGTATTGCGCAGAATGGCAAGGAAACCGAAGGTATGGAACGGGCCCTGACATCTCAAAAAACAACGAACGAGAAGAAATCAATTATTTGCTGACACTGAAGCCGAAACTAGACATTGACACATTAATGTCGCAATGCTCCTTCAAGTCCACCTCGTACACACCGTCGGCAACTAGCATAGTCGCCAGTGTCAAGGTCCAAGCTACCAAGCCGACCATGACTGCGGCGACAGCATCTGGATCCTCTTCGACGGCAGACGCATCCTCGACTACGAGCACTCCGGCCGACAGCGGTGCGGGATCTGTGGCAGTTTCTGTCAGTGCTGTTGCAGGCATGGCACTCATCTTGGGGCTATTGGCCATGTAATCCAAAGCACACAAACGAAATTTTGAAATTTTGGTCTTTGGGATCGTTTTTGTTTAGCGCTATGCATGGTTTTCGCAATATTATTGTAGTTCAGAGAGCTGAAAATGCGTCAGGCATGTATTGTGAATCGCAATGGCGTTGTATTATAATGTGCCAGTATAAGTCAAGTGGTATATATCCGTGGTGCAGTCTCCCCTATTAGACCCATCCAAATGTTCGAAACCCCAAGTGTAAACAGCCGCAATAAACGCAGTCATCAGGCGTATATGTAAAACATCGCTTCCACCTCCTGCATCTTGTACCTCATAACACATATCTTCGAATGTGAAACCGCTTCTGGGGGAAAAAAAAAAGAAACACCCCAAACGCCTCATATGTCGCTTCGTAATAGCACCACAAAGATTACTCCTCCCCGAATTCCTCCTTGGGCAGGCTCGAAAGAGCGTGTGAGATGCCCTGCATGGTGATTCTCTTGCCCGGTTGCGGCACCAGCATGTCGCTAACCACCATCTCCAGAATATCTCCCTCAGCCTTCCCTCTGCCCAGGCGAGCCCTGGCTTCCCGAACCTCCATCAGCCACTGCCTCATCTGTTCTACTGCTGGCTCACCGCTGCCGCCCCTCTCCCGTGCATTTGGATTGTTCACGCCGGCAATTTGCCAATACAGGGGTCTTGGGTGATGCTTCCTCCCTCGTCCGTCGGGGAATGGGATCTTGCGTAGGAGGTACAGCATCGTCACGCCGAGAGCCCACACATCAGAGGGCGCACCGCGAAGTTTGGTCCCGATGAACTCGGGAGGCAGGTAGTATGGCGTGCCGCCTCCGGATGGAGAGTTCGTCAGAGGCGTCGAGAGGCCAAAATCGCAGACGACCGCGCCCCGCTCGGGCGAGTAGAGGATATTACCCGGCTTGATGTCGTTGTGGACCAGCTCGCGGGAGTGAATGTGCGAGAGTGCGGCAGAAATGTCCCTCAGCACACGCAAGGCATCTGTGCGCGAGCCCGTAAACATGTCGGTCGCTTTCGATCGCCACCGCGACGTAGTGAGGTCCGATGACCCGGCGACATACTCCATAAAGATGGACAGAAACCGGGCATCACCACCGTGGAACTTGACGATAGAGCCATTGCTCGGATCTTCCTGAGACCTGGCCATGCTTCTCGTCTCGCGGTCCCATGATTCTGCTTGCCGGATAATGTTTAGTTCCTGGTTTCGGCGCTCGATAGCCGCAGGTCTGTCGCCGGAGTTGGCGTATGGTTTGGTCTTGAGGATTTTGACGGCGATGACATTGTCGGACACTTCGGAGTGGCGGGCTTGGTAAACGGCCGAAAGCTGAGTGTTGGCGATGGAATCGAGACGGGACAACATGTAGCTATCCTCCTCTCGCAGGCCTGTCACGGCGACGGTCTCCCCAACCTCTGCGTCGAGGAGGGCGTGGCTGCTCTTTGCCGCCAGTTGCCTTCCTTCCACCCCTGCGCCGCCTTCTGGCCTGACAAAGACCACGACGCCTCGATCATCTACCCCCGATGACTCATCTGTTGCGTCTGAGATTCGTCGCCTGACCCTTTTTTCATCGTCGTCCGGTGTCAATGCCCGTTTGGTGCTGGTGTTGCTAGACTCGGGGCTGGACAGCAATGAGGCCTCCGATGTCAGAGCTGGTCTGCGAGTGGGATATGCTGTGTAGGAAACCTTCTCCAGTATCCTAAAATCCAGCATAGGTGTTCCTCTGATAGATAATCGCCACACGCCAGGACTTAGTGACCCTGTGTGGATGGGATTAATGACGAGTGGCGGACTAGGTGTTGTATCTCTTGCTGAGGCTGGCAGGATCTCCTGCAGCTCCACCGGCAAGTCGGAACGATTGTAAAAGATGACCTTGTCGCTGGATGGATCATAGTACAATTCGCAAGGCCGTGATGATAGCGACGTTGTCAATGCAACTTTGGTATCTCTGGACGTCTGGGACACGGCCAACACTCTGTGCACTCTCTCGCTGTCTCTCAGATGGATGTACTGGATACTCTGGCCGCCTGGCGCAATGGCCCTCGCGCCAGAAAGGTTCTCGTGTGACCGAAACAGTATTCGGATGCCCTGCTTGTAATGCGAATCCTCGAGGATCAACTCATCAAGAGAGACGACCTGAGGTTCCGACAGAGTCGCATTATGCTCAACGTGGTTGATTCCCGAGCGAGCGTCGAGCTCGGACTGCGTGAACGGCTCGGTGGCCGAACCCTCGGTGGGAGCGTCCCGATGGTCCAGCATAGGGATGGGTTTAAAATGAGGACTAACTCTTGCTGCCTGAGGAGCCCATTGAAGGCGAGGAAAGTTGGGGCGTGAAGTTGACGAGACACGATGACTTATTCAACGTGACTGAAGCGCCGTTGCGTCCAGGTATGAGGCGGTCCTCTCGCGATGAGTAATACCTGTGGTGTGCTGCGTTGTGTGCTGCAGCTGCTCGGCAGAAGATGGGGAGACGGGCGCCACACGCTGTTGCTGAGGAGGTGGAGGCGACACTGGACAGGGATTGCAGCGCTGCAGATGAGGGCCAGCAAGCAACGAGGTGAGAGCGAAAAGGATGAATCAACGGCGAAGAGGAGCATACAAGGCTGTGATGGGAGGTGAATGCCATTAATGAAGCAACTGCGTGGGCCTGTCGAAGACAGACGACATGTCCGTCGACGTCAGATGAGGGCGAAAGGCGTGACGATGGACGCCTGGTGCCGTCTCAGCCTCCTTTCCCCAAGGTTCTTGCGAAGGCTCTCTTTCACACAACAGGGCCCTTGACCAGGGACCTGTACCCTCTTGAGACGGCGAAAAGGTACATCCGCTATTGAGTCATCCTCTTGAAAGGGCAACGGATGAATCGAACTGGCGCACGACGAGAGACGTCGATTCGTCCACGGTGAGGGCGATGGCCAAGACGGCGCCTGAGAAGAGCACACTGCTATCGTCTCAGCATGCGGGACTGCTGAGAGGTCGGCCTGATTCACGCAACGGCTACGGCGAGAAGGTCGATGTGGCCGGATGATCCAAATCAGCAGTACGAACACGACATGCGCCCGAATGGTCCAGAGACGAGCAGGCCAGCACCGGGCCTGCTGACATTTGCAGACAGACGTGGGATCAGCTGCGCCTTCGTGGGGTAGCCAGGCTGTCTGAACGAAGTGAGGCTTAGGCCGGGGCTGATGCTGCGGCTGGTGCACCTCAAAGCCACAGCTTTGAGCTTTTCCTCGAGAACGGCTAGTCGACGTGAATCCGCGACTTGTTCGTCGTCAGAAACACCCATATTCTGTAACGTTCCGGCTCGAAATTACTCTTCTCCCAAATTTCATACGTAACCAAGCTATTCTCAAGCGTTCGCGTTCACACAAGACTGGTGCTCCTCAAGCCACACTCTGCAGCTCCACCGACAATGTTCTCGCTTCGTTTTGGTCACGTGATACTTCTTCCGATCTTGCGGTCAGCACTTTGGACACCTTTCGTACTTTCGGGGGCGGAGTTTTGGGCAGCATTGGAGGGCCAGGTAGGGGGAACGCGATGGCACGTTGACGGGGCTGATCGCGCTCGGCTGCAGGAACGCTAGTACTCTTTCGGCTCGATCCGACGCCATCCTGCAGGCAGGAGGCCAGACTTGCTGGAATGACCCGCTCTTGAGCAGATAATGCAGCTGTGATTGGGTCTCGCTTAGCCCGACACCACACCAGGCTCATCATCTGTGGAGCCTGTCTCGCCAATGATTCCCTAGCTCTACCCTCCATCACTAAACGCACAAACGGCGCGCCCTGCTCCTCCGTCGACGTTGCTACTCGCGAGCCCCCCCGTTCCAGTCCACTCGAGATTTCGCCCGCTCGCCTCTGACTTCGCCCTCACATCCTCCCAGACTACCCGTTTCGACTGCTGCCCACGTCAACAGCTCACACTCGCTCATCTTTGACCTCCGCTCGATTTCACTCGATACCCGCAATGGACGTTCGTACAAGTTTGCAGTAGAAGGGGCCCTTTGTGTTCGTGAGAACTGGGGGCCTCCGCGTGGTTCACCCACTCTCTGTTACTGTTAACTGATCACCTGAACGACCTCACGATTCCTACTACCCTCTTATGACCTCTCGCCCGACATGGACGATCTCAACACCGCTTGGCCAAACTGGAAGTTTGGGTTCAAGCATGATGACCTGAAAACTACCCTCCACGACCAATACAACACCTTTACCTCAACAATACAAGACCCTGAAGCCTTCCACCATGACGTCTGGGAGATTTCCCATGAAGCGGATACCCTCGACCAGTTCCACCGCCTGATGGCGGAGCGCCGTGATTATCGGCTGCAGGAGGTTCGCTAGCCAACACACGACACAACTTTTTCTCCATTCGCTAACTCTAGCACGAAGCTCAACCAATCTATGGCTTCTCTTGCCGTCGAGATCATCAGCAATCCTAAGCTCATCGACTCCAAACACTGGAAGTTTGCCCTGCAACTCTTCCGAACAAAGTCTTTCGACAGCATCGTCCGATATTTTGCAAGCTACCTCACCGACTCTGACGATCACCTTGCTCATCACACACCTTCAGTCTCATCATCCTTTTCCGAAGCACCAAGCGAGCAGACAGCGGCTTCGACAGCCAGCACGGCTACCAGCGTTGACATACCCATCTTCTTTGATCATGATCTTGACTCCCACTTGGGAGGTTTGACCCAGGGGCCGGATTGTCTTCACGACGATGACGTTGACTATTGCACAAATGCTGGAGCTCCTCTGTCACCCCCAGAGTCCGAGCCCTTCACCGAGCAACGGTCCGCATCCGAGTTCGACTACCCTGCCTCTGCAAGTCCCATCTCTCGATCAATGTCCTTTTCAGCGTCCGAGTCGGATGACCTTCCTGGTCGCGACTTCATGCGCAATCAAAATAGTGATCATGATGATGTTGAGTCTGTACCTGATGAGCGCGACGCTGCTATTGCCTCGCTCACTGACGGTGCAGGGAGTCCTTCTTCGATCGACTCTGCCGATGAATATCAGCCATCGACTCCCTCACATGTCTATGATGAGGACGAGTTTGAACTACCACCCACTCAATTTCCCGAAGACGACTTTGATGCCTTCGACTTTCAGCATGAAGATACCCAAACCCCTACTATAACCACCGAGGCCGATGATGCTTCGACACCAAGGCAAGAGACTATTGCGACATCCTACATGGAATACAAGTCCAAAGTCGCAAAACGGTTACCCTCACCACATCGCCGCCCCGTTTCGCCCAAACTCCCTCATCACAAGTCGCCACACACCGGTACCACAGCACCGTTGACGGTGATGTCGAGGAGGAGTCCTGAGGAGAGCTTGAGTCGGGTTTCAAAGCCCACACTCAACAGAATCCAGAGAATGAGAGGCATACGCGGGCTGGACTAAAGCGCTGAGCGGAGCAATAACCGTTGTATATAAGTGATGATCTGCTTTTCTAGTTGCAACCAATACCCAACCACATGATTACTACGATGATTACTGATCACGTTCAGACGGCGTTTGTATCACTCTTATGATCATGATATCGTCGCTTGTCTTGCTCATGATACCCATTTGTGCTTATTGCGCAGTACTTTGTTTGTTGGAAGCTATTAATATGATCGAATAACTGACCCCGATTCCAGGTTTCGACTGCTTTACGTCACGATCTCGTGATCTTCGAGCCGGTGCAGCATGCTGGTCACGCAGTGCTGGACGCCACGTGCTATTGCTTCCCCCCATCCTTGTTCCTCCGTACCCGTGTGCCTTGCATTCTTAGATCGAGATTCTGCGTCATATGCATGGAATCCCGGCTTGTCATTTCTGAACTTCTGAGAAGCGCTCGACTTCATATGAAGACCGTCATCCCGAGTGAAAATCGAAGAGTCGAGGACGGTCATTCAAAATGATGTTCATGTGGCAGTACGCAGGTGACGAACGATCATTTGCAGAGCCGGCGACTGATGAGACTACGGGGGTTTGGTTTGAAGACCGAGATGTGTTACATGCGAGGCACGAGATTGAAGCTTTCGAACGTTGACTACATGCCACTTGGATAGAGTCTGGTCCTAGCACTGATTGAGCGGCGCTGGCAGAGAAGGGCCGTACGCTTCCTCAATTCCTGCGCGACACCACCATAGGAACATGTGTTCCTGTTGGAGACTGGACGGTATGAGAAATCAACCCTTTCCTTTTTGCGACAATCAGAGGCAGCAATACGTATCGCGCTCAAGAAACAGCGCACGCCTTGTGTCGGCTCTGTCCGGACTATCTTGGCGTTTAGCAGGTAAGAAGAAAGAGGGCGCATTCGCCTGACAGGTAAGTCAAGCTTAATGAATAACAATGCATCAACAACTCGCTTCTGCTTCGTATTTTCGCCCTGTTCCAAGCTATGCGAGTATGTACCCGAGGCGACACTCCTCCCATCCAGCAACACCCACTGCCCACCTTGACCCTTCTCGACAAAGCGAGCTTCAACATCCTCACAGCTCCTTTTTGTTCTTCAACTTCGCTTCTGCCTCCCTCCTCGCCTGATCCGCCAGCCGTGCCTTTCTCTTGTCGCTCGGCTTCTCGTTCAGAACCCCCATCTTCAGCAGCTGATCGTCCAGACGATCCAGCAGCCCTTCCGTCACTCCGCCGAGCTTGCCCACGACGATAGTGGGAATTGACTTGACGTAGAACCACTCGCGAGGACCGTACCCGTTGATCTTGTATAGATGGAGTCTGCCGTTACCGAAAAGCGTCAGCCTCTCCGCGCGCATTCGGATACTGCCACGCCGCTGTACACTGCCGCCAAGACTGTAGACAAGGGCGAGTCTGAAGAACAAGAGAATAAATAGCGAACAAAGAAAGAAAACATACCTCGCAGCGATAGCACCACCAGCGAGCCCATACGGCGAGCACGCCCCAAACTCCTCACCTGGCGGGACAGCGCCTACCCCCCACGTGAGACCCGCGCAGACGGTGTTTACCACCGCACCGCCCAGGATCGTGAAGAATCCCGTCTCAAAGACCGTCCGCTCGGCCGCCTCAGCAGTGGGGTTCTGCGACCACGCGTGCAGCGCGTAGAGGACGACGCCGAGAAAGGCAAAGTTGGGGAGCAGCGAGCGGAGCATGGCGGCGCGCGTGGTTGTTTGCCTGCTAAGGGGGGCTTCTGAGCCGTGTGGTGGGATGCGTGACGGTATACTTGTTGCGATTGTGCGCGAAGAGAGCGGGAATCGCGAGACGGAATGAGTGAAAGGGGAAAGAGATGAGGAAATGGACAGATTTGGCGAGGGGAAAATTGTCAACGACAAGATCGGATTGTTGAAACGGCCCTGCAACTGAGACGTCAAGGGGGCCCTCGGCATCCCCACAACTCGGGGTAGACTGACAAGATAAGGCAGGGTTAGGGTGAAGCCGAGAAGAAGAAGAAGAAAATATGGTTTCTATGACATGCGATCAAAATGTCAAGTTTTACAGGCTCAAACAACGTAGGAACGCCAGAGGCCCCAATTGGCCAGCGCCTGTCCCAAATTCCCCAGCATACATCCCGTATAAATACACCCTTGTCCATCTCTCTATTGCGCTCTTGCTTGGTTATTCCTTCCGACAGTGCTTGGGCTGCTTTGTCCATCCTCACTGGCCCTCAGCATTCCCCTCCTTTCATCCGCCTCATCGTCGTCGCTCATCAGTCCGCTGAGCTCGAATTCGTTCACGTCACGAAGCTGGCCATTCTCGTTCGCATGGCCGCTGGAAGCTGAGAAGTTCTTGGCCTGCGGACGCCCGTTGGTGTTGATGTCGTAGAGGTAGATCAGCATGTGGGCAAAGAGGAAGACAAGGAAGGCGATGGAGTAGAGAATGAGGATGTAAGAGACATGGTCCATTGACGATGCATCGACAAACTCCATCTGCTCCTCAGTGGCACCCATGAAGAGGAAACCGGCAGCGTAGAGAAGCTATTTCCAATGTTAGTGCATGGCTTGGGAATGGGTTCGAAAATGCGACTTACGAAAACAGGCATATACTGGAAGCTGTTCCAGGAACGACCATCGTCGGCAAGAGACTGCTGGTCCCGGAGAATAAAGGCAATCTCGATGATGCGCGTTGCACCCGCAGCCATCAGTGTGTAACCAAACATGGCGTGTGTCGCTGCACTGACATGGAGTTCCTGGGGATGCGCAGACATGGCCCATCCCGTCATGAAGATGACAAAGCCAGGAATAAAGTTGCGCTTGGGGTTGCCGTCGCGATCACGGCTCATCCAGATGCCAGCAAGGCCAGCGGCCCACCAGATAACGCCCATTGTGGTGTGCTGCCAGTCGTTCTTCACCCAGGCGGTACCCCAACGGTGCTCCGTAAAGGTGTTGATGCAGCCCCACGCCGCGATGACGGCGCTGTCGAAGAACTCCTGACTCCTGCCGGTCCTACGCATCCACACCTGGCCAACAAGCAGGATGATGGTGAGAAGGATGCCATATGCGACAAAGGCTGATCCCATGATGAAATGAGCAGCACACTGCCCAACGTGCTCGCCCTGGCAGAAGCCAAGCGCGGTGATGCCTCCAAAGAGTAGCTGGGTCCAGCTCAGGACGGGCATAGCCTTGCCGATGATTGAGTGGAAGGGTCGGATAAGCTTGCGGATCCTCCCATTGATGCCCTTTTCCCAATGGCCCTTGAGGTAGAGACCAAGAACAACTTGGCCTGCGAGGAGAAGCTGGAGAATCCAGGCGAAGGAGGCGTGGACGTTGTTGCCGACATATTCGCGACCGCCGTGTGCGTGACCGAGGAAGAAGCCTGCGACGGCGAAGCAGGTGCCCATGATTTGCGTTGGAACGTGCCATTTCGATTTGGTCATCTGCAGGAGGGGGATCAGGTCAGCGCGCCGTCGACAATAAGCTTTCGTAGACTGCGACTTACTCCCATAACCATGCCAATGGGAAAGATGATGCCATAGGCCAGCATCTGCACGAAAATATGAATCCACATGATGACGCCCTAATGAAGTCAGTCGATTGCTTATTGTGCTTCCATCGAGCTCAAGTTCACCTACCAACGGCTCCTTCGATATGGTCTCTCCATGGGGAATATGGCTCTCGCCGCCGTGGTGATCGTGGGCGTTCGCCATGCTCAATAACGTGGCGGCCACGCAGAGCAACAGCCCTGACGGCTGCATCTTATGTACCACAGTCATCGTACGACCAGATGTATCGTCCCACGCCTGAAGCGTTTCACGGTCGTCGCGATCCCTTGTCGTCTCTGCGAAGCTCGTTCGGTGGTCGTGATTGAAGACGGGCAGAAGGGCGGACCGATGCAACCAGATGTCGCCTGGGCAGGGATCGTCGTTCGAACCCGGCAGTTCCGGTGAGCACTTCCTCACAGCTTTCACAGGGCTACGGGAGCTTTGGTTCCTGACAGCAGATCGAGACGAGGACGGGAGATACAAATGTTGATGACTTTGGTAGCAAACTCCAAGAAAGGGGGCGGGATGGGGAAAAAAGCCGACAATCCAGCGCAAGAAACGGATGCTTCGATACATCGGAGACTATTAATTAGCTGCCTACAGCGCGCGTCGCCAGCGGAGTGGATGCTAAATCATGTGGTGCCATGGCCAAGTGGGGGATGCTACGGGCAACTCGGCAGGCTAGTCTGGGCGTTCCATAGATACTGTAATGGTTTGCGGCGATGATGAACAGCGCTGTCAACAGTGCGAAGCTACCTATGATTGGCAGTGTGGCCTGTACTGCTGGCTGTGAGACGGTCTGCCAGCTCACGCGTTCAGTGGTCGCATTCCAGAAGCTCGTCACGGCCAAGTAAAGGCTGCTCCTTGCAGCTGGAAAACCAAGAGGCTAATGGCAACATAATTGGGTAAGATCTTCCGCATACGACGATATGAGATATCTGTGACCTGTGATAGGCGGAAAGAAGAGGCATCGAAAGGATGCGGAACGAGCCGAGCTAGGTTGGGGCTTCTTGCGACGCGTACGAATCACGTGCAACCCCTGCCAAGCCAGAGCCAACATGGACCTCAAAGCTCAACTATACTGTCCCGATGCAAGTCAAAACATGAGGAAGAACACCATCTCTCTTTGACACGAGATTATCCATTACAACATCAAATTGTTTCCCATGGTGCAGTTCTTTTGTGTTGCTCACATGCCGATCTAAGTTAAAGTGAACCCGCCATCCACCACCAGAGACGCACCCTGCATGAAGCTGCTCAGCGGTGAAGCAAGGAACACCATGGCGTCGCAGACCTCCTCGACTTCTCCAGCGCGCTTGGTAGAGCAACGAGCCACTTCGCCAGCCAGTGGTGTAGCGTCGCCTTGAGCCAACACCTGGTTCAGTAGCGGCGTCTTGGTCCATCTGAGGTATAGACCTAGTCAGCACGAGGTCCTCAACAGCACAACTGGTGCATGTTGTATTTGCGCTTTCACTCACCCGGGGCAGATGCAGTTGATCTTGATGTTCTTCTCGCCATAGATGACGGCATCGGCCTTGGTCAGCCCGACGACACCTAGAAGAGATCAGCACACGCGTACCACGCAAGTACTACACGGGGCTCTGGTCATCTACCGTGCTTGGCTGCCGTATATGCAACGTGAGGAAGACCCTTGGGAGGGGAGAAAAGGCCAAACATTGACGCAGTGTTGATGATTCTGCCACGTCCCTCTCGCAGACCTTTGTCCTCCTGCTTGAGCATGACCTTGAGCGCCTCCTTTTGGCACCGCCACACGACGCTGAGATTCACATCGATCAGGTTCGACCAGTCCTCTTCTGTCGTCTCGTCGGTATTGGTGATAGGACCGCGGATACCCGCATTGTTGACGAGAACATCCTGCAAATAATTCATTAACCCATGTCACCATGACCAAACCGTGGCGGGAGAGAGGCTGTTTTTGCATACCAGGCGACCGAACTTCTCAACCGTCTTTTCGATCCCGGCCTTGACTTGCTCAGAGTTGCGAACGTCTACCTCCAGCTCAAGGAGAGTCAGGTTAGGATATTGCTCCTGGATTGACTGTGCCGCCTCGGCGAGAGATTCAGTCTCGATATCGGCCAGAGCGATATTATCGATGCCGTACCTGGCGAAGGCAAGAGCTGTGTTGAATCCGATTCCTACAGCCAGTCGTTTCCCAAGTCAGTCATCCCAGTTCCCATTCTGTGAAGTCTCGAGGATCCGATCATCAATCCGTATTGCGAACATACCAGAAGCGGCACCGGTAATGAAGGCCGTTCCGCTGAGGACCTTGGCTGTATTTTGTCTGCGTGTGCTGAACGTGATTGCGTCGTTGTGTCATTCAAAGGGCATCAGTTCGCCTATGGGAGGCCGTACATCACAAGAACCCCGTAATGACCTGAAAGGGGTTCCATTGATCAGCAGCCGCAGAGACCCGGGATTGCCCGCCCACAGCCATTGTTGAACCGGTGGCCCGAGAGAAAGATATCCTTTTGGACGCGGTCAGCTCTCATAAGTTGTTTCCTGCAGTACGTAATGCGTGGATGCGCCATCATTACCTATGAATATGGTCTGGCCTAGGAGACTATGACTGAACACATTTAATTGTCGAAGTACCATGAGTTTCCCATCGATACGGCATATTCTTCGAGCGATCTGTTTGGTTGGCCATAATCTCTAGAACCCAGGTTCACGTCGACAATGAAGCTTCCTACGATGTGCATCTGGCGACTCACGGCGGACAGTGTCGCTTCCAGATTTCTTGTGTCAATCTTGATGATTAGTATCACGACATACTGCATTCATAGATCATTCGCAACATATTACATGCTTTTCCACCATGACCAGCAGTGTATCGGCATCGTGACCACAGATGTTGCTCTAAGTACTTGTCTTTCAAATCACATGCCTGCGGTTCATTATGATGACCGATTTACTGATATCATCGCTCCCTATTTCGATAAGTATCGAACTAACCCGGGTTGCTGGAAGAAGGAAACACACTCGTATAACTGTCAATGCGGCATGTCACCGCCACTATAGAATGGATCTTGTGACCGGCCTGGGTGGTCTGAACGTGCCGTAAAACCCTCTTTGTCGCTTCATTATCACTGACCCCGTAATCATTCTTCACGAACCGCATTCTTAATGGAAGCGCGGTCCGGTGTCTTCCGGGCCGCCAGGGACCGATCAAACCACACAAGGTGCTCAGCTTCCCGATGGCACTCGCGTTTTTGGAGGCACAAAGCCCTCGACAACGACAACGTTTTCGCGATCGAATATTACGATGAGACTAAGAGCCACGGCGGATCTTCGTCAGATACGGGATATACCAAGTAGCCACATGGTGTAATTGGGCGTGTAACGCAGGACTTTACAAGAAAGGATCAGAGGATGCATCTTCATAATTCTGCTCTGTTCTGAAGGGATACGCTTGTCGTGTATGGTCAACATAATCTTCAAAGAGAGGCGAATGTAAAGAAATGATATCAAAACAAGTCACGAATCAATAGTGCGATGGCCATGCCAAGCACGCAGGAAAACTAGAGTGCAACAGCTAAGAACGGATGAACAGATGAACAATGTATAGACGCCAAGGCTTGTCCGCGGTAATCACAGGGTATCATAATATTCGCTCGAATCTTTAGTCAGAGCTGGCCTCCGGTCTCTCAAATGTCAGCTCCTTGCCTTTCTCCTCCAGGAACTTGCGCGTTTTTTCCCACAGCTCTCTCTCCACATCCCGCTCAACCTTCGATCCTCTACTGTTCAGCCAACCAACATCCAACTTCCCTACAGCACCCATGCCGTTCGGCTTCAGACTAGGATCCGGCTTCCACTGGAGCATCGCTCCGCCGCCGCCTTCCCTCTCGCCTGGCTTGCCACCCTCCTGCTTTGGCGTCAAGTCGACGATCCCTGCCTCCTCGAGGGCGAATATTTGGCGCTTCATCCGTACGTCGATTGATTGAAGGTTTGTGAAGAAAGCATCGATGGCCTTTCGATAGGTCTCCTGCTTTTCTTGGGCGTTGATGGTCGCGGTGCTGGATTCGGATGGAATTGCTGTGCTGGAGGGTAGTTCTGTGGTGAGGGAGTCGAGGGCGGTGGCCAGTTGTGACATGAGGTCGCCGATGGAGGTGTCTATGGCGTTCAGTTGTTGGATATTCTCCTGTGTCGTGAAGGGCTCATAGGGTCTCTGGTCCGTAGACATTTCCACATCCTCGTCGGCTGACATCGTGGGAAGAGTCGAGATGAGTTCTCAATCAGTGAGATGAGTGGCAGTTAGCGGGCTCGATATTTGAGGATGGCAGTGAATTCTGGTTGGCTTGATATTTTTCGAGTTGACGGATTGAAATCACCAATAAATAGAAACCCAGAAAGTCTATTATTTTCCTTTATGTTTTCGTCAAAGTGTCGATTCAATACAGAGACGAACATGAGTGAGATGCTTCGTCGGCTAATTGTCGGGTGTTCCCCGAGACCGGACTCTGTACGAAGTCGCGGTTCGCGTCACTTCGATGGAACACCGTTTCGCGCCAGCCGGAGCTGTTTCCATCGACACATATTTGAATCTATTATTCTTTCTATCAATGACCTGACACTGCTTATGCTAAGTGTATTCAGTCCTGCTCAGCTTGATTATCGTGTAATTTTGCATCGAAGCTATCCGACCTTGTCCACCTGCATCACGATCATCTCATACACCGAGACCAGGATTTCAGAACTCACCAAACCTCTTCGAAACCTTCACAAGGTCTCCTCGTCACACGGCTTGGACCGATTTGACTGAGCGTGAGCGTTGTCTCAGACTGCTTGGCGTCAAATTCAGATCATCGCACACCACCATCTGCGCGGACTCACACATTCACCACCATGTCAGGGCCACAGCCCAACCCTGGCGCTGGGGGCGCTCACGCATACAACGGCTCAGTACAGCCGACACCATCACCAGTTCCCCCTCCGGCAACAGGAGCATCGTCGGGGCCTCCCTCAGCACCAGCTTCTTCCGCTCCTGGCAGCAACACACAAGGTGGTGGTGGCGGCAGTGGGGGAGGCGCAACAGGTGGTTCTGGCTCTGGCAGTCAGATGTCAAATCAGAATCTTAACCAGATTGTAGGTCATCCATTCCATATCATGCATTTTTGTCTTTCTTAGCACGTGTCCCATCCGTGCATGAGGACCACGCTTGCCAGCCGGCCAGCCAGCTGCTATATCAGCCGTGAGCGAAACATGCCGTCACCAGAAGCCTCCGTTCCCTTCACTCTTCACACCCACCAAAATTCACCATGATTGTGTATAATTCACGCTGCCTACTACTCGCAAGCAGAAATTTCTTTAGGACGCCACTCTCAATGAGTCTAAAGGGATCGGAACTGCCGCGAGCTGTGGGATAGCGGAATGGTCATCTCCCCCTCATACCCTTCCGCGCTCTGCTCATCAACCTCGATATTATGGACAATCCTAACCGGTCTTCCGCGCCACAGGTGACAGACTATCTACTGAAAAGGGGCTTCAATAGAACTGAGGAAGTCTTTCGTCAAGAGTCCAAGCATCTTGGCAAAGATGGAAAACCCCTTCAACAATTGGCAAATTTGGGGCCTAAGAAGTATCAAAAAGCATTCAACTTGCTGAAGGAATGGGTGGAGAACAACCTCGATCTCTACAAGGTAAGTCGCTGCTTTTCCAAACTATGGTTGCTTCTACTGACCATGATGTCACAGTTTGAACTGTCAAAGCTGTTATGGCCAACTTTTGTCTACTCGTTTCTGGAGCTGGTCACCAACGGCTACGGGGCTGATGCCAAGATCTTTCTCAAAGAAATCGGAGCACACTTTCAGCCCTCCCATGCCGATGACCTCAAAACCTTCAGCACCATCACGCTTCCCCAGCATGTCACAGAGAACCCCATCACCAAGCTTTACAAGGAGAACCGCTACCGCATCCCGCTGAATCAGCATGCTACGGGTGATATGTACAACTTCTTGGAGCGCGAGAACGAGCAAGGTGGTGCGGTGATTCGCCAGCTCCTCGTTCAATATTGCGAGGTCGATGCTACCGCTCGGGGGCCCATCACCCCGTTCAGCTTTGAAGCTGTGTATCGGAGATCAAAGAACGTCGAACTGGATGACATTGACGCCAACGAGGGCATTCCTGGAGTCAACATTGGTCTGTCCAATAGAGACGTGCTCGATCCTGCTGCCCCTCTTGTCCTTGGCCCTCTGCCTATGGAACAGGACCTGCGAGAGGATGTTAGAGCTGAACTCGAAGAGGAGGACCGCCGCAATCCGCCTGCCCCGGGACGGCCGACTCTCACGGAAACTTTTGACCAAAAGATCAAGCGTGAGGATAGCGCAGACGTGCCGAACCGAGCCGATCTCCCGTTGCCTCCTTCTCGCCCACGAGACATCATGCTCGAGATGCAACGCGTTCGCGAGAATCGAGATCGCTTCAAGATTGAGGGGCGAACCGGGGGCGCTGGTGTGCCGGTCAGTGCATGCATGTTCACTTTTCACAACACCCTCGGAAGGTAAGTCAGCCAGACCTCTGATTTTCTCCCATCTGTATTGCTCCAAGAACTAATCGATTGCAGTGTATGTTGCATGGACTTTTCAGACGATGGCCATCTCGTCGCCGTAGGCACAACAGAGTCGTACATTCGAGTCTGGTCCCTCGATGGCAAAGCTTTGACCACCATGAACGCTCACGAGAAGGATGCGAAGTTTAACAGTCGCAAACTTATCGGCCACTCCGCTCCTGTATATGATGTTCACTTTTCGTCCTCAGCGTCAGGACCACCGCAAACGCTGTTCGGTGACGAAGGCCGTGGAAATCCTGCGCTCGACACAAAGCCCAAGTTGCTTCTATCTTCATCAGCTGACGGGCAGCTTCGGCTGTGGTCTCTCGAGTCATGGACATGTCTTTGCATATACAAGGCGCACGATGGCCCAATCTACCGATCGTTGTGGAGTCCCCAGGGTCATTACTTCCTGAGTGGCGGCTACGACAAGGTTCTTCGCGTCTGGATGCAAGATCACGCCTCGCCGCAAAGGCTGATGGTAGGCCATGACACTGCCATCTCTGCGATTGCGTGGCACCCTAACGGCATGTACGTTTTCTCCGCCTCCGACGAGACTGACAAGTCCATTCGCATGTGGTCTGTCTCGACGGGCGCTTGTGTGAGGGTTTTCACGGGACACACCGACTACATCAGCGCTCTCGAGGTCGCGCCTAACGGCAACATTCTCGCCAGCGCAGATTGCTCGGGGAACATCTTCTTCTGGGATCTGAACAAGGGCACGAAGATCAAGCGTTCCAGAGGCCACGGTAAGGGTGGAATCTGGTCGCTCAGCTTCAGCGTTGAGTCTAATGTCCTCGCATCGGGTGGTCAGGACGGCACAGTGCGCTTGTGGGATGTCGACCTTCCTGCCGACCCGCAAAAGGCTGCCCAAACTCTCGGCTTAGATGGTACCGCGGCGACGGTCGACGGTCCTTCTGCGGCCGGCAACAATGCTGAGAGCGGAAGAGCAGGTACTGGATCTAATGCCGCTTCTGGGGCAGGAGGCGCAGGCTCGGGCATGGGCAAGAAGAAGGGCAAGGAGGTGATGATCACTCCGGACCAGATCAGCGCATGGCCTACGAAGAAGACGCCGGTCACCAAGGTCAAGTTCACCAGAATGAACCTCGTTATTGTCGGAGGGTGCTATAACTCTGAAAAGTAACGGCAACACCAAAATATGAGCTTCGTCTTGATTTCTTGTCCGCAGCATAGCAGTGGTTATTGGTTCTTGGTGTTTCGGCTGGCCTCTGGCGTATGAGATTGAATACTTGAGAAGGCGGGGCGCGAAAAGCGAGTCATACACACATGCGTTAATTGGAATTCGATTGCAAATGGCACATGGCTAATCTGTAAACTGGTGATGATTGTGCTGAGAATCAAAGCTGCCCATGTTGCGACTTGATCTGAAGTATGTGCAGGGTTAGGGTTTTGCCCGGCCCGCTCTACCCTCCTCCAAGTGACGTGGGCCTGAGGAAGCATCCCCAAGCTTGGTCTCGCACGCTTACAACTACATCTGTCGCAAGCATCGCGCACTATTGCCACGACATTCCTCGAAACGGCAAGATTTCGGCAGACAAGATGGACGTTGAGGAGTCTCCATGGGCCGATTCCGCCCAGACTTCCGAGCAACCAG
The DNA here is from genome assembly GCA_036250105.1 of Parasarocladium wereldwijsianum. NCBI lineage: Eukaryota > Fungi > Ascomycota > Sordariomycetes > Hypocreales > Sarocladiaceae > Parasarocladium > Parasarocladium wereldwijsianum. The sequence continues at coordinate 88,513 of JAXOUE010000043.1, forward strand.
ACTCCAAACCCGCAGCATCAACAGCTGACGACGCCGCGCCCCCCAGCCAACCAGCCGCTTCGCAAGCCACGCCGACCAGCCCGCCTCGCGCGCGCGGCCCACGACGACTTGTAGCGCAGCCAACACGTCTCGAAGCTGTCGAAGATCCCCTCGGGCCCCTCGGAGGCAGCAATGGCGGCTCAGATGACAGCGGCAGTGGACCACTGGGCGATGCCCCGCCTGCACCGCCGCTGAAGGAGCAGATGGTGGTGAGGACGACGATGCAGCAGGGACAGCAGGCCAAGAGGAATACACATGATCCTCACGGACTTCATGATAATGATGAGGATGACGAGACCGGCGCGCAGCGATATGGAGGCAGACTGCCGCCGCCTGTTGATGCGGCGCGGCCTAGCAGCGTGAGGACGAGCACTCAGCCAAGCGTCAGTATCGAGCAGGCATCCAAGCCCACCTTCCAGATCTATGTCGGAGACCCGGTGAAGATTGGTGATCTGACCAGTTCGCATATCGTATACTCGGTGCGAACAAAGGTAAGCCAGCGCGCGTTTTTCCTTGTTTGCTTTCTCCTTGCCCACAATGTTGAATTGGAATGCTGACGGTGCCTTTCGCCGCAGACTACTTCCAAGGCATACAAGCAACCCGAGTTTGAAGTGAAGAGACGGTACCGGGACTTTTTGTGGCTCTACACCTCGCTTCATGGCAACAACCCCGGTTACGTTATCCCGCCGCCGCCAGAGAAGCAGGCGGTTGGTCGCTTTGACAGCAACTTTGTCGAGAGCCGAAGGGCCGCACTGGAAAGGATGCTCAACAAGATTGCGTCACATCCGACCTTGCAACACGACGGAGACTTGAAGCTCTTCCTTGAAAGCGAGAGCTTCAACGTGGATATCAAGCACAAGGAGAGGAAGGATCCGCTGCCAACCGAGAGCAAGGGCATACTGGGAAGCATGGGCATCAACGTCGGGAGCAGCAACAAGTTTGTTGAGCAGGATGACTGGTTCCACGATCGCAAGGTCTACCTCGACGCGCTGGAGGTTCAGCTCAAGGGTCTCTTGAAGGCAATGGATACCATGGTCAGCCAGCGAAAGATGATGGCCGAGGCGGCCGGCGACTTTTCCGCCTCTCTTCACGCACTTTCCACGGTCGAGCTTTCGCCCACTCTGTCCGGTCCGCTCGACGCGCTGTCTGACCTCCAGCTCACGATCCGCGACGTCTACGACCGCCAGGCACAGCAGGACGTGCTCACGTTCGGCATTGTGATCGAAGAGTACATCCGACTGATCGGATCCGTGAAGCTGGCGTTTACGCAGCGCCAGAAGGGCTTCTACGCTTGGCAGACCGCGGACAACGAGCTGCAGAAGAAGAAGGCGACGCAGGACAAGTTGCTGAGGCAGGGCAAGAGCCAGCAGGACCGACTGAACCAGATGAATGCTGAGGTTGGTGAGGCGGAGAGGAAGTTGCACCAGGCCAGGCTGCTGTTTGAGGACATGGGGCGCAGTATGCGGGCCGAGTTGGATCGGTTCGAGAAGGAAAAGGTGGAGGACTTTAAGTCTGGTGTTGAAACGTTCCTCGAGGGAGCCGTGGAGGCACAGAAGGAGGTAAGAGCGCCATCAAATCCCATGCCCTTTTTCTGCCCAGCTCAAGATGTCATCGACTAACCTTGCCTGACAGCTCATTGAAAAGTGGGAAACGTTCCTCATGCAGCTCGACGCCGAAGATGACGAGGCGGCATTCTACAAGCCGCCGGTGTACAACCAGCAACCGGCCGACGCGCAGCAGAAGCCTGGTAACACCGTCGTCGACCGTGCCCGTGCCACCATCAACGACGATTCGGATTAGGTCTACCGCGTTCAGGCGTGGCATCACCTGGGCTTGCTATGTCCAAGCTCGTTCAGGCCGCGAGGATATCATCTTTCGACAAGTCGTCTGACGGAGACGGGAGGGTTGTACTGATGATTTCACATGTTTTATTTTTTACTTTTCGTTTCCGGGAGAGTCCAGCGATTATACAGACACAGAAGAAAGTTTTCATCGAATGAACATTGCATTCAGCCTTTTTCTTTGAGACTTGTGATGCGTTTTGTCGTATTGTACATAAATATGTGACAGCTTCGTGATAGGCCTCTTCCGTTGATGTTGTTACATTGTCGCTCGGCCTGCCACCTCTTGCTTTCTTCCCTCAATCTCGAATCGTCCCTCTCACTCCTCCCTTACTTCCTCCTCGTAGCCGACTTCTTCGGTCCGCTGCTCTTCATACTGCTGTCCGCCTCCGTCGCGTACTCGCTCAGCAGGTCCGCAAAACCGTCCTCCTCCACAGCCTCGAGCTTCTCCCCCTCGGCCGGGCTCGCGGCGGGTCCGCCGTCCTCGGTCGTCGGCGTCGCCGCGTCGAATCCTCTACCGAACCTCTCACGGAATGCCGCCAGCCTACCGGCCTCATCGAGCTCCACGTTCTTGAGCGACTTTTCGGACGGCTGCCAGAGCAGGGTGTTGCGTGTGTCCTTGCCCGGGCGGTAGAGGGGCTGCGGGGAGGTGGTGCGCATGGTGTAGGTCGAGCCGTCGGAGAGCTGGATGAGCTGGGTGAAGGTGTACGGCCGGCGCGGACGGGCGATGAAGGTGGCGTGGCGGATGGTGGTGATGGGGAGGGTGGTTGCGGTGGATGGGGAGGTGGCCGAGAGGAGGGTTGGCCGAGCGGCGGCGGTAAAGGACGCCATGGTGGCGGGTTTCTTTTGAATTTAGTCGCTTGGAATGAGTTTGATTGGTGTCTTCTGTGAAATGGTTCGTCGGCGAGGGATTGAACGTGGGGGGCGGGGTTTCTTGGTGGTATGATCGTGCAATTGCTCATGCGCGTAGGGTGAAGCAGCAAATTTGGAGTCGCGACATCCAGGGGATCGGCTCCGCTTATCGATAAGGATTTCCTACTTCAAACGCCGAACCTCACGAAGCACAACGGTGATTAAGCCCAGAATCACGGCATCGCGTCTCGCTATTTAACTCTCTTACGGCTCAGTGTCGGATTGAATTCAACGTTGTCGGCAGCTTTCAGGCAAAGAGAGCGGCAATGACGACCGGAAACACGCTGCGACAGGTTGCGCGGCGAGCCGGCCTCGTCACAGGGAACGGACCGCTTGCCTATCTGCCTAGAGATACCCGAGAGCAGAGGGCTATATGTCCTTTGACTCTGATACGGAACTTTGGTTCTAGTTCAGGGAGACCAGAAGTTGGTGAGCGAGGATTCAATGGAGGAAGACCGCGGAGACAATGCTCTTCAGAGCCGAACAGACAGTCTCTCCGCCGAAGTACGGAAATCCGAGAGAACCGCTACTGAAGTATGGGAAACGAATACTCACTCTTCAATTAGGCTACTCCATCAAAACCACAAGCACAAGCACAACAGTCACACATGACCAGCCCGAGTTCAGCGACCAATTCCGCACCGTCATGCGAACCCTCACCAACCCCGTCGTGGTCTGCACCACTACCACCACCGACTCCTCCCATCGCGCCATGACCATGTCCTCCTTCACTTCTCTCTCCCCGAAGTCTCCGCCGCTCATAATGTTCAACATTCAGGAACCCTCGCGGACGGCCGACGCCATCGCCGAGACGGGCACCTTCAACATCCACGTCCTCTCGGGTGACGAGCAGGGCCAGGCGCTGGCTGCGTACTTTACCAAAGGGAATGCGAATATACTGCTGGGAGAGGGGCAGGGTCCGAGGATAAAGGAGGGCGTAACGCCGCCAGTCCTAGACGACAGTGGGGTGCTGTGGGTGTTAAGGTGCAGGCTCGCGCCGAGGGACGGGAGGGATGGGGACTTCATTCGTGTAAGGGATCATAACATCGTTGTTGGGGAGGTGATGGAAATGATCAAGGGCTCGCGCGGCCATGCGGAGGAACCGATAATGGGTTTGGCGTACGCTGACCGAAAGTACAGACGGATTGGAGAGGAGATCTCGTCAGAGAGCTGAGGCTCAGAAGCTATACGGGAAAGAAGAGAACGGTGTTCATGTCTGCATAGTCGCAAAATGTATGATAAGGATTGCATGCACAAAGCGCTGATAACAAGGGGAATGCCTGGCGGCTTTGACAGCAGAGGCATCGAGTTGGGCGCATTGGGGACAGCGTTGGGCATTGTGGACTTTGTAACAAGAAGATAGATACCACTCAAAACACTTTGAGAATTTAATCCGCAGCTATTTGCATGCCACTGGCAGGTTGAAGACAAAAGCATATGGTCCTCAGCAAATTTCATGCAGGCTTCAGTAGTCGCTGACTTTCGAGTCACCGACTCTCGAGCTTCTTCGCATCTCGACCTGTTCTAGGGCAAATAGCGATACGAGAATCGCTACTATCTGAGGCTTCTTACAAACTTCATACTTGATTGTTTTGTGTGGTCTAGTGCCTCTGTCCTCTGACGCTGACGATACATACAAGACCAGAGTGGTCACTCCATGGGATAGCATCGCTCTGGCCAGACTCTGGTCTGTCTCGGACAGTGTCTAATGGCACACCAGTGACACTGGTGATAGTTTTCGGATGCAGGATACTTATTTCTCCAAGATCGAGTCCAAGGACCGCAATCTTGTCCATCCTGTTCGCAGGAAATGGCTGCAGTCCATCGACGCCCCAGGTGAAGCCAGGCTCCCCCGATTTCAGCTCAGTCCAGACGTCGACGAGTCCGCTCTCTTCGACAAGAGTCTCGTCCTCGGGCAGTACGGGGTTGAAGTCGCCCGCTATCAGACCCTGGCCCATCCGCTGGAGAAGATTTGAGGCGATCAAGACCTGCTGCCGTCACAAAGAAGGCTGGATTGGAAGAGAGTCTAGATGAACGTTGATAAGGCGGACGCGGACCGCATACGTCGATGCAGGCGAAGGCACAAAGACGTCGCAACACAGTGCATCCCTACCAAAACGGCTCGGAAATTTTGTTCTCCAAAGAGAGCCAAGAGCTGTGCTGGCCTTATTTGCCAAAGGGCAACGAAACTGTCGTCTTGATAGCAGGGTAATAGAGATAAAAGACTGTCCTTGTGAGAAAGCGGCATCACTATCACTTAAGAACCAGTCACGTTGGATGCGGTCGTCTTTCAGCATGAACAAAAAGGCCTCTTGTGACACCTCTTGCAGGAATATGGCTTCTGGCAAAGGTGACAAGGAGAGAATGTGGGTGAGGATCGCATCGAGGCGGGTGCCGGGCGAAGCCGACTTGCTGTCGATGTTCCAGGTCACAACTGTGATGGAGGGGCTGACTGTCTGTCCATTCGAACGATCCTCGTCCGGCCCCAGTGCTTTAAGCTCGCACCACGTCCCTGTCCTCGGATCGTACACCTGCCATGCCTGGAAGTTTGGCGTGACGCTATCTCGGCCGCACGGGAGCGGCGTGTCGTGCCACCACGAGAGGGCGTTTATCGAGAGCGTTGATAGGAGAGACATGTTTGGTGCGGAAGTAGGGCCAGGCAGGCCTTGGCGATGGCATGTGACGACGAGGATCTCAATGCTTGCTCTCAAGATTGGACGAACCTTGATAATGACATGATGATAGCAAAGAAGTGGTGGGGTGCATGACACGTCTCACGGTTCCATGTGACGTTCATTGGCGTGAGCCAGCCTTGGGGATCCCTGCTGCAGGGTAGGCCGTTTTGGATAGGGGAGCCAAGATAAGCTCTCTAAAGACATGTGCTGTCCCTGAGTGCGTCTGCCTGTTTGTTTTCTTGTTAATCTGTCCATCGGGGGGGTTCAAAAGCTTTGATAATCTTCAAAAATTCGACAAGCCTACATGCTAGCCTTGCGGTTACTTTTGGTCTTGGCAGGGAGAACGGGCATCTCCGTATGTAGACGTCTTCCTTTCCTGTCTCGAATAGTCCCGAAAAGCAGCGCATGATGCAGATGCGCGGCCACGGTGTCTCGCGTCGTGTGAGATACGCACCTGTTTACCCGGCGCCCCGGCACAGCCCAGCAAAAGCAGATGCGGCATAGTGGCTCACGATGGATGTGCACCGTTCGCAAAGCATGCGCGCGATGAATGTGCAAAAGTCGGCTGCAAGGGTCCCCGTCAGGGAGCAATCCTCCGGAGCCGAGGGCTCGCCGACATGCTGTCCGAAAGTGTTGCGGTAGCCAGTGCTGGGTGTTGTGAGAACAAGCTGATTGGTGAGTTGACGTGAAAGCGCACATGATTTCGCAACTGAGCACGTATCATATGATGCTTCACATTGCTCCTCCTGAGGAGTTACTGTTATAGAAGACAGGGGGAATCATGTCCAGTCGCCAGCTTGGCAGTTGTTCTCAAGATCTCGTGGAGTGGATAGTACGGCCGCCGCTCGCACTGCATACTAGACATGTCAGACAAGCGGACGGGCATTTCTGGCATCCAGATCTTGGGGGGCGGGACTCGCGTGGTCCCCCAGATTCGACAACCCAAGTCATTTAGAGCCGCAAGTTACCAGCCAAATAGATACCCTGTCCATTAGGCACGGTTGCAGCAGCGGCTGATGAGTTGACTGCGAGGTTGCAGGATCTCATGCACCCGTTATTGGCTGGCCGGCCATGTCCATGGCTGGCCGTTAGAGCAATGATACTTCCTTTACATCATTTGATGAAGCTGACATGCATACGCACTTCACTTCTCAGGCCTGTCTCCTAGTGGGTTTCTAGAAGCGAAGCGAGGAAACCTGGTAGGTTTTGATGCCATCCTTTTTTGCACGTGTCAATGCTTCGGTCTTGTCTCCAGGTGTCTCTGCATCCAGGATCACACAGAGTGGCAGAGGTATCGTATTCACCTTGGGACACGGAAGTGAACCGAGGCATCACGCTCGAGAGGTGGAATAGCAATATGTCTGTGACAAAGTTTCTGGCTCAAAGAAGACATATTATCCCGAGATAGTCCCAGATCTCCGGTTTCCCTGTCACGCGCACTGTTCTACCGTCTTGTTGCTATGCATGGAAACGTCGACCTTTGGGGGCCACACTGCTTCAACAACGAATCACGTCGAAACAAGTGGTTTCTGGCATTATTGCAATTGGCGGCCGAGAGCTCTCGATGGCTTCAACGATCTCCCTTTCTTCCGTGTCCGTGTGCAACCAATGTGGTCATGGACTGAACACTGACCGTTACGAAGGAGGTAGGGCCGCGATAGATTAATGAGCCTGAGAATTTGGGGGCCAGCGGCTTCGAAAGGCGCCATCAATCAACTATAAAAAGGCCTCGATAGTCCAGCGTTGGCGAATTCGAGGATCATTTTGACTCAAGTCCAAGGGAAATCTTTCTTCATCACAGCGCAGACCGAGTGCTATATCAGCGCTCAGACATCTCGTCCAGTGCTTCTACACTTCCTTAGAAGCATTTAACTGACCTTAAGGGTCAGCCAAGCTCGCACGTGAGTATAAAGACATTCGAGAGCAGCATAACCTTATTGACATGATACCGTCAGATGATGGATCGATGGGATGATGATGACAATCTCCAAATCAGGCTCATGAGAAGACAGGAAGAAGAGGACAGGAGGCTAGAAGCAGAAGCAGAAGCGCAAAGAAGAGCCGAGGAGGAGGAGAGCCGCAGAGAACAGGAGGAGGAGGAGAGACGCAGAGAACAGGAGGAGCAGGATGCCCGTAGAAGGGAGGAAGAAGCAGCTCGCAAAAGGGATGAAGAAGAGGAGGAAGCCCGAAGAAAGCTAGAGCTTGGGGGGGACTAAATCGAACCGAGTAGAGAGTGCACAGCAAACCGGTTGCTCTCATCAAGATCGGGACCGATTTTGAATCCCAAGACCGGGGTCATCACTTAATGAGGCTTCGATAAGATGTGTCAGTGAACCTTGGGCCTCGTGCAGGCTTACAGTGACGTTCGTGCTGCCACAGTCACGGGCTCGTGTAGGAAGGTTCCAGGGGCGCTAATCACTGGGCTATCAGAGGCAGAGCGCGAACTAGGCTTCCCGCTCATCGTGTGTTTTATGAATCATTTGCAAATACAACCACACATCAAAGCATTTTCCGGTGAAAGCAGGCTGCGTGAGTGAACGGACGAAAGGAACCCCCAATGCGACTCGGAATGCAAGCCGTCGTTGGCGGACCCCCAGCTCCACCCTTTCGGCGTCCGCCCCGCTTTTCCTGATTTCGCAATCGATAAGAGAAACGCCATCAGATCACGTGCGCCGCCAGGGCAATTTTGGCACACACTCGATTTTCGATTTTCGAAACGAACCTCTTCGCGAAAGGTGAAGATACCCGATTTCCGCCCCCCCTCCGCCTCGACCAACAGCACGGCAGATTTTCACCACCAAAGTCTAACGCCCACACAACACCGACACAATGGCCAAGCTCTCGTAAGTTGTTGTCATTTTGGACGAGGATACGGGGAGAATCTGGAATCGAGGAAAGAGTGAGAGAAAATGGAAACTGGAACCTTCGCGCATGATCTACGATCCTCGATACCGACGACAACATTGGACGATCATCACGACAGACGGAGGATCACGATATGAACCGCTGATTTGAAAGAGGAGGAAAATTTCACTCGTGAAACGAATTGGGCGTGTGGAATCACCAAAAATTCTACCGACGTTATCGTCAGAGCTCTCGACGCAGCAGGATGAAGACGATCGACCTCTACAGGGTCGACCTCTTCATTTATCTGCAAGGATCGACCTTATCAGACCACTCCTCAAACTATTCCCGAACTATCGATCTCCGAAAGCTCGAAAACGCGTCAATGCGCGCGCGACCTGCCTTCCATCTCTCTCTCTCTTTCCTCGCTCTCGAAGAACAACTCCTCTTTCCTCGTCCATGAATCTCACTGTACAATCGGGTCGTGTACTGACCCCCCTCCCAGCCGTGGTGCCCCTGGTGGCAAGCTCAAGATGACCCTCGGTCTCCCCGTCGGTGCCGTCATGAACTGCGCCGACAACTCCGGTGCCCGTAACCTCTACATCATCTCCGTCAAGGGTACCGGTGCCCGCCTCAACCGCCTGCCCGCCGGTGGTGTCGGTGACATGGTCATGGCCACCGTCAAGAAGGGAAAGCCCGAGCTGAGGAAGAAGGTCCACCCCGCCGTCATCGTCAGGCAATCCAAGCCCTGGAAGCGCTTCGACGGTGTCTTCCTTTACTTCGAGGACAACGCTGGTGTTGTACGTGCATAATGCTTCCCCCGGCCTTTTCTTCCCCGCCTGGCATATTCGTCTCGGGGAAGAGTCTTTCTCGAGAAAAAGCCAAACTAACACAACTATCAACAGATCGTCAACCCCAAGGGTGAGATGAAGGGCTCCGCCATCACCGGCCCCGTCGGAAAGGAGGCCGCTGAGCTCTGGCCCCGTATCGCTTCCAACTCTGGTGTTGTCATGTAAACAGGGAGAAGAGGGAAGAAGAAAAAAACCGTCAAGACTCATCATCCAATAAAAGCAAAGTAAACATACAAATCTGGCATCAAAAGGGAAACGAACCAGCAAGGGGGGGATAGCAAAAACGGAAACGGGAGTTTTTGTTGCTGCTTTTTCGCGGGGAATGTTTTCGTCTTTAGGAACATTTTCACAACAAAGAACCACGACGAAACGATCTTTTTTTATAAACACAAACCCCCCTACCTTGTTTTTTCTAATTGTTTTCTGGCTGGAGAAAATTATTTTGTCTCTTCTTTGGAGCGCGGGTGTTTGTCTTTACATCCTCTCCCACAGGCTTCGGATCGGTGTGGTGAAGAAGCTGGTTGGGGGAGACGGGGGGAATTCACATACCAACTTTTTTTTTTCGCGTATCGATGTGTCTATACTGCCCTTTGACTGTTTGACTTTCAGTATTTTCGTGACCAGGGCCGCAGTGGAAGCTTGCTTTCTTCAGAGCTCACGAACGCCAGGTAGCCCATGCCAGACAAAGATATCAAAGACGCTACTGTCAACGGTTCGTGTCTTGTGTCTCGAGATGGATTGCTACCCGGGAGCTGCACGTGAACGTCCGGAACGTCTGATACAAGTCGCCGATTCTGCTCGTTATAAGCTGTAAATTGACAAGAACCCAAATATCCCAGCGCTTGCAGACGTGTGGTGAAGGATCGTGTGTGTTAGGCCACCATTCCACATGTAACTTCGTGGTGCCTCGAAATCTGTGGTAACATTAAACATCGACGTTGTCTGTTTCAATACGGCTATGCTCGAAGCCTCAAATTTGAAACCATTCCGGATTGACGATCAGCACTTAACGGTTCAAAGTCAGCCATGCTGGTCACAGGAATCACAGCTTTATCACAGTACGTACAGCACTCATTACGATGAAAATAAAATTGGACCATGCATTCAACAACGGTGATTATAGATTTCAACCACCTTCTATCATCATCATCTCCCTATCTTACACCACCCCACACCACCCCTTGTTATGGTCAAACGCACATTATCTGAACTTCCCCCTTCCCCACCCTTGCCGCTGTAAAACTTGACATGGGAAAAAAACAAAAAACTCAAAACAAAGACAACAAAGCGCAACCCATACGAAGCGCCAAGTATGCCAACTTTTTTCGGGGGCTACACCAGAAGGAAGACTCGGAAAGACGGAGGGTAATATTTCGCTCTCCCTTGTTCCGGGAGGAATGCATAGATGGGGGAAAAACCAGAACCAAAAGTAGAACCAAGGGCGAAAAAAAAAGGTAGGAAAAGACCAATTGCGTGTTCGTAGAAATGAAACCAGAATGTTTCGGCGCCCATGGATATGCATGTATGCTTTTTTCTTCGTATGCGCGATGCCGACAAATGTACAACTTGGTTGCATACGCGATCCGTACGTGTATGCATGAGAGGTGAATGAACCAAAGCCGAGGCCTCATGCATCACAGTTGGCAATGAGCCCCGGTGGCTACTTAGCTGAAGGCATTGGTGAACCACTGGAATCTCGTAGGTGGCTGCTGTTGTTGCTGTGGTGGTGGTGGTGGCGGCGGTGGTTGGTGATGTTGCTGCTGGGACTGATGCATTTGCTGCGGATGATCCGAGGGATGGTACTGCCCTTGTCCTTGCTGCATCATATGCTGCGGCGGATGAGGTGGCTGCTGGTGATGTCCCATCTGTCCATGATGATGCTGCGAGTATCGATCCTGTTGAGATGGTGGCGGCGGTCCATAACCCTGCTGCATCCCCATCTGCGGCTGCATGTACTGCTGCTGTGACTGTTGCTGATGCTGATGCGACGGCGGGGGACCCTGTGCTTGGAAATGGTGGTGGTGGTGGTGGTGATGGTGATACTGGCCTTGCATGGGCAACTGCCTCTGCATACCCGGCGGCTGAGGCTGCAGCAGCGGACCCATGCCCTGGTCCTTTCTGACGCTGTTCCCGGCTGGCTTCTTTGAGAGAGGCTGCTGCTGGGGCTTGGGGGCGATCTGACCACCCTTCTGCTCTGCAGCGGCTTGAGCCGCCTTCTTCGCTGCCAAGGTGGCCTTTCGCTTCTCGACTGCGCCGGCCATGTTGCCGTTTGCCCAACGACCTATCGCGACGTTAGTAGGTGTAGTTTCACAAAATGAGACCGAAAGAAGAGAAATGACGTACTCTTCATGGAAGCAGACATCTTCTCCGATTTTGTCATGCTCTTATAGTCCTTTGGTGCCTCTTCGGGGTCTTCACTATTAAAGGACATGAGGGTCGTTGGGGTGTCGTTGCGAGATTCGGTCGGAGTCGCGGCACCACCGCCGGCAGACGTGGGTGCATTCTTCTGATGCTTGTTTTTCGTCTTTGCGGATGGAACTCGAGTGCCATTGCTCTGAGGCGAGATGGCTGAGGCGGCCGGGTTGCCAAAGCTCGGCATCTTGGCAGTGCTGCCGCCGTTCACGGCGTGATCCATCGCATCTGCAGCCGGACCGACATAAGGCGTCGCCGTCCCGTGCAGCTCCTGCTCATTCTTAATAGCACTCGTCCGGTTTCTGCGCTTCTTTGGCGGTGTTTGTCGGGGCGCGGGGCTATCTTCCGGTTCGTCCCTGAATCGCTTCTGTCGCTTCGGTCGGAAAGAGTAGGACGACTCGACGGTGTGGCTCGAGGATTCGGATGATGCCGTTCCGGGCCTGGCTGGTTCGCGCTCAAGGTCGGGAAAGATGTTGTTGACCGGAGAGTGCAAGCCCCCGGCAATGAGACGCATGGGAACTTTGATGGTCACGAGCAGACGGTAAGGATCATCCTTAATATGTGAGGAAATGACTTGTGCTCGGTCCGAGTCTGAGGGTGACTCGAATGGTACCTCTTCGTAGCGAGGGCCAGGCCTGCCACGATTCCGGCGAACACGGGGTGTTGGTTGCTCCTGCGATGTTTGAGTCGAGACAAAAGAATCCTCGGCATCGAGACCGTCCGACTTGGGTTTGGGTCCGCGTGTCCGTCGTGTCCTTCTTACACCAAGCTCCTCGTCGGAAGCGTTGTCGCGGCCGTTGATGCTCGACCCCCTTGCTTGGGCGAGTTCGTCCGCTTCCGTGGCTGCGGCCTTTCTCCGCCTTCCCCTCGTTGGCACTGGAGTTGTGGCTCTACTAGGCTCCTGCGTCGGCGGCTCATAAAGCTGCACTGGTTTCCGCTGCCTCTTCCCCAGTGGCTCGTCACCCTGCTCGGTTGCCTTGACCGTCTGCTTAGGATGGTTGCGCAGCATTCTTCCACGGGTGACCATGCCCTGTTTCTGGAGGTCTGGGTTTTGTTTGCCAATTTTGGAGGGATGCGGATCGTAGTCAAAGCCATAGGCCGCAGCCATGATGCGGTCCTGGGATTGGATGTAGCGAGTCTCACTGAGAGGCTCGGCATCCTTCGCTTTGTATCCCTTGGGGACAAAGTCTGGCCAGAGGAGGTGCTCGTTCTTCTCACTACGGAGTTTGGCTTCGTGTTTCGCATCAGCGGTTCTCCGTCGATGCGCATTCTCGTAATCATCGACTGTCCGGCCGTGCCTCTGCCACTCGTTCTGCCACTCGGCCATGGAAATATGTACAGCTTCGAGCAGCGCATGAAGGGCTTCCGTGGACATGTCTTCAAAGTTCTCGAGGGCATTGACGTATTCCTCCGGATCGCGCAGCTTGCGAAAGCGGAAATGTCGTTGTCGGTCCTGGGGCTCCTCCGAGTCTGACGATGAGCTGTCGTTATCGCCGTCGTCGACAGCGGCGGGGGCGGGAGATCCCGGAGCCGTGACAAGGCCGGAATCGGGTGCAGGAGAGCCACGTTTCGGTGTGTTCGTGGCGGTTGGGACTGTTGTGTCTGGTACATCTTCGTTGTCCTCAGCGTTGGCATCGCCGCTGTTCGCGTCCTTGTCGTCGGGAGTCTTACTCTCGTTGCTATCTTGACCTGTTGATCTCTTTTCGGGATAGACAACAAACTCGCCTTCGATATAGGGGGTCAGATGGGCCCATTTCCCGGCCGGCTTTGGTTGGCCCTTTTCGGGGGCTGACTTTTTGGTCACCGACTCCTCGTCGATACCTTTTTGAATCGCGGCAGCAAGATCAGCCGGGTTTGGCCCAGATCTCGTCACTGGTTTGTCCGTGGTTGTGTCTTCTGTGAGCTCGTCCGCCGATGCCTTGTCAGCAGGCTCCTGAGCTGCAGCATCCACAGCCATTGCGACGTCTTCAGGTGCATTTTCGTCCTCGACAGGGGCATCTTTAGGCGCATCCACCTCAGCCATGGTTACGTCTGCGTCTTCTGACGCAGACTCTGTTTTTTCGGTGACCTGAGCTGTCGGCGAAGCGACACCAGCAACATCTGGAGACTGTGATCCCTCTTTCTTGCTCTCGCTCAAGGAAGGGTCAATAGCAGTGTCCTCGCGTACCTCCTTTGATTCCATTGGGCTTTTTGAGCGTTTATCTGCGGATTGCGTCTCCATGTCGGCTGGTGCACCTTGTGAAGTCGGACTCATTGGCGCTTGAACTTCGGCCATCTCCTGTCCCTTCTGTGGAGGCGTTTTGGTTGGCTCGGCGATTGGGGCCGCAGCAGTGGTGAGAGAGTTGTCTTTTTGTGTTGAATCATTGGGTGGCGCCTGGGATTCTTGGTCAACTTCTTTGCGAACACCGTCTTGCGTCAGAGGCGCCTCTTCTTTGACAGTTGGCGAAGGCACGCGTGGAGGGTCTGCTGGGGGCGTCTGAGCAGGCCCTTCTATCCCCAAAGCTGGGTCGAGCATGGCTGGGTCAATTGGGGGATTGGCCTCCTCGAGCGTGTCATTGGCCTCTGCCGGTGCTATTTCGTAGGGCGCAACAGCCATGTCCGGGTACATCATCGGATCGACGGGGACCGCGTTGGACGACATTTCGTAGCCCGGCTGAGGCTCCTGGATCCCGTTCTCATAGCCATCGGGGTGGTAGTCGCCGACGTCCATGGCGTCAAAGGGCACAAAATAATGAAATGGGAAGTTGAACAGAGTATCATCGCCTGGTACTGGAATGATGTCAACTTTTAGGACAAAGAGTTGTGGCAAAGACTCTTGGTCCTGCTCTTGGTCCAGGTGTGGCTCCTGGTCTGGCGAGTTTTGCGCGTCGCGACCCCAGAACAGCCAGAAGGCTGTGGGCGGTCGCTTCTGGAGCACGTTGTCGTACCAATCGCGTGGATCGGTGTAGGAGATGAGATTGTTATTTTGGCAATGCTTGTCGATGGGGTAGTAATTTTGAAGAATGTAGGGAATGGTGGCCTGCATGCGGAATTTGGGGTACTCAAGGCGGGTTATCTTGTACTTTTCACCGTCCAGGCTGAGGACGTGAAAGGAGAAACCCTGCCGGGGTAATGATTCCTCGTCGAGAGCCGCAGGAACAGCACATGAGGAGAGAGGGCCTGGATGGCCGCCAGAGTGTTCTGGTAATGAGCCTGGCGAGTCTTGGCCATGACTGTGAAGTTGAAGAGTTTGGCCTTGCACCGCGGTAGCGGTGGCGGTGGCAGAGGCCGAGTGCGACGCGTGATCCATTTTGAAGTGATTTCTCGGACGCCGACTCGGGCTCATGTCGTGCAGACGAAAGACTGGAGTGGTGGTAAGGGTTTTTGGGGTATCATTCGAGGGGTATATAGATGATGCCAAAAGGGAGAAAGAAGAGCTGGCTGTGTCACTGCAAGCAAGTCTGCAGTGTGCACCAAGCGACAGTGTGTTGTGACAATTTTGGAGGGAGAGGGAGGGAGGGAGAAGACGTGTAGCAGATGGGAGGATGAGGAGAATGAAGATTGTTTGAGCGTAAGAAAGAATGAGTCGCGGTGACCGCGTGAGAAGATGCGATGAGCGAGGTGACGATGGTGGTGCTTGTTGGTGGTCACAAGCTCAGCTCAACGGGCAATCCGCCAGTCTCTGTCTGCTAGGTGCGTAGCCTAGGCCAGGCCCAAGACCAAGTAGACAAAGGCCAGGAGAAGGACGAGTCGATGCAGGCAATCCCTCCCCCACGAGGCGCAAGGTCGAGAAAAGAAAGCAGCCGGTCAAAAGCCAGAGGGCAGAAAAGAAGAGGGCAGTGATTTTGCGATTGAAAGAGACGTTGGTAATGGTGCCGTCGAAATTTGAGGCCACATTCCGGGGGGTTGCTCAGAGGTGTAAAGAAAGCCGGCCACGGGGTGCCCCCGAGTACACGCGCCGCGGGACCGTGGCAAGGGCTGGAAAAAGGCAGCAAGCGTAAAGCAAGGTAAAATTGGCCAAGGAAGATGTTGCGGTATGCCACGAGATGTGGTGAGCGCTGTGTGGTGCGTGGTGTTTGGACGCGCTGTGGTGAGAGGCGCTTTTTGGGTGTCCTGGCGTAATGATTGTGAGGGCGGCGCAGATGAGATGAGACGGGCGTTGACCCGCCTGGCAGAGCCAAAGCAGCGCAGTGACAGGCTAAGCCAGCCTAGTCTGGGTACAGTACGTACCTTTTTCCAGTACAGTGGGCAGGGCTGCCGAGACAGGGGGCGCCTCAGGGGGGGTCTCCCTTCTGTGGGTGCAATGCAAGTGCATCGTTTTTGGGCTCGCGTGTAAAAGTCGGGCCACGGCCGATGAGGCAAGACAGGGTTGGGGTTAGGATCTGCTGCAGCCGACGATTGCAGGAGCTGAGCTAGAAAATCAACGACAGAAACATTCTGTTCTATACCATGGAAATAAGACACAGAGAGAATAACGCTGGCTTCCCATGGTTGGTTCTGCTGAGACTGGCTGCATGCACCACCTTGTCACTTTATTCTATTGCAATTTACTGCTTGTATTGCCTGACCACGACACCTCAAATAAGGTGTAGGTCTGCAAGTACACGTAAATAGACTATCCCTGAATGCAGCAGCCGTGTTAGTTGAGTCACGTGAGCTGCACTGATGGCGCTCCCTTCCCTTCCTTCGCCAGACCCATCCGTCCACCACAGTGAACCCACAGTTTGAGGCTGGTCAAACGGTACCCGCTCCCCGCCCTCAAGCCACCCCAATGTCCAGGTACCGCTTTACCTTATAAGTACCCCACGTCCCAAGCTCCCAGCTGGGGCTCGACAGCTGGACCCTCTCTGCGTCACCTCTGACACCTCCCAACCTCATCTCACTTGGCCTCATCGCACCCCTCCTCTCTTCCATCCCTTGCCTTCTCCTCGTTGTCTTCCTGTTTCCTGGAGGCTTGAACCGACCCAGTAGCCGCACTTTCTTCCATCGATTGACAACTCGACAAGCCCACGCACAGCACCCATCATGGCGTCCAAGCAACCCAAGGCCAGCCAGGCCAACGACGACATTGACGACCTCTTTTCGGGCCTTGGCGACGACTCCAGCAACAACAAGGCCAAGAAGCCCGCCGCAAAGTCATCAAAAACAGCCTCCAAACCCACCTCCGCTGCCGACAAGGATATCCTCGCCGATCTCGAGTCCGAGCTCACCGCCGCTCCCAGCTCCCGCCCTCACACACCGCGAGTTGGCAAGCGCGCCATCGCCACCCCCCCCGCGACCGACGACAAAGCTGCCGCTGCCCCTTCTGCCGCTGCTGCTGCTGCAAGCGCGCGCAAGTCGACAGACAGTGCCCATAGCCTCAGGGCCAGCTTCACACCCAGCGCCACCAGCTCTGAGCTCCACGACTCGGAGAAGAAGGGTCCTGTCGAGCAGCAGGCTGCTCCGGATCTTGAGGAGACACCGGCGTCTACCTCTCAGGCAGCTCCTAGCAGCAGCGGCGGCGGGTGGTGGGGAGTCTTGTCTTCCACGGCCAACGCGGCCATGAAGCAGGCCGAGGCTGCGTACAATGAGATTCAGAAGAACGAGGAGGCCAAAAAGTGGACTGAACAGGTCAAGGGATTGAGCCATCTCGACGTGTCTACCCTGCGAAGCTACGGTGGGTCAATTCTTATAAAGAGCCGGCTCATATCGCAGACTGTAGGAGACTAATTTATCTGTAGGCGAAAACCTTCGTAACCAAGCTTTGCCGACATTCACAAATATCCTCCACACTCTCGCCCCTCCGATCAGCTCCCACGAACGACTTCTCATTCACATTACCCACGACCTTGTCGGGTACCCCTCTCTCGACCCTCTCATCCACGCTACCTTCTCCCGCGTCATGTCCCAAGTCGAGGGCGGCGACCTCCTCGTTATCCAGCGTGGTCAAGAGTCCTCCTCCCGCCGTAGCCATGACAGCACGTCTGGCTGGCGCGACGGCCCGTGGTGGCGCCACATGGAGAGTTCTCGCGAGCTCGGCCTGATCAAGGGCATGACGGAGGGCACGAAGCTTTGCCGAGCCAGCGCGGATTCCTATGCGCAGGAATACTTTGCGGCGAACGGGGGGCTCGAAGAGGCCAAGGTGAGGGCTACGGAGAGTGTGAGCGAGAGCAACCCCGTCAGAACGTCCAATATCTTCCTTGCGGTGCAGGCGATCGCGACAGAAGCGGACAAGACACTGTTTGCCCGGACAGCGTCGGCGGAGCAGGACAAGACGTCGAGCTCTGTTCAGGAACAGGAAGATGCGGACGAGATGGTCTGCTTTGCCATCTTCCTGCTCGATCCTGTTCATGACATCGAGTACTCGGCTGTCTCGCAGGCTATCCCGGCCAAGTGGGCGCACTGGCTGGATGCTGCCGGCCCGCTGACGCCTCGGTCTGGTGAGGATGACGATGGCGATGTTGCGGAGAAGATGGGAGGCGCTCTGCCGGACGATATCCGGGACATTATCGAGAGCGGCGGCGTCGACCCGAGGGAGTGGGTAGCCGAGTGGATGGAAGAGGTCTTGAGCCTGAACGTGGGCATTGTGGCGCAGAGATATGTTGCCAGGAGGATGGGTGTGGGCGAGAGTGGTCTGGGCAAGGGCAAGAAGAAGGTGGAGGATCCGGTGTACGACAACGCGGATGAGGCGGCCCGTATCGGGCTGATCTAAAGTCCTCTCTTTATCCCTGAACCTGTAATCAACGACACCGTACGTAATGATGTATTTTTTCTTTTTTGTTTTTTGATTCCATAAAAAACGAATATTCTTTTGCTCTGACCCCCTCCTTACATCTTGCTCGGCATCCTCATCGCTCCATCGAGCCTCACCACCTCGCCATTCAGCATCGCGTTCTCCACGCACGCCCGCACGAGGTGCGCAAACTCCTCCCCGCGCCCGCTCCGCCTGGGAAACTCCATCACGCGCTCCAGGCTGGCGCGCACTTTATCGCTCATCATGGCCGTCATGTTAGACTCGAAGAGGGAGGGCGCGATGGTGACGACGCGGACGTTGTGCCGTGAGAGGTCGCGCGCGAGGGGGAGGGTGAGGCTGCGGATGGCGCCTTTGGAGGCGGAGTAGGAGACCTGGCCTTTTTGGCCGTCAAAGGCGGCGGAGGAGGAGACGAGAATGAGGACACCGCGTTCGGCGTCGGCAGGGGAGGAGGAGGAGGAGGAGGATGATGATGAGGAATAGGCGGGGGAGATGCCGGGGGACTGGATGAGATGGGGGAGGGCCTGACGGACCAGGTCGATTGTGCCGCGAACGTTGACGTTCATGACAAAGTCAAAGTCGTCCATACTGAAAGGCTTGTTGTCTCGGTCGAGGATCTGTAACCCGAATGATTAGTATTTACTCGCGTGTCATTACATTCTCCCATCAAGTTGTGGTCTCTTACCGTTGCTGGCGTGGACACACCAGCCGCGGGGATCACACCGCCCAGCGGCTTGCCCGTCTCCTTTGTCCACTCGGCGGTGCCCTCCACGGCCTTTGTGATGCTCTCCGTCTCGAGGACGTTGCATGGGAAGAACTTGCCCTGCGGGCTGAGGGCGGCGGCGAGCTCGGTGCCGGATTCCTCATTCATGTCGAGGATGGCAATGTAGCCGCCATGCTGGGCGAGGTCAAGCGCTGTGGCTTTGCCGAGACCGGACGCGCTATTCGGTTTGTTAGGCTTGGAATTACCGTAAAAACGTATAGATGAGAGGAAATGGAACGGTTTATGGCATCATCAGGTGCCAATAGCACAGAGCTGCTGGTGTAGTTGTAGTGAGCATGTGATCGAGACGTACCCTCCAGAAATGATAAATGTGCGACCCTCAATCTTCATCTTGTCAGACAACGTATTTGTAGCTTGAATGAGGTTTGATCAGGTCGAAAAGATTTGTCAACTCTCGAGATATTGTTTACTTTTCCAACAATGAAGCCGACGGCAGACGACTCGACCCGGTCTCCGAGCCTCGGTCCGTCAACGTCATACCCTAACCCTGCGACACCTTCCCAATCGAGAAGCATCACGTGACGTTTCTTCCAGATCACTTGCACATTATCATCATCTCGACACTATGTCATCCTCTGCGATGAACAGTTTGGGCGATTCAAACAATGAACCCATACTATTGGGCATCAATCACTCTTCCTCAAACAAGTTTGAGCCAAGTCCGTTTTCGTTTTAACCGCCCACTTCCTCAAAGAGGCAGGGCACCCTGCAAGACGAGCGAATCACGTCGCTCGACCATCACAAACCATCTTTGCGCGCGCCAAAAACCTCGTCCTCGTCCTCCTCTTTTCCCTGTTCAGGCAGGACTGCTACTCTCTCTCTCTTTACTGTAACTGTACAGAATAGGCAGGGCAGCACTCGCTCACTTCCTTGCTGTGCACGCGTATGCACCCTTGTGATCACCATGCACCCGCTCCCAAGAATAGCACACTTCTCCCTTTTACCCTCCCAGAACATCCCGGACAAGTCGCTGATTGGATCTCACCTGCATCGCTAGTTTCTCTTCAAGATGCTCTGTTTCGTGCATCTCGTCCCTTGGCAGATTGACTTGCGTGCTCAAGGCCCAGTGAGCAGATCAATCCTCCCCATCCTGCCACCGTGTGCTGCCGCTCGGCCAGCCTGTGACATCGCAGCGTCGCGCTCGCTAGGATCGACCGTGATGCCCCCCCCGTGTGAGAGTCCATCTCTGTCTCTGTGTTAGTCGCCCTCTTTCCTGTGATCTAGCACACTTATCGGCGTCATGCAGACGGGAGCGGCGCATATTGTGAAGAACACCCTCCTCCTCCTCCTCCTCTTCGTGCTAAGCGCCTGGCCTGGTTCTTGGGGAAATCACCCCCTCCCCATCTTTAAGTCATCCTCTCCTCCTGGCCACGCGCTGGCGACCACATCCTCCTCTATTCTCTTTTCTCTCCCCATCTCTTTTGTCCGCTCTTGCATCCTGCTTTGTCTTTGTCCACATCTCGAAAACCCACCAAAAAACACAAATCGGCTGTCGTTGATCGAAGCCATCCTATCTTTTCCTCAATCGCTTAATCTTCACTGCAGTCAGGAACGCGGCTGTGCCCGTTCCCTTTGATCCTTCTGCTTTCCATTTCAAGTATATCCGCCATTTGCCCGTGCTTACTCGGAGTGCGACTCTGTTCTATTTGGGGCCCGCCCGCGCGCGCTGCAAGCCAGGCCCGGGGCTCACCACAGCCTCACTCTACTGCATCGAGAGCAGCAACAACAATAATATCCCAACAAGCAAAGGCACTAAATATGGCAAGCTTTATTGCACCAAGATACCCGCCCCCAGAGTCCTCGCTGGTTCGAGGACAACGGGTGCACCTTAATCCTATAATTGAGGAGGAGTCCAGCGACGAGCTCGCTCTCCTGCGAAACACCACTTACATGCCCAGCGGGGATCACCAGCGTCAAGGTATACAGTTTACCAAGCGCGCAGCACCACCGACGGCACTCCAGATCGAGTCGATGCTGTCGCCGAGGAGCGATCACTTTCCCACGCCAAGGGGCATTCACTACATCGCCGCGCCCAGAGTTCCCGGTTCGCCATCGACAGCGACGCCCGACAGCTCGCCGACGACAAACTCGAGCCACCAGTGGAATCGGTCTAGTGTCATGTCCGCAGCCACCGAATTCGAAGAGGACCTTTACGACGTGTCAGATCGCGAGGACGAGCACGAGGTCAAGATGGCGCCCATCCCCATCACTCGCAGATCATCCATCTCTCAGAAATCAGTGCCGGCACCCACGCGGCTCATCATCCCCCAGCACCAGAGCATCAGCATGTCCGACGACCCGTGGTCAGCGAGATCGCTGAAGAAGCTGGCTTCCTCACCGATGCCCCTCACGCCGTCGGCGCAGCTCACAATGTCTCCGGCACAGATGACCTTTATGGACCAGCAGCAAGCCCTCGAGGTCCCGACAATTTCGGCACCGCCATCACTCGACGGCAGTCTCTCGTCGGAGCAGCTCGCGGCTTTGAGCGCACCGCCGACGCCCGTCATTGGCCACGACGATGACGAGGCCGCAGATGCCGAGGAGATGTGGTCTGGTATCCAACTCCAGCCTGGTGCGCTCGCGACTCTGCAGGCGCTCGCGGGCGGCCACGACGACGACGAAGTCGAGCCGCATTCGGAGAGAGTCATCGAGCTTGACTCGCCGATGCAACAGGTGCCGGAGATGCGCCAACAGCCCCTGCGCCTCTTCACAAACTTCCAGCCTCGCGCCGCGACAATGCCCGCGAACGTCTCTGGCAGCCCGGCTCGCTCGTCTCTGGCAGACCTCACGCGACTTGAGATTCCTTCCCCCGGTGGTTTCTTCGCCGGGCTCTCGCCGCGAGCGAGACACACCTGGCACTTGCCACCACAATCCCCCGCCGACTTTGCGCCGCCAACGTCCACGACTGCGGAGCAGTTCTACAAGTGTCCCTGGAACAATGACCTGTCTGTGCCCCCGGTGCCCAAGCCCGTGACACAGCTGGCCGACTACTCGGCCGATCTCTCGAGCTCCCCAGTCGAGAGAATCGTGGAGCTGTACCAGTCCGATGACGAGGATGACCTGCCCACGGCGAAGCCGATCCTGCCAAAGGAGCCGGAGGTCGTTGAGGACCAAGCTCCCCCATCGCCAGACAACGAGAACGCCGCGACCGAGATCGTGGTGGACGTTGACCCCAAGTACGCACAGAAGCAGCAGCAGGAGGCCCTTTCCCACCTCGACCGCACAGAGCTCTGGCTTCAGGCTCAGCGCGCATACCTCAAAGGCGTCGACAATCAGAATGAGGTCGTCTTCGGCCTCTCCACTGTCATGGAAGACTCTGAGGAGGCCGAGGACAAGCACTCTGAAGCGCAGTCCGAACCCGACTTTGAGTCCCTGCCCATCGCCCGCAAGAAGACCGTCAGATTCTCCGAGATCTCCGTCTCCACCGTCAAGAAGCCCATTATGAGCGGTGCGCCAGTCGTCAAGCTGCCTTCCAAGCTCAAGGTCCAGGAATCAGCCTACTACCGCGCCTTCCAGGACTGTGTCGTGCGCTCACACGCCAAGGATGCTTTCGTGCACCAACTGCCTCGCTTTGAGGCCCTCCAAGCCCAGCGCGTCTCCCTCCCGGAGAAGCACCGCAACCAGTTGCTCGGGAAGTACCAGCTTAGTGTTGTGCCCCAGTCGGCAAAGAAGCGTCTCAGCGCGAACGTCGCACGTGGTGATGCCACAATCATCGACGACCCGGAGAAGATCCGCCAAGAGAAGGAATACGACGCCATGACGCAGACCACGACCGCCACTTGGCAGGTCGCCGCCATCAAGCTCCTTAACGGAGGGCGTCTTGTGTCCGCCCCCGTCGCTAAGCGCCTCAACCGGCTGTCATTCCCAGTGTCCAAGACTAAGCGCGACCGTCTGAGGATCCTGGACCTTGGTGGCCAAGCAACCTGTGACTGGGCGTGGCACTGCGCACTTCAGTTCCCGAACGCCAAGGTCTACACAATCACCACCAAGGCTATCCGCCAGCTCTCCAACGCCAACATCCGCGGACCCTCCAACCACCGCCAGGTCGCGGTCGACCGCCTCACGCGTCTACCGTTTGAGGACAGCCAGTTTGACCTCATCTCTGCCCGCGAGCTGCAGAGCATCCTCAAGATGACTGGCGAAAACGGCATTGACGAGTGGGAGGTCTGTCTCCAGGAGTGCCAGCGCATCCTCAAGCCCGGTGGTTTCATCGAGTTTTCTGTCCAGGATTCGGACATTATGAACGCCGGCCCCCTCGGCCTCGCCAAGAGCGTCGAATTTGGCTTTGCACTCCAGACCCTCGGCTACGACCCCAGCCCCTCCAAGCTGTGGCTCGGTCGCCTCAACCGTGCTGGGTTCACCAACGTTCGCCGCGCCTGGACCTGCCTCCCCATGGGCCCTAAGCAGAACCCGTTCCGCGCACCCACCCCGCCGCTCAAGGACGGGCCCCGTGGCGAAGCCGGCAAGACCGTCCAGATGGACGCCATGGTCATGGGCAGCAGCAACGGCATCTCTGGCGCTGCCAGTCTCGTCGGTTGCTTCAACTGGGAACGCTGGATCCTGCGTTGCGAGATGGAGAAGGTGGCCGGCGAGCTGAGGCTTGCTGACACGGTGACGAGCAGTAAAGCGATGGAGGAGGCTGCCAAGGCGCTCGAAGGCGTGCACGCCGTGATCGAGGAGGGCAGGAACTGCAATGCCGGCTTCAGGGTGCTGACAGGCTATGCGCAGAAGCCGATGGAGGGAACTGAAGAGATTCAGATTGGGATGGCTGGGCTGTGAATGCCTGGATCGCGTCTGAAGACGATCGATGGTGCGTGACGGCAGTTGATACGGACTGGCACCACATACATGGATCTGTATATTTTTCGTCATGAACAGGAGTTGGTCGTTGGGAGAAGCATCTTGTTCGTCATTGGAGACATAGCACAGCAGACGATAGATCGCTCCGAGCGTCGCGTCGTATCAGGCCAAGAAGCGAGGTCAGATACCACGTCAGCTCAAGCCGTTGAAATATAATAGAGAAAATGTACACATTTCGCATTGCTGAACCATTCTGAAAGCCCTTAATCGTGGTGGTCTGTCTCACTGCCGTATAAAGCAGCTTGTGTGGCGGCTCCAATACGCAAATGAAAAGTGGTGACGAGGCCATGACAGCCTGGTTACAGGGTAAGTCGAGCCACCGACCTCCAGCTCTCGCTTCCGAAATTTTGGCGAATCGAAGAGCAGCAGCCCTGGGACGAGAGCTCCATCGCCATCATCACTCCAGCATCGCCCCGACCGACCCTCCAAACCCCAAAACGTAAGGCCTTGCGACACGGCCACGCTCGACCTCTATCCGTTTCTTGTGCGAACTGAACCAAGCTCTACAGACGTTCGATCCACCCAAGACCGTCAGGATGTCAAACTGGTCACCCGAGGAGATGGCCCGGCGGCTGCAGCGATACCAGAACCAGAAGCCGCCAAACATGGGCGGTGGCGTGGTCATGCTCGGCCTCATCGGCGGTGCGGGCCTGCTGTTTTACAGCTCCCTCTTCAACGTCGACGGTGGTCATCGCGCGATCAAGTACCGCCGACTGAATGGTGTCAGCCCGGAGATCTACAACGAAGGTGAGACCGAGCCGGCGCCGTGCGCGGAGCTTCCGGGACGCCTGCAAAGTCGTTCCGCAAAGTAATCACATACTGACGGCGGAATTCTCTTACAGGAACACACATTCGGATCCCCTGGTTCGAGACACCGATCACCTACGATGTGCGCGCGAAGCCTAGAGTCGTCAGCTCCGTCACCGGCACCAAAGACCTGCAGATGGTCAACATCAACTGCCGTGTCCTGTCCAGGCCGAGAGTCGAGAGCCTCCCTCAGATCTACAGAACGCTCGGCACCGACTACGACGAGCGTGTCCTGCCTTCCATCATCAACGAGGTTCTGAAGAGTGTGGTCGCTCAGTTCAACGCTTCCCAGTTGATCACTCAGCGTGAGAGCGTCGCTCGCCTGGTCAGAGAGACTCTCCTGACGCGTGCGTCTCGCTTCAACATTGTCCTGGACGATGTCTCCCTTACTGTACGTTTCTCCGCGCTGTCCCTCTGTTCCTCTCGTTTGATGTTCCAATATCGAGACTGACCCGCCTGACTCCAGCACCTCTCCTTCTCCCCCGAGTTCACCGCCGCTGTCGAGGCGAAGCAAGTCGCCCAGCAAGAAGCCCAGCGTGCGGCCTTTGTCGTCGACAAGGCTCGCCAAGAGAAGCAGGCCATGGTCGTCAAGGCGGCTGGTGAGGCCCGCTCCGCTGAGCTTATTGGTGAGGCCATCAAGAAGAACAAGGCCTACGTCGAGCTGAAGAAGATTGAGAACGCAAGAGCCATCGCACAGCAATTGCAGGAGTCTGGGTCCAAGAACAGGCTGATGCTCGACTCTGAGGGACTGGGCCTGAACGTGTTTGACCAGAGCGAGTCAAAATAGATTTGTGTTGCGAGGAGCTGAGGGCAAAACGTCCGTATCAGGGATGGAATCTCCACTGTATGTTTAATAGCTACGGATTGTATTATTATAGCGAATGTTGGACTTTTTCGCAACTCTGCCCCGTTTCCCGTGATGGTCAGGCAACCTGCGATGATGCAATCGATTATGCGACTGTAGTATGACTGCTCAAATGGCTCAGGATCAGTGTAATGCCAGCAAGAAATAAAGGCTCTCTTAAGGTTTCAGGGCACTGGAACAGGAGCTTGCCTCATTGTTGATTGCTTCACGCCATCTACATCCTTGCACTGCGCATCACTGTGTCGATCCCGTAGTCGCCCCTCCCTCACAGGAAGCTCCAACCTCCAACCCCACCATCACCCAACGCGCACTGCTCAACTAATCAAGCAACCACACCTGAGCCCGCACAAGTCCTTTGCCCTCGCGAATTTGTGCATTCCACTCCGACAGGCTCGAAAACCTCACACCCAAAAGAAGAGACAAGATGCTGATCAAGTACGTTGCGGTCGGGTTGAAACGCCTGCGTAGTGCCGGCAAAGCTAACCGTGAAACCAGGGTTCGAACGCTGACCGGCAAGGAGATCGAGCTCGACATCGAGCCGGCGTACAAGGTGCGCAAGCCAGCCCGCCTTCAGATAGCTTCAGAAACATGATATGACGGGGATAGAGGAGCTAATAGTCGGGGACAGGTGTCTCAGATCAAGGAGAAAGTCGAGGAAAGAGAAGGCATCCCGCCCGTGCAACAGCGTCTGATCCATGGCGGCAAGCAAATGTACGCCATCAAGCCATACGAGCGACTACTTGATGGGTGAAAAGCAGAATATTCGACTAACGGAATCCAGGGTGGACGACAAGAGCGCGGAAGAATACGGCATCACCGCTGGCGAGACCCTTCATCTGGTTCTCGCCCTCCGAGGCGGATGCTAGATGCGCCGAATCGAAACGAGAAACGAACACCCACGATCCGACATGCACAAATACAAGAGCTAGGGATAGACCATTCTATGTCTCAATACTGGCGTTCGGGAAGCAACGATTGATGGACAAGAGACGGAGGAGGGCTGTACCCAGTGTCAGAAGCTTTGGCTTTGAAGCCCTGAGGTGGCGCGTGACATAGTCTGTCAGTCTGGAGCATCTCTCGTTACTACAACTCGAAAATGAAAGTGTGTATTGATCTCTGCGCTTTCCGTACGTCCAGGTCTTTTTGGCCCAAAGTGTTGATGAGTAATGCGAAAACAGACTCCATACAGCTATAATCCTAAGCCGTCAACAAAAGGGCCGATATTACCATCTTCTGATCAAGCCCTGCTCTCGAACGCCGCATGTTTGAACCAAAAGAGAAAGAGAATGCTGATAAACAAACGCCGTGCGGCCATCGCGTAATGTAACGAGAACCCAACCACTATCTTCTCTTCGACCTCATAAAGACATCGACAGGTTTCCGCTTTCGGATCAGAGGACTCGGCTTTGGTGCTTCGCTACGCGAGGACAGTGACTCCGCAGGCATAGCCTTAGGTGGCGAGGCGGCTGTTGTCTCAGTATGTGACGGCTCGGGGTCATCCCTGACGCTGTCATAGGTTTGTCTTGAACTCTCGGCCGGCGCAGTCCGTGTCTTAATGGTGACTGGCTTCTTGCCTCGGTTCGATAGCAGACCCGATCCCTTTCGAGCTGTCACTTGCGGTCTTGAAGGACCAGCTGTAGATGTCGAGGCCTTGGCCGGCGGGGGATTAGGTTCGGCAGCCCGCGCCTTGACTCTGAAACCACCCTTTGACTTGCTCGGCCGCTGGTCGAACAGGTCGTCATCGTCTCCTTCAAAGTCGGAGCCATCCTCGTCCGAAATGTACGTCGCCCTGGAGTCGTGCTCTTTCACTATAGCCGGTGTTTCTGTGGGTGGTCTCGGCGGTGCCACCCTCAGCGCTGGTTTTGCTGCCCTGGCGTAATCGTTGATCATGGCAGCGGGCGCCTTCCTGATCTGCTGAGAGGCGTTGAGTCGTGACGGTGCCTGTGAGATCCTTGAGAGGGACCCATGGATGTTCGCAATCTCCTTAACCTCGCGTCGGACTTTCTTCATGACGCCGGCGCCAGAGAGTGTCTTTGTGCGGCTGCCGCTGGTGAAATTCAGAGTGCTAGTCCTGTGATCTCTCGGCCCAAGCCTCTTGTTGCCCACGTACCCAGCCCGCTGCGATGCCGGCAGCATCTTGGCGGCCACGAACTTGCTGGTGTTCTTCTCTCTGTCCTCCTTGTATCCCTGCAACGCCTGCTTGAGCTTCATCTCACTATCCTTTAGTGATTCGTTGTGGATCTTTTGGTATTTCTCGTACACCTTGTACCACTTTGTCGGGTCCGGAGGCTTGTACAGCTGAGCGCGGTACTCCATAGGAAACTTCTTCTTGATCAACTTCAGCCATATCTCCCCTGTCTGGCCCTGCACCTGCGGCGAGTTGATTTCAATTTGACGAAGCTGCTTGCCACTTTCGATTTGAAGCAGAATTGGGCGGAGGGTCTGGTAGGGCAGAAAGTCACCAGCATCGTCGAGTTCTTTGATGTTCTTCATGATGACCGACATGGCCAGTTCCATTAGAGATCTGACAGGCATCTTGAAGGAAGGGACGCGGCACCCTGCGCGGCGAGGTATATATAATGCGGTATAATGATGCAATGATACTTCGATCCGAACGTCCAAGCTCGTTCGATGCGGTCAATCTGGCGTTGTTGAATCACGCTGTTCAAGCAAGTCTACTGAGGCTAGTTCAGCTGGACGGGCGTAACGTGCCGTAAATAGAAAGGCGGCTATGCTCTAACAGACAAAGAAGCAAAATTATTATGAAGAAGGTAAGTGCTCAAAGAGAGCTGCAGCTATGAGCGCGACAGCAGCATGGCGAGAAGATGTGAAATGGAGATGAACTGATCAATCCATGTGACGTTGCGAGCTGCGTCTATCCAGTTGTGGCTGGAGAGAGTTGAGCCAAAAATAAGGAAGCAATATTTCCCGGTCATCACACTTGTACTGTGCGCCAGAATTTTGTCTCAATCCCTTTGTTGAGGCGCAGCGGACGCGCCCTTCCAGCGCGCCGTCGGCACTGGAGCAACCACCCCTGCCATTTCGTCACTGAATCACCAACGTCCAACAAGTCTTTGAGCTTTGCAAACATCTTCATCCTCGTCTACAACAAGCCGGTATCACAACTTCCCACGTCTTGAAACACCAGCGCATTGCCGACCCATACCTCTGAAAAATCAGCATTGCGCGAGCATTGTCGAGATATCAACTCTCCACAGTCTGATACCATCCTTCGAATCTTCGAACGCGACCAGCTGCGCCCACACAGAGACATTATGGCCGACCCAGCGATCAAGGCGGAGGTGAAGGAGGAAGAATCTCCCGGCCTGAACATGCCGGCAGCTGATGAGGAGGATCTGTACGAAGATGCAGGAGATCTCGAGTTCTTCGACCCCAACGATCCCGCCAATTCGCAAATGTACCTTGGTCGCCTGCCAAAGTATCTGTGGGAGTCCTGGGCAAAGCTCGTAGAAGGGCTCAACGACGACGACCAGGTCCAGATTGGAACGATGCGAACATGGAACACAACAGAACCCAATGGAGATCCAAAGGTGCGACCGGTTGTCAGATGAGGACGCTCGTCGGACAAAGCTAACTTGGGTCGTTAGATCAACTTCAGGATGCTGCTCCAACCACACGCCGAACACCAGCTCTTACCGCAGGAATACCACGTAGAGATCATAAACCGCGAAGTATCGAATCACTACATTTTTTCAGAAGAAGACTTGCCGGGCTTCAAGGCCAGGAGCAAGGCTCGCGCCAACGCTGCGCAATCAGGCATCCCTGCCTCGTTGCTTCGACCCAAGAACGAGGTCTACGAGAAGAAACCGTACGACCGAAAGAGCAGATATCAGCCTTACTACCGCAAAGCCGTGCCAAGTACGTGAAGGAACCTGGCTTGCTTAGGACGCCTGTGCTAACGAACCGAGCAGAGAAAACAAAGATATTTGGCAAGGTTCTTTATGACCTCAGGGTCGAGCCGATGGACAAGCGCGAGGAAGAGGAGCTGATGAACAGGCGCATCTTCAACGCCGAAAACGACAAGCAGAAGGTTCAGATCATTAGTCGCGAGAAGGCCTCCAGCGTCCTTCACGCAGGCACAGGATCTGCTGCGTTATGGGGAGGCAACTTTATCGTAAGTTTTTTTTTTAATCATCTATTCACCAGCGTGTCACCACGCGGTTCTGACGAATAATGCAGAAAAATGCTGCACCTAAGGAAAAGCCTAAGAAGGGAGAAGTCCTCAAAGCTGCCCGTATCCCCAAGGATCAGCTTCTGGATATGCTATTTGCCGCCTTCCGCGAGTTTCAGTATTGGCCTATGAAGGCGCTTCGAAAGCGCACAATGCAACCCGACTCATACCTGCGCGAGACGCTCTCAGAGATTGCCGTTCTCAATAAGTCTGGCGCGTTTGCCAATACGTACTGTCTGAGCCCGGCATACGCCGCACAGGCTCAGAATGCAAAGGCCGAGGTGGCGGCCGACGAGGGCGACGATGAAGATGAAGATGAGGAGATGGAGGATGTCATGCCAAACGCGTAAAGGGGGGAGAGGAAAGAGATTCGGGCCATACCGGATTCACGCAAACAAGACTGGAGTACTTCAGCCTCAATAGATTGCGGTTAGGCGAATGAAGCACAGAATCAAACGCCAAGACTGTAAATATCCACATCACAGGAGCCTATCAAGATGATAGAACACGCTTCGGCCTTTCAAAATAATCCATGCACACGGATAAATGTCAGAAGAGTCGAAATGGTTGCCTGGATTTTCATGAATATGCAGGGTTAGGGCAACGTGATGCCAAGTCTTCCGAGATCGGGAATCGTATTCTTGCAGGATTCTCTTTTGTGAACATTTCTTTGGTAACTCAAATAGATCCAGCCAACATGTTGTCTACTTCTGTCCTTTTGCAGGCAATTAGTCTCGCGGCTCTGTCGGCGATACCGCCAACCAGTGCAACGGCATGTCAGGGTGTTGACCCTGGCCCTCCTTGGTTCGTCACTATTGCTTCTTCCCTAACCCACACTGCAAGCCTCCCGGATCTGCATCACCCCATCTTGCTTGACCCTGTGAGAAAGAAAGAAGTTGTTTGAATATTTCTGACCGCCGCCCTTGCAGCTCTGTGGCGGAGCGCTCGACGAGCGGGCACGAGATGGAGCTCGTCTTCGATTTTGACGGGACCATCACCCAGTCCGACACGATCGAGACGCTGGTGCAGTCCGCGCTGGCATGGCACAAGGAGAGGGGCAGTGATCTCAGTGCGAAATGGGACGAGTGCGGAAAGCTGTACATGGACGACTACGAGGCGTACGTAGAAAACTATACGCCTGCGAAGGCAGATCGTACCACGCTGGAGGCGGAGAGGGCGTACCTCAAGGGACTGCACGAGATTGACGACATCTCGGTCGACAGGGTCTCTGCGTCTGATATTTTCGCTGGATTAACCAAAGACACGCTTTTCCAGTTTGGTGTCGCGGCCGCGGAGAACGGCAACGTGACCCTGCAGCCGGGCTTTCGCGAGTTTATCACACTGGCAGAATCACGCGGCTGGAAGACCCAGGTTCTCTCCATCAACTGGTCCAGCGAGTTCATCCGCGGAGTTCTCCATCCTCTCGACATCAAAGTCACCTCCAACGACCCCTCATGCGCCGGCAAGATCAAGGGTCCCAAGTTTCTGGGCAAGGGCCTCACGAGCTCCGTGGACAAGCTCAAGGCGCTCGAGCACATTACCGCCTCTTCCTCCCCTAGCAGCGCCGAAAAGGTAGTCTACTTTGGCGATTCCACCACCGACATTGAGTGCCTGATCAGAAAGGGCGGCATTGCCATTGCGAAAAATGCAGAGACTTCACTGCTGCAAACACTGCAGAGGATTGGTCGTGAGGCGCCGCGCGCGTCGTCTGTGCATAACGTCGCAGGCGGGGGCCAGCAACCGCCAGTCGCTTGGGCGCAGGACTATGAGGAAATAATCAAAGCTCGCAGCTTTGCATGAAAATCGGCAATCTCCAGCAGGCTGGCTGGACAGCGACACGTCATAAACAAACTGGGTCGCTGGGGTGCCGTATTTGCATTGTTTGCGAAATGGCAGCATTCCTGTCGTCCAGCATTTGCCTTGCCCGTTGCCCCATGGCGATGGTCTCCTGGTGGAAGATCTCAACAAAGGCACAAGACACGAGCCATGCTAGATTTTACGTTTGGGTATCAAGCCCAGTTTGTTTGCTTTTCTTCCTTTATTACTTCATTATCGAATTGTGTTTGCTGGCGGTCATCAAACGAGCGCATCGTGACCTTATAACCTCTGAGTGGTCGGATCACTATGTACATTCGCCTCATTTAAGCACTTTGTTTTCGTCGATACCCTCTTCGTCTTGCTCTACAATTTTCATCTTAACCATCGGGCACATCCACCATGTGCGTATACTACTGCGTCAAGTTCTCCTGCGATCACGAGGTCTGGGGTCAGCGCCTCAAACCCTGCAGCATCGGCGAGGACTTCGACGCCGGCATTTTGCCCATCGATTGCAACTTGAGGAAATCTCACGGCTTGAAGAGTCGCCGGGTGCCTCGAATGTGCAACAAGTGCGTCCGGACAGATTCTAACCTCCAGCGCATGGCGAACAAGCTGCAAGACTGTCGCCAAGCGTTCGCCGAGAAGTGGCCCGAATATGACTTTGACAACATCGAAGAGTCGTTGCGCAAAAACAGACCTTCCGATTTCGAGCTCAAGAAACTGGAAGTGGACATGGAGACTTGCACGTCGATCATGGTGGAAGTCGCTAACGAGATCGATGCGTATGAGAGGGCAGACAGCGAGCGTCGAATTCTCCAATCAGGGAGATATGGGAAAGAGAGGTCGGGCGCAGGGAGAGACTCTGGAATCGGAATGGAAGACGACGATACCAGCGACACGGCGTCCGACCATTCTGTCCCGTCACAACGTCATTTCACAAACAAAAGTCCGACCAAGAGAGCCCTCCCACGGCCAATATCTCCTGTCAAGGCTGGCCGAACGGCCATCCCGGTCCCAAAGGGCCAACAGTCGCCTGCAAAACCAAAACCTGCTCCAAAGAGCTTGCAGAACCCCAAGAGATTGCCAGCTTTAGGCAACTTTATCGTCACGCCTGCTTTCGTGGGCGCTCCGAAGCTGTCTTCTAGTCCCGCAAAGAAGGCATCACCAACCAAGCCGACTTTGACAAAGCCCCCGCTGATGCCAGGAGCCAAAAATGTGCCAAAGCATCCCATGACGCCGATCAAGAGGAAAAGAATCGACTCTTTGGCGGTGAATCCAATAGCCAAATCTGCAATCAGGAAGATGGGACAACCTTGCGCCACTCCGGCCAGCAAACTGGTATCAAAGCTACCTGCACCAGGGTTCACACGGAAATGAGCACTCAAGTGTTTCTTTGAGGGTAGAGCTGGCCGCGAGAGCACGTTGCCAGGCTGCTTCGAAATGGCTCTATTCCCGACGGTAATCTCAATTCGACCTTCTATCCCAGCCCGGCACTCCCCCCTCCGCGACACGATCCAGATTGAATGCCGCGCTGATCAGCGCCAAGTGGCTGAAAGCCTGCGGGGTGTTGCCTAGTTGTTCTCCGCTGCTCGCAATCTCCTCTGAGAACATGGACAGATGGTTCGAAAAACTAAGCATGTTCTCAAACAAGTTCACGGCGCGAACCAGGTACTTTGGCTCGTACACGCTCGCGCGCGTCATGGCCTCAACAAGCCAGAAGGTACACATGCTAAATGCGCCCTCGCGACCACCGACACCTATTGCGGGGGGACACAGAGCAGTCAGCATGATGTGCTATGATGCGCGGCGGGGGCAGGAGACTTACCATCTTCCGAGATGGATGTGTCGTATCGGTAGACGAGGCCGGTACTCGTGAGACCCCCTTTATCAGGCGGCAGCAGAATCTGATCCAGCGTGCTGAGGAAGCGAGGATCGCAAGGGGAGATGAAAAAGACCAGAGGAGCGATGAGAATGGATGAGTCAAGGAGATCGGGGCTTTCGAAACTTTGACCGAAGCAATGCTTTTCGAGGTTGTATCCTATTGTGGACGGTTAGCCGCCACATCAACTCAACGGCGCGCTGCCCTCGGTCATACCTTTTGCCATGACCCTTTCGTAGAGGTCATCGCGCGCTTTCAGCCACGTTTGACGATTTGGGCAGGGAAAGCAACGTCTCTCCGCAAGTCGGAGCCCACGGTCAAATGCTACCCAAAGCATGACTTGGGAGTATGTGAAATGTTGCTTGTGGTTGCGGACTTCCCAGATGGACATGTCGGCTTCTGGAGTTTGATTTTGTCATGAGCTTATGATGTTAAACGATTCTGAGGCGTTATTTGTTTGGTACTTACGATCCATAATGGTCAGAACATAATCTGCGAATTCATTGTGTTAGCCATTCATCTCTTGGTTAGTGCACTGGAAGGAAAACGTTGGTGACGTGGCTTACCCAGCATTTCACGAATCGACACCCACACGTCCCAGCTCACAGGCTTGCCATATTTATTATACAAGTAGATCGCATCCATCAGCTCGCCGTAAATGTCAAACTGCTGGTGGAAGGCCGCACCATTGCCGATGCGCACGGGACTACTTCCTCTGTACCCCTCCAGATGATCTAACGTGGTCTCGGGAATATCCGTCTCGCCTCTGATCGTAAACATGATCGGTAGCCCGCCGTCGTCATTTCTCGAGAATCGAATGCGGTCCTTGACGAATTGCATGTAAGCATCCCCCTCGGCCTTAAAGCCGAGCCGCAAGAGAATGTAGACTGTGAAGCTCGCGTCGCGAATCCAGGAGTAGCGATAGTCCCAGTTACGCACGCCGCCAATGTCCTCGGGTATCGAAAACGTGGGGGCCGCGATGATAGCCCCCGTGGGCTCGTAGGTCAGCATCTTAAGGATCATGAGGGAGCGGGAGACGACCTCGCGCCATCGCCCGCGGTACTTGCTCTGCGCGACGAAGTTGTACCAAAAGGACTGGGTATCGTGCTGCTGAAGATCTAGCACGAGCGGAGTGATGACTTCTGTGGTATGGTTCTCGAGGTCGTCTCGGATGACAAAGGACATGTTCTGACCTTCTTTGATATTCACGCGGGCGGTGAGGCCTTCGCCAGGTAGCGAGGGGTGTTTCACTTTCTGAAAAGTGACCTGGGGACAGTGAGAGGAGGCGGTGTCATCACCGTCTTCGAGCACGACGTCGAGTTGGAGTTTGAGGCCGGGAGCATGGAAGGTCGCGAGGGTGGATTGGGAGCCGTGGGCGGTTTGCATGTCTTGTCGGAGGGTCGTGACATGGGAGTTTTTGCCGTAGCCAAAGGCCGGGAAGATCTGAATGTCTGCTTTGCTGTTAATTCGTGAAGGTTCTCCAGTATCATCATCACATCTTACCAATTGTCATCTCCCCCCGGATGCATTCCACTCTCCTCACCAGCCACTTTTTGAGCTCTTCCTGCACCTTGGTCGCCTCCCTGTACGCACTCTGCATATACTCCTTGGTCATGACCTGCGTGCTCTTGGGCCGCGGAAAGAAATCGACCAGATCCACGACCCCTTCCTCATGAATGTAGCGCGTCTGCAATATGCAGCTCGAGGGGAGGTACTGCTGCTTTGTGGTGCAGTTGAAGGACGTGGGCGGCGCGATGGAGAAGAAACCGCCGCGGTCTTTGTCGAGGAGGCGACAGAAGATGGAGGGAGAGTCAAAGTCGGGCCAGCACATAAAGTCGATGGAACCGTCGATGCCGACGAGGGCACAGGTGTGCATATTACCGATCATGCCATAGTCTTCGATTGGAAGATAGCCGCCGCCTTGTTCGCGACGGGAGCGTCCCGGGTTTGTCGTCGTCGTCATGCTACCTGGCTTCGAACGGAGACTGGCAGAAAACTTGGGGTTGTAGATGAAACGAGAGGATAACCAAGAAGGCTATTCGTGGGAGTCAATGGAGGGGCGAGGTTTGGTTGTCTCCATGGATGACAGTGGGTTTGTGAGAGGAGAGAATGAAGATTCCCACAAGGCTGTGATAATGCGGGGTAGCTCTAACTATGATGAGATGGAGGTTTATCTTATTCCGGAGAGATGCCCGGAGTTAAACTACGAAACTACTTGGATGGAGAGCCTCGAGAAACATCCTGGTCAGGTTGGCTCTTAGCATGCTACACGTGCGGGACAGCGACGTGATCGACAGCACCATAGGCTGGATTTGTCTCGATACTGATGTATAGCTGAAGGAAGAACTCTGGAATATGATCATGTGTGTTCAGCTACAACTAGAGCTCATCCTTGAGAATGCTAATTGGTCTGGACCCGGAAAGTTGAAATGGGTGTCTAGACTCGTAGATCTCATATTGGTGTTGACGTCAGTGGAGGTATGTCTGTAGGGCAGTGTCCATATTGTACCAGCGGTCGGTTTGCATTCGCGACTTGCGTTTCCCCTCAAGAGGCTATGCTGAGGTTCTTTCTCTTCCTGGAGTATTCACATTGAACGTCAGGCGGATGGCGACCTCGACATGCAATAGTTGTCGACGATGTATTGACGGAATATTACGTCATGGGAAACTGCTCCGGAAGGGTTAGGGTCTATGCAGACCCCCGATCGGGACATAGTGGGTTCCGCTCCCCACCGCACCTGACCTTAGACGGCACGAGGTTAATGACATAGTCATGGGACGTGCAGAGAGATGTGCAATTGAATTCGTCGCGGTGTCAGCTCTGGCGCCTTGATGGTCCTGCGGTTCTTTCGACTCACAACATTGCGGAATCCAGATAAGGCCACAGAGAAATGCCAAGTTTTTTTTTAGATCATGGCGCGCGTCTGAACTGCGCTAGACATGGGTCTCAGTGCAGGCATGAGATTGCTCTCAGACGAGCTCCACAGTGCACCGGGAGACAGTGCCGACTGCTAATAGAGAACAAACCAAGCCCTCCTGGCTCCCAACGAGGACTTTCTTGAGTTTTCTTGGGACACGAGGTCCGATTATCCATTATACTTTATCTCGCATCTCAGTAGCTCTCAATGCCTACTACACATCATGCTCGATACACATGCTTGTCACCGTAGGCTTGCGTTTGCTCTGTCGTCGTCGCCCCAGATCCCTCCTAAACCCTCACGACCATTGTCCCAGTACGGTTAGACGATGCTCGGCTAGGGTGTCCACCATCAGGCGTCCACTCTATCCGCCCTCACCTCCTCGGCAGGGGTAAACGCGGCACGAACCCTCGACGGAGCACAGCACAGCCCGGCCGAGGAGCATCGAATCTCCATCCTCGTCGACCATACCCGCGCTAGAAGGGGTCCTGCACGGTAGTCCCATCGGTCTATGTACTTGTGGTAGTCGCCTCGTGTTCGCACGCTCGGTTCCTGTGGCTCAAAAACGCCATGCCTGGCCTCGCGGTCGCGGCTAACCCTCTGCTGAAACAACATGACAAACGGCCCTTCTGCGACAACACCCACCCAGCCTTCCTCAGTCATCTCGCTCGCTTCTCCTCGACAGTCTTCCGATCTACTATCGAGTCCCACGCGAGCGCCGTCGACGTTTCCCACCTTTGCAGACCAGACGCCTGCATCGAGACCAGACGGCTCGACAACCATCCCTACTGCGGCCAGGAGCGAGGCTATCGAGATGGAACCAATAGCCGCAGGGCAGCATCGGCGACGGAAGAGCAGTCTCGTCGGTGGTGCTTCGCCCAACATGCCTGGTACGGCGAGGGCAAAGACGGGCACGGCAGCTGATGGGCGAAGGATCACCGAGGAAGAAGACCGGGGCGCGTCCTCAACAGCAGGACTCCTCAGAGACGACTCCCTACGCGCGAGCTCGGACGACGACGACGATAACGACGTACGCGACGACGAAGAGCTAGGCCTGACAAGCGGAGACAGAAGGAAACGGCAAAAGAAGAAGAGACGGAATACACGCCTCGATCAGCGGGTTGCGCGAGACAAGGGGCTGTCCGCCGACGAGCGCAAAGAGGCGGATCGCGATGTCATCAAGAGGAGCGCGATCAATGTGACGCTTATCCTGCTGTGGTACACCTTTTCACTATGCATATCGTTGGTAGGTTAAGGTCTGCCACTCATCTGGTTACATGTACCGCGTCAACTAACAACAGGGCGCAGTACAACAAGTGGATGTTCGACGCGGACCGACTCAACTTCAGCTTTCCTCTGTTTACGACATCAGCGCACATGATCATGCAGTTTGTCTTGTCCGGACTCGTCCTCTTCTTCATACCCTCGTTACGTCCGGGCGCCGTACACGGTAGTCCACAGGATGGGAACACGCAAGGTCCCGTCATGTCAAAGATGTTTTACCTTACCCGTATAGCCCCTTGCGGAGCAGCGACGGGCTTGGATATTGGACTGGGCAACACGTCCCTCAAGTTTATCACTCTCACATTCTACAGTACGTCTCTGTCGAATCCAAGTTTGTGAAATCATACTGACAGTTACAGCCATGTGTAAATCCTCGTCCCTTGCCTTTGTTCTCGCCTTCGCTTTCGTCTTTCGCCTCGAACAACCTACATGGCGCCTCGTCGCCATCATTGCCGCCATGACCGCCGGCGTCGTACTCATGGTGTTTGGCGAAGTCGAGTTTGAGCTCGGTGGCTTTGTCCTCGTCATCTCAGCCGCCTTCTTCTCCGGCTTTCGGTGGGCGCTGACCCAGATCCTTCTGCTCCGCAACCCGGCGACCTCAAACCCCTTCTCCAGCATTTTCTTCCTCTCGCCAGTCATGTTCATCGTCCTGTTTGTCCTGGCGGTGCCCGTCGAAGGATTTGGACCGCTGTGGGAAGGCTTGGGGACATTAAAGGACGCGTACGGCGCGGTGTTGACCCCGCTTCTGATGATGTTTCCAGGATGCATCGCGTTCCTCATGACGGCTTCGGAGTTTGCGCTCTTGCAGAGGACGTCGGTGGTCACGCTTTCGATCGCGGGCATTTTCAAGGAGGTGGTCACCATCTCCGCGGCCTCGATCGTGTTCAAGGACAAGCTGACGCTTGTCAACTTCATTGGCCTGATGGTCACCCTGCTCGCTATTGTGGCATACAACTATCTCAAGATCACCAAGATGCGGAGAGAGGCGCAGAACGATGCGTTCGGAAAGAAGCTGGAAAAGGATGGGGATGGTAAGAGCAGTGGTGAGGACGCATCGGATGATGATAGAGAAGGGGAGAGCGCGGGATTGTTGAGGAGGCTAAGCGACGATCTGGATGGCTTGGTTGCATCGGATGCGGAGGAGGAAGAGGGAAAGGGGAAGGCGAGGCAAATGTAGCACGACTTGCTATTGTCTTGCCTAGAGCCTCTTAGACACGTACGGCGGTGATTCCGGAGGAAAATCCATTACGCTGACAGATAGACATGTTCAAAGCGGCTGCGGCGGCCTGCCTCTTTGACTATTGGCATTTATACTACGAGGAGCGGTAATTCCGCGACTGCGGCACTGGGAGGAAGGAAGGTGACATCGTTCTGGGGGATCACATCACATCATCAGGCGTATCATGCTGGGTTTCATTTATTTATTCGTTTTGGTTTACGTTTATGCGTACGGGACTGTGCAGCACAGGAGAAGTATTCACAATATACCCATAGAGGAAACAAGATTCTCACAGCGCTCCGTTCTCCTTTCTGATATGATGACAATCCCCTCAGAAATTTGAAGAGGCTCCTAGGTCCGTCACCCTGTTCATTAAATATTTGCCAGCGCTCTTATCGTTCTATGCGAAAAACAAACATTCCCTGTTCGCCCTGTTGATCCTTACAGAAGCTCGAAGCAGCAGAACATAGAAACCACAATTCAACCAAGCAGACGCAGGCCATTCTTCGTCTTTTGGCCGGGCTTGACGATCCCACCGCCGTGAACCTGCCCCAGATTCGCTTCATAGCTACTACCGCCACCGCCACCACCGTGCCCTCCGCTCCCGCTCTTCTTGTCTTTATTATTATGGTTGTTGTTCCTCTTTCCGTTCCGGCCCCTCTCCCTCTCCTTCACGTTCGTCACCTTGATCTCCGTATTGGCCTTTTTCACCGTGACGGGGTGGCTCTGGATATACTTTCCGTTCATCTCCTTGGCCGCCTGGAAAAAGTCGTCGGCGTCGGAAAAGCTCACAAACCCGTACCCTTTGCTCTTGGTCGTGCGCTTGTCCCGCACCACGCGCGCCTTCTGCACGGAGCCCCAGCGGGAGAAGGCCTTGAGGAGGGCCTCGTCGGTGGTCTCGCCCGCGAGATTTCCGACAAAGAGACGTAGGTGAGAGGGGTCCCATTCGAGGAGCGTGTCGTCGGTCCACTTCTTGCCGCCGCCTTCCCGCGCGACCGTCTTTTTCTTATCGGAGACGGGGGCAACGGGGGCGGGTGCGGAGGGGATGGTGGAGAGGGGGGCCGCGCCGGGCTCGGCTTCTTTCTGGGTGTAGGCGGATTGCCACTGTGCGATCTGGGCGGCCATCTCGGGGTCGTTGTCGTGGGCGTGGTACCCGCCGTAGGACGAGGCGGGAGCGCTGGGCCCGCTGGCCGCACCGGGCTGCGGGAAGGGATTGCGCACTTGCGGTGGTGGCGCCGCTGCTGCTGCTGATGCGCCATAGCTTTGCGAGCCGTAGGAGGCTGATGATGGTGTTTGTTGTGCGTGTGAAGAGTATTGTCCATACCCCTGGGGTTGCGAAGAGTAGGCATACGCGCCGCCCGCGCTCCCAGCGCCGGAGCTCAGCCCTCCAGCCTGGGAGTACGCGCCGTAGGTCGTCGTGGCGGCGCCATAGTGCGTCGGCGGAGCGGAGGGACCGTAGGAGGAGGCTGGTGATGCTGATGCGCCGGGGTACGAGGGCGCGTTGTAGGTGGCTGTCGGCGGTGCGGCGCTCGAGAAGGCGGGCTTGAAACCCGAGGACTTGAAACCGCCGGAGGAGAAGCCGGTGCGCGCAGCTGAGGGTGTCGAGGATGCGGTGGAAGCGGGTGGTTTGGCGGGGAGGTTGCTGATGCCTGGAGGGGGAGGGTACGACATGATGAACAACTTGCGTTCCAAACTGGTCTTTTTTTTTCTAGGTGCGCGTATGAGAGACGTACCTTTGAGCTGTCCAGGTGCGCTCAAAGTTCGGGTAGCGAGGGGACGACGATCTTTGATGTATGTGTGAAATTTCGGACGCGCGCGCGGTAGAGCTGGCGTGTGCAGGCGGGTGAGTCTCTGAGCAGGATGGTGATGCTCGTGAAAGTGACGTTTGGTGTTGAGGCTCGCAAAGTAGAAAGTTCGAGACGCCACATCACGTGTCCAAAGAGGGAAGCTGTCAGCCACTTTTGGAGGTGGCTTTGGTGGCTGGTGATTGTTACCCTAGAGACGTCGCGGGGTGAACAAGGAACTCTGAAGTCGGGCGCAATGCAGTTTGCCGGTTTATCACAATGATATTTTTACTGAAGCGACAAATGTCAAGTACCATATCAGGTGATTCGACATTCTTCCTTGCTTGCTGTTTGTTGGTTGAGTTCTTCGCGTTTTCAATGTGACCGCAGACGAGAAGCAGCAGTTCGTTTCGCTAAGTATATCAGCAAACACTCAGAGGAGAATCTTAGTCAAAACTACAAACGGCAATCGAAGAACAGGTCCAATGAGACCTTGCGACGCTGGAATGAGATGGCGCTCATCCGCCCGCGCCTCTAACGTGCATGGACAGCTGGTGGAAACGCAGAATAGCTGCAGAGCGGCGGGAAGGCCGCGCTGGGTATTCACGTCAGCGCCCAAACGGTGCCACCCAGAGAAGAAGGGCGGAATGCACCCCGCCGGACGGGATCGAATGACGGCGGCCCTCGGTGGTCGCAGAGAAACGTGAGCGCGCTAGACACCTTGCAGAGTTACCGGCGCTGCCGACGCAGGCAGGGATGCGGCTTTGAGAGGTGCGTGAGCTTTTTACCCGATGAGCACGGCGGATATTCCGTCCGTCTGGGAAGTGATGGTCACGTCAATGCCGGTTCCGATCCCTTATACTTTATGTGGAAGGATATGCGTGATATTTTGTAGAGAGGGAGACTAGGTGTGGCGTGACTTTGTGAGTGTGAGACAAATACGAAGAGGATGGAGATGGATATGGAGGGCAGGACAGCTTGTTGCAAGAGACCATTGCTGCGTGGATCTTATCCTGTGGCCAACATGATGAAGAACTATGGTCACGACGGCAGTATTTCCAGATGCGAAACAGCGTACACGAGGGAAGGGCCGAAAAGTGAAGGTTCAATGTTTGTTGGCAGTGGGGTCCCTCGCTTCACCAATGACGTTGTTATGTACCTACGAAGAAAAAGAAAAGCACCTCGAGAGTGAGGGTGGTTGTTGACGATTGTGGTCTCAGTCAGCCTCGTGCAGATGGAGAATGGCGCTCAAATCCGCGACCAGTGATAATCAGAAGGATCGAACGAATGCGCAGCAGGGATCGAAGCACGCACAGAGTCTGCTCTGGACGAGGCGTGCGGCCCGAGCAACTGGCTTGTTGTCGACGAACAAACGACGATGATGGCCGGTTGAGTCGATATATGGCGCATCCCAGTGTTTCGTCATTCCGGAAGAATGCCCCTCCAGGATGCCCCTCCACGCTGTAGACGCCTGAAGAACCGCCCGGAAGTGAAGCTACAGCACTTGTGCTACAGTATCTGTAGACCATAGCGGGGGCGCGTCGCAGTGCCGTGCAGCAGTGTCGCTGGTTTGCTGGGCTCTGGTGGGGTGCCCAGTCGCTGTCACTGCCACTACAACCAGCACTGAACGCTGGGGGTCAGAGGGCAGGCAGGCAGACGGGACCCATACCTCAGTCACGACTTGACTTCCTCACCCCTCCTCCAGCATCATCGCCTTCCTTCCCTCCTTCATCTCTTCTCCTCCCTCTTCGACACATTTCTCCCTCACGATCTAGCATCGAAAGGATCTGCTTCTCCCTCCACCTCGCGATCCAATACCCCTAACGCCTACACACTCATCACATCCGTCATCATGTCTGGACCTGTGTAAGTTTCCTGCCCCTCATCCTGGCCCCTCGCTGCCCCTCGATCGGCGAGCTGTAGAGACCAAAAAAAAAAAGAGACAAGGCAAAGAGGAATCCCTCGTTGTCGGGTTCTGTATCGACGTGGAAGCTTTCCGCTTTTGCCAATGTGCTCACATCAATGCGTCAATGGCTCCCCTCGGCGCGGCTCTGTTCTGCTCTGACGGCTTTGGCTCTGTTCTGCTCTGACGGCTTTGGCTGTCTGGGTCTGTTTCTGTTGGGAACCCACGACAGCGCAGACTTGCGAGTGGTCTGATCCAACGCGGCCTCCTGGGCCCAGCAAGACAATCAGACAGCCATGGGAAGCCGCCACAGCCCGACACTGAGGACGTGGGATTCCTCCATTGCCATCTCTTGCGACCTGCACCGGATCACAGCTCATGCCTTTCTTTTGCGATGATAGCGCTCGGCTGGCCAACATCAAGCTCGGCGGCGACCCGCCCTCGTCTTCACCTTCGAATCACTTTGCTGACAATGCTCCAAGCGCGGATCTCGGCCTCATCGGCCTGGCTGTCATGTACGTCTCCCTCTCCCTCTCCCTCTCCCTCCCCCCCTCCTAATACCGCATTTCTGGCTGCAATCGACGTCACAGCTCTAACACCGCACAGGGGCCAGAACCTCATCATGAACATGGCTGACCACGGTTTCACCATCTGCGCCTTCAACCGTACCGTCTCCAAGGTCGACCGATTCCTTGAGAACGAGGCCAAGGGCATGTCCATTGTCGGTGCCCACAGCGTCGAGGAGTTTGTCAGCAAGCTCAAGTCCCCCCGCCGTGTCATGCTTCTCGTCCAGGCCGGTCAGGCCGTCGACGACTGGATCGAGAAGCTCCTTCCCCTCCTTGACCAGGGCGACATCATCATCGACGGTGGTAACTCTCACTTCCCCGACTCCAACCGCCGCACCCAGTACCTCAACTCCAAGGGCCTTCGCTTCGTCGGCTCCGGTGTCTCTGGTGGTGAGGAGGGTGCCCGCTACGGTCCCTCCATGATGCCCGGTGGTAACGAGGAGGCCTGGCCCCACATCAAGGACATCTTCCAGAGCATCGCCGCCAAGAGCGACGGCGAGGCCTGCTGCGAGTGGGTGGGTGACGAGGGTGCTGGCCACTACGTCAAGATGGTCCACAACGGTATCGAGTACGGTGACATGCAGCTCATCTGCGAGGTAAGCACTGCGCTCCCACAGGTTCTTGAGGTTTGTCGTCGACAGCAGCTGACGCCAAGCAGGCCTACGACATTATGAAGCGCGCTCTCGGTATGACCAACAAGGAGATCGGTGACGTTCTCACCAAGTGGAACAAGGGCGTCCTCGACTCTTTCCTCATCGAGATCACCCGCGACATTATGTACTTCAACGACGAGGACGGCACTCCCCTCGTCGAGAAGATCCTCGACAAGGCCGGCCAGAAGGGTACCGGCAAGTGGACCGCCGTCAACGCCCTCGACCTCGGCCAGCCCGTGACCCTGATCGCTGAGGCCGTCCTCTCCCGCTGCCTGTCCGCTATCAAGGACGAGCGTGTCGCCGCCTCCAAGAAGCTCGAGTTTGTCGGCCGCAGCAACAAGTTTGAGGGTGACAAGGAGCAGTTCCTCGAGGACCTCGAGCAGGCCCTCTACGCCTCCAAGATCATCTCGTACGCCCAGGGCTTCATGCTCATGCAGGAGGCCGCCCGCGAGTACAAGTGGAAGCTCAACAAGCCCTCCATCGCTCTCATGTGGCGCGGTGGCTGCATCATCCGCTCCGTCTTCCTCAAGGACATCACCTCCGCCTACCGCAAGGAGCCCGAGCTCCAGAACCTGCTCTTTGACGACTTCTTCAACAAGGCCATCCACAAGGCCCAGCCCGGCTGGAGAGACGTCGTCTCCAAGGCAGCCCTCCTCGGTATCCCCACGCCCGCCTTCTCTACCGCCCTCTCCTGGTTCGACGGCTACCGCACCAAGGACCTGCCCGCCAACCTGCTCCAGGCTCAGCGTGACTA
Organism: Parasarocladium wereldwijsianum; assembly: GCA_036250105.1. Taxonomy (NCBI): domain Eukaryota; kingdom Fungi; phylum Ascomycota; class Sordariomycetes; order Hypocreales; family Sarocladiaceae; genus Parasarocladium; species Parasarocladium wereldwijsianum. Next base: position 133,082 of record JAXOUE010000043.1, read on the forward strand.
CTTTGGTGCCCACACCTTCCGCATCAAGCCCGAGCACGCCTCCGAGAAGTACCCCGAGGGCCAGGACATCCACGTCAACTGGACCGGCCGTGGCGGCAACGTCTCCGCCTCCACCTACCAGGCATAAGCTGGTGCAGGGCAGCGAGAGAAGAGCGGGAGTGGCTTTGCAGTCGTTGATATCCAGTTTGCGTAGCACTGTAGGGAGTCCATTCTTAGCAACGGGGTCGTTGAATATGGCCAGGGGAACAGAGTGAAGAATGATGGACGAAAATACGATATGGCTGGGCGAGAGCCAGCGTGACTTATGAAAGTATGAATAAAGTAATATCAATAACACCGTGCTACAATGTGATTTCGCAACAACAATGGCAAGAAACTTGTAGCAAGGTCGAATGAGAGGGAGGATGGGCATCTGAAGATGCTCTGATGCCCCGCTTTAATCGAGTGTTTTGATTGGCCGCTGACGCTCTCCCTGTCAGAGCCACGATTTCTGGAGGCGAACCGCGTTTTGGATTTCAAGCTCCCTCTCCAAACCGAATCGTCGCACGCATCCATCCATCGGCCTCATCACTCGCAACGCGTCACTACACCGCGTCTGCAGCTCTGCATTCATTTGTTCCATCCCGACGACAAGCATTGGCTGTCAAGCCGCGACTAGAGCACGCAAAGAGCCGCTTCTACGCCACTGCGCGACCGTCGCGACCGGCGCGATTCGAAATTACACACCATGGCGCAACCACTCGATCCCAGCCATTCTGTTCCTCAGGAGCTCGTACGTGACCCTACGTCCTCCGAAATGGTCACATTGGGCGTATTAGCAAGATTGGTACTGACTGGCTGTCCGTAGATGCCCCATGTTCACCTGCTCTCTTCGTTCCGCTACCCGACCATCGCCCGGCCCGATCTCCACGAAATCGCCAAATGGCTCATGAGTGCGCCGCAGATCGCGAGGCAGGGGTCGCCTGTGTACTGGGCATTTCTCGACAAGCCCGCGCATGGGCAGATTTACCTGAGTTGGCAGCCGTTGGGCCGGCTGGGAGTGAACTTTGCGACGGACGGCTACGTCTGGGCGCCGCCGGAGCAGGTGTTCAAGCACGACCTACAGAACGGACTGATCATGGAGGTCTACTGGCACAAGGCCGGCTTTATCCCTGGCGAGCGAGTCTGCACCCACGCTCGGCGCCGCTTCCGCCTCGTGCCTGCCCCGGGACATCCGAACCCCCCGCCCTGTGACATGTCCCTCTTCATCACGCATTACGGGCCTGCCGAACCAGCCGACCAGATCCCTACGCAGACGATCCAGCCAGATGAGCGTTTGAACTTTCTCATGCAGCAGCGCCAGTTTGTCACGCGAGGCGGTCAGTTGCGGAAGAAGGAGTTTATGCTGAGTGACCGGGTCAACTGGCCAAACTTGCCAGAGCTCGGGAGGGAGCAGATGGGGCCCGCGCAGATGGGACCTCGTGGTGTGCCGCAAGCCATGGCGTATCCGCCACAAGGCCGCGGAGGACCTGCTGCTGCCGCTGTCGGGCCTCCGGCAGCGAAGAGGCCTAGGCATGGACAGGCACCACAAGGCCAACTGCCACTGGAGGCCGCCTTTGATGATGAGGACGAGACCTACAGGGGAGATCTTTTCGATCACCTCACGCCCAGAGAGATCTCCTTGGCCCGTTATCAGCAGAACCACGAGTGGATGGAGGAGATCTTGTCCTCGCCATACCGCGTAAGCCAGATCACGCCTGCAGATCTCGGCCTGGGTCTCAAGGGCGAGCTCTCATCTCTGACGGAAGGCATCTTTGCGGCGCACAGCGTTGGAGCCATGGATCCGACAAAGCAGAAGGAGGACAGCGCAAAGGCGTACGTTGGCCGTCTGGACGAGGGTCTCGCGGATAAGTTTCGCCAACGTGTCCAGGAGCACATTACCTCGACAAAGTCTGAGATTGAAAAGATGAGGGAAGAGCATGCAAAGTCTTTGGCCGAGTTCAAAAAGGGCTCAATTCTTAGCACGAAGGAAAAGGAGCTTCGCAACATCGTGGAGGGTACTGGACCGGAAGTTTGGAGGGTAGAGGGGGGCAGTCAAGACCGGGACAACGACAGCTCTTCAGCCGCCGGTTCCACTGCCACGAAAAAGTCCGTCTCGGATGTGATCGCAGAGGTCGAGTTGGCCATGGGCAAGAGGATCGACAGCAAGCCAGACGTCAAGAGGGTGCAGGACGGCGGATATCAAGCTCCCGCCCCTGAGCCAGTGGCGCAGCCCCAGCAAACAGCTGCCAAGGGTGCGAATGAGCCTTCAAGACAACCATCTGTCGCACCTTCTCAAGGTAGTGCCATGATGCTTGGTGATGCCGACCTTGACATGGGTAACACCGCCGCCGGCCTCCTTGACCAGATGTACGGCACCGGATTCTCCTCTGCCTCGACACCAGCCAACAACTTCCCCACGCCGCAGGCTCAGCTGTCTGCCAACCAGTCCAACGCGGCGACACCAGCTGCTGCACCGGCTGCGCCAGCACAACAGCAGCAGCAGCCTCCCGCTGCTGCCGACGTCGAGATGGGCGGCACAGCCACCACGAAGCAAGCCTCTACGGAACCGGACGCTGGCACCGGCTCTGGCGACTGGGTCGTCGTCCCCAAAGATGGATCCGGCGCGCCCACACCCTCTGCTGCTCCCGCGGCAAACACGTCTGCGCAAGGATCCAAGGCAGCCACGCCGGTGGCCGGTACAACCCCTGCCGCCGCGGTATCTACGGGCCCGCAAGGCGGCGGCTCATCGTCAAAACCCGTGTCGACGGCTGCTACGCCGGCAGGGTACGATCAGAATGATTTCAGCGGGCTAGGAGACTTGGACACTGCGGGAGACGCATTGGACGGATTCGATACGCCCCAGATGGATGGGGGCCTGGACAGCGGAGAGTTCTTTGGCGTTTGAGGATGTTGAGCGAAATGGGTACATTGGGATGGGATGTAAATGAATCCTTTGAGCCAATACGGGTCAGAGTGAAAGGACACAGGCAAGGGGCGGAGAGAGGATGAAGGCTATGAAGCAAAGGAAAGGATTCACGTGGCGTAGAATTGGTCTTTTAGGGAGTTTATGACGCGTTATTTTTCTCTCTCTTTTCTGTACTTGCTGTTCATTTCTACGTCTTGGTAGAACTGTTATGATCTGTAGTCTATAAACGTCTATTGGTACCAATATTGAACGCGCAACTCTGAATGAGCGTCAAATTATTACGCAAGTCTACGCGGGAGCTCCCTCTCTATGTATATCCTGATAGAAAGACGTAGCCATGATCTTCTTTCGTTGTTTACACGGCGCCATCCATTTGACTCTTCTTGGCATCACCGATGTGTCGGATCCTTGCCACAGAACAAGACCCCCTTCTGAGCAAGACTCTCGACCAGACGGATGACGCGGCGCCACCCTTTCACGTCCCAGTGAGATTCAGATGAGATCTAGATCGAATCGCATCTCCATATTGCCCGCCTCCTTAACCCTTGTTATTTTTCCGTGTACCTACAGTCTCACATCATGAAACCCGTGACGGTGAGGAGAAAGGCTTCGCGACGAATGCTGACTGTGAATGTTGTTGTACGCGCAAGAGTTGTGAAACTCGGAGATGTCCACCTCACGTCTCGCAAGAAAGCCTGGGCTTCTTTTCCAGGGGTGGAGAGGTTTTTGTCGCAAGGAATCAGGTGTTTGAGGATGAGGAGTGACAGGGTGGGAGAGGGTGTTACGGTAGTTGGTGTATCATGGTGGTGGGCACTAACATTTGGGGGGAGGAATTGTGAGACGCGGACAGGGCTGTCCGGTTTGATCGGCGGCTGGGGCTCAAGTGACTACGGCGTCTCGGGTTTTGGTAAGAGATATACTGTGCGATGGACAGAAAATAAACTTTGGCTTGCGAGAAGGGCATGAACTGGGACGGAATCAAGCCAGAGAATGCGGTTTATCGCCCGAGAAGAAGCTACACTCAGGAGTGAACTTGGGGTTGATGCGAAGCGTTGGTAGCGGTCACGTGACGCGTCGCTCGGCTACCGCAGCAGGCATCAACCACACCTCAACTGCTGATTCATTGCTGTCAGTAAATTGGTTCGCGCGCCCTCAAATAGTGTATAGGTAGCCAAGTAACATGTCGCTATAGCTTTCGTAGAATTACAATATTACTCCGCCTTGCGCGTCTGAAACTTGGGGGGCGAGCCGGCATCTTAAGCGAGAGAAACCATCAGGGGGTGAGAACGGGGGCATCTTGGTTCCACGACGACGATGCAGCATGCCCCCAGAACGAGGGTCACCCCGGGAAACTGGTGATGAATGTAGTCGGAGTAGCGAAAAGCCCGAATCTCGTGAGGTTTCGTTTCTATCATGCATAAGGGTGAAGGTTCTTCTCCTCCTCTGGGCTGCTTGGGGGGGATTTTGTTTCTTCATCCCATCTCTATCGCCATACCCTTTCTTTCCCTTTTCCTTTCCTGTGCCTTTCCTTTCCTTCTGCTTCTAATATTCTTCCTCAGTTCTCTTGGTTGTAATTTCTGCACTCATTTACAGTCTGCTGGACAGAACTTTCCTTACTCGTCTCTACTCTGCTTCTCGGTTCGGCCTTTGGAACGGGTAAAGACTTCACTCCTTTGATTTCAGCTTTTTCTCATCACAAGTTCTCAGCTCTTCTAATCTATTACGACACACACTCCTTGACGGAGCAATTTTCCTGTTATTTCTTTGATCTTTCATTTTCACGTTCTGGCAGCGAGATCTTGTACTATTACTACTTTTGCTATACCTTCCTTTCCAGTCGAGCTACACAAACCCGCAGCATGACACTCTCAGCAAAGCTCATTCTCCTGAGCGCCACTGGCCGACTTGTCCTCGCCGACTTTATCGCACCAAAGGCCGCCTCGAAAATCACGATCGAAGCCCCGTTCCGGGTAGAATGGGAGACGGAGGGGTTGACGCCTCCTCTGTCGATCGATCTCGTGCCGGCTGACGCCACTGATGGGAGTGTTGTCGCGCAAAGGGTGGCATGTAAGTGGAGTCTGCTAGAACACACACAATCTGGATGGTACTGACGCAGCAAAATAACAGGTGATGTCGAGAATACGGGGTCTTTGGAATGGATCCCATACCCGTCGGTCGGGACTCTTCAGAGCTTTGCCCTTGTGCTGCTCGACGCGAGCGCGAAGAACGTGACCTCAGGCTTCTTCAATATTAACTCTGTGGAGACGGGGGATCTGAGAAAGAGGCAGGACGTGGGGCAAATCGGAGACGAGGGGGAAGTTGAGGAAGAGGAGGGAGAGGCAAATGATCAGGAGAACGGGAGTGAGAACCAGGAGCAGGGCGAGGGTCAACAAAGCGATCAAACCGAAAACCAGGGTCAGGGTCAGGAAGGAAACAATGATCAAGGAACGGGGAATCAAGGCAATGAACAGGGCAACGCTCAAGACCAGAACAACGGCCAGGGTAACAACAATGGCGGAAATGAGCAGGGTAACGCTCAGGACCCGAACAATGATCAAGGCAACACCAATAACAACAGCGGCGGTACCCAAGAAGACGGTGCTGGGCAAGAGAACAACGACGAGCAACAGGGGGGCAACCAAAACAATGGCCAAAACAACGATAACAACAAAATCGGTAACGGTGAGAACGGCGCTGGACAAGGGGAAAATGGTCAACAGCAAGGCGACAACCGTGCCGGAAATGAGCAGGGAGACAATGAGAACAACCAGGATGGCCAGAATGGAGATGGTCTCGACAATAACCAGGGCCAGGAAAACGATAGAAACGACAACCAAGAGCCCGGAATTGATGGTGACAACAACGGCAATGGATCTCAAAATGACCAAAATCAGAACGACCAGCAAGGAGATAACCAAGGTCAGGATGGCAACAACAACAACAATCTACCAGCTGAACAGCAGAGACCCAGTGTCGGCAATGACCGGGATCGAGCTGGTGATCTGCAGAATGCTCGACCAGACAGGAACCAAGATAACGGCAATGGTCAGGATAACATCGGCGGCGCCCCAGGTGGGCAACAGGACAATACCGGCAAGGATGACAACGATGCTGAAGGGAACGGCGCGAACCAAGGCAACGGCAACGTAAAGGACGACCAGGGCGACGGCAATGGCCCTGCTCCCGGATTTCTTCCTCTTCCTGGACAAAACGAGGCCGAACGCCCGCCGCAGGACCTGCCTCTGCCGGGCCAGGGTGATGGCGGTGATCAAGCTGCCGATCCTCAGCCTTTGCCTGAATTCGGAGGAAATGACAGGTTCCAAGACCCTGCTGATGATGTTGAGCCAGAACAGCCGTCCCTTGGAAGCCCGTTCGAGGATCCGGTGGTGAAAAATCCCGTGCAGGAAGATCCCATTCAGGAAGATCCCGTGCAGGAAGATCCTATTGCTGACGGTCCTCCTGTTGAGGCTCCTGCTGAAGATGCGGAACTTCCTGTTGTCGAGACCTCCGTCACCGGATTGCCAGTCGAGACCACAGAAACTTCAGAGCTGCCTGTCCTCGAGACTTCGGCCGTGGAAGACGTGGTTGAAACGACGCCTGCTGTTCTGGATCCCATCGCCAACCCTGAAACTTCGGCACTCGAGACACCAATCTCGGAGGAAACAACGGCTGTCGAGCGAACGACAACTCCAGAGGAGCAGAACTCGACTCCTGTACCTGAGACTTCAGTAGTTGAGACGCCTATCGTTGCGACTCCTGTGGTAGAGACACCCATCCTCAAGACGCCGGCTGTTGATACGCCTGCTGTTGATACGCCTGCTGTTGATACTCCGGCTGTTAATACTCCGGCTATCAATACCCCGACCATTGAGACACCCATCGTTGATACGCCTATTGAGACGCCTGCGATTGAGACGCCTGCGATTGAGACGCCTGCGATTGAGACGCCTGCGATTGAGACGCCTGCGATTGAGACGCCTGCGATTG